>JAUTDX010001636.1:0-88233 GCA_030844895.1 Ambrosia x helenae | reverse complement strand
ATAACGAACGTGTGTTCTAATGTGCTTTCATGGCGTCCTACTTTATAGTAAGAACTTAGCAACCTCTACAAGAGGTGTTATTGCTGCAAGAGATCACTCTATCCAATTTCCAACAATGTTCTGCATGTTTAACATGAACTAGTGATATATCATTTTTTTTACAAAAAATCACGGGAATAATTATTCATCGATATATGTACATAATAAAGTAGAAATACGTATAAAAAACTAAAATTTTATTTTTGCAATTTTTTAAATATGTTTTTTGTTAGATTTTACAATAATTTAAAAAGTATTGGATTGGTTATTAAAAAAATACTATAACTCTTTCCGTATTGAAGGTTTTACTAATGATCCTTCTATGAACAATCCATGTTCTTACAAGTTGAAGGTTAAAAGGACATAAATAACCTCACATTTGGTGCATATTAGGAGATTAAACGGATAAATTGGATAGTGCTAGCCAATTGAAATGACAAGATTTAATGGAAAACATAATGTCAAAATCGCAAGATTTCAAAACTTGAACTGAAATGACAAAACTAATCAAACTATATCGACGAAAACAACACTTACTATTAAAATAAGATTTGACAATGAAAGATAGCAAAGAAATAAAACTAAAAAAAATACTATCACGTTTTGGTCACTTACAAACTAAATGTTATTTTGTTTAAGTTGTGACAATATCAAGTAAAATCAACGTACTCCGAAGACTACAATTTTTAAAATTAACTGTTACGTACCTAGTATTATGTTTTTTTACTCTGGTTTTACGGTTAAACCAATATTACAAATGTACAATTGGTCCAGTAGCGAATCCGGTTTTCAGAATATCTCTTGATCAAATCGTTAGAGATGAAAAGGGTTATTAAATTTATAATTTATTTATTGACAATAACCAAGGCCATTCTATATATCTTAAAAAGCAATGTCGGTGGCCAATTAGATTGTGCCAACCGACCTTGCTTTAACTTTAACTAATAAAAAACGTGTCTGCTAATTAAAATTTGCTTTTGTCCAAGTGGTAGTTCCGTTTTGGTCACAAAGCATTGGCGTGAGTTCGAAACTTTTTGTCTCTTTGTGGTAAATTTTTGCTATGTGTTTCTTTTTTAGTTTAGCATTTTTTTTCCCTTCTTTATACTGCGACGCGTTAGATTTACATGTTAAAGAACAAAGTCGACGCAATGCCGCCAAAAACGTAAAGTAAAGCCAAAAGTTCACTACACCCCTTTAACTTTGTATACACTACAGCTTCAACCCCCCCTTAGTTTATAGCAAATTTACAAAATGCCGTTTAGACCCTCTTTAGTTTCTAACTTTGTATACACTACTTTTTAACACGTGGTAGTGAGTTCCAATCCCATGGATGGCGGTTTTTTTTTCCACTACCATATTTATTCTTAATGGGTTAGATACATGTCCTCGGGACAACGACCGCGCGTAGAGCTTAGTGCCGCCGCAACGCGGGGCGGCAAAAAAACTAGTTATTATACAAATTCAATTATTATCTTTTAAATAATTAAAAACAAATATCTTGTCTTTTTCTCCAAGTAATGGGATATTCTTCCCGGCTATTAAGATGAACCAAGTGACCAACTGTCTCCCATCTTTTTCTTCATATGAAACTTGTGTCCCAAGTTTATGATGGCTGCCATTCTCAAGCAATCTTCAAACCTCCTCTCCAGATCTCGACTCCTGTTCGGTAGACGCGTCTCGGCTTCTCGTTTATTCAGCACTAATGGTATTGTATCCTTACAAGTATTTTCATGAAACCAGTTTAGCCAATTTACAACTTGTTTGACTCGTTTAGATAATAAAGTTACATGGTCATGTACTAGACTACTAGTTACATAATATTAGCCTATTAGGTGTCTGCACGACCCAACACGATTGCCACCCCAAAACTTTATGCAACCATAACATACATTGATTGAATTTGTTTTGTTTTTCATGATATCAGGTGTTATGGAAGATACAGTTGCACATAGCCGTATCGTTGAGACAGATGATAATGTATATGTATCAGTAGACATGCCTGGATGTGGAAAGGAGGGAGTGAGAGCATCTGTATCAGTTGAACAGTTTGAACGCAAGTCTTTGTGCGTTAAAGGCAGTCGAAGAGGACAAGGAGATCGACGCTAAAAACAGAAACTACAGCTGCAACATTGATTTACCAGACTACATTAATACCAGTAATGTGAAGGCTGAGCTGGTCAATGGGACTGTTGAGCTTTACTTTTCCAAAGGTGGGTGTGGAACAAGAGGGAAAGAAATGGTTTGAGGAGATTAAGGTTAAATGAACTTTAAATAGACATGATTAGGACACCAAATTTATGTTTTTGAGGGGAATATTATTCAATAATACAAGTTATTTTAGCATGAACAAGACAACACAAGATAATTAATGTTAGATTATCACAGGGTTTTTTTTTTCTGGTATGCAACTAACTTACGGGTTGCAAACGTGATCATTTGCTCTGCTTTGATGCAACTGTTCTCTGAACAGTGGACACGCCGTCCACAAATTTTGTACGGAAAAGAACATTTGCATTGTTGAACATGCCTTCTTTTAGGGAGACCACGATAAACTGTAAACGAGAACCACAATGAAGATTGTTAGACTTAATTTGAGTTTATAGAGCAAGATTTAATGAAATTACATAAGCTTAAAACGCTGTTTTTGATCCTGACAAAGACCATTTTATGTTTGATTATTGAACTGTTTGTATACTTTTATCAAATCAATAGATATACCTGTGAATGTGGAAAGTGAGCTTTGATCATTCTCCCAATATTCTGCGTGTGGCTTAGATCTAGAGCTGCATCAACCTATTTAACATAGTTCAAATAGTTCAACATTTTAACAAATTAATGAGATATTTCCAGTCATACAAAAGACAAAGTAAAACTACTTAATTAAATAAAAATATACAAGTCCATTTTTAATATGGGGTTTGAGAGGCAATTAATATGAAGTTGGCAAATACCTCATCCAGAATATAAAGTGGAGCTGGTTTGAAGAGAAGCAGTGCCAAAATCAGTGAAAGTGCAAGCAGGGATCTTTGTCCTCCACTGAGTTCAGACAATGATTGTTCCAAACGCCCCCAAATGCGACACGGACTTCTTAACCCGTCCAAAAAAGCTACCTCCCTCTGGAGGTTCTAGCTTCGCCATTGTCCCCGGTAACAGAGTTGAAAATATTGATCCAAAATCACTGAGAATAGAGGTTCCAAGTTTTGTAGTTGAATTAATGAGCCCAAATATACATAACTTAAACAAAAACACAGAAGTACTTATTAAAAATTATTCAAGTAATTTAATAAACTCACGTGTTTACTTTCACCCATGTGACTTTCAGTGTCTCCTTTTTCTTTTCATCAAGCTCTTCAATCACCAGCTTAATCTGGACTTGTCGTTCTGTGTAAAAGAATCAAAATAAATAAAACTAATAATAAAATATTTTAAGTGGCAAATATCAGTTAAGAATATAAGTTAACTAACCTCAATAATGCTCTTCTTGGATATCAAGTCATTGTATTCGTCTTCCGCTTTCTCAAACATAGCCATAACTTTCTTGTTCACCCTCTTCTCAAGGCTTTATCAAACAAACATCTAAAAAGTAAGTATCGTTTCTATTTTCCCGCTATGAAGAAATTTATGTTTAATATATAAGAATATACCCCGCTTGTTCAGCCTGAAGTTTTTCAAACTCGTCTCTTGCTTTGTGTGGATCACGGGACGTGAAATCATAGTCACTTCCTTGTCTTCCAAAAAGCTGTTTCTCTGAAGTAATCCAACTATGTTTTTCAATCAGTTTATCCACTTTCAGTGAACAGTCTTTTTGTTCTGTTTCCATGCGTTTCACCTATTAAACATACAAAAATTTGAGCATAAAATTTTACTAGAAAATGTCAGCTCAACATTGTGACTTAAGAAGCATTGGTGAGTAAAAAAAATACCTCATTTTCCAGCTTTTTCCTTTCAAGATTTTTCTCACCAATGACGTTTTTAAGCTTTTGTTGATCTTTGAGGATGCGACTGATTTGTGAATCACACTCTTTAACTTTCGTACGTGCTGCATTAAGCTCAGATTGTGCTTGACTGTGTTCGTCTTTCAGTGAAGTAACCTACAAGATTGAAAACAGTCTTTCGTTTGAATTGAAACAAAAGAGACCAAAATGAAGAGAAAAGAAAAGGATCGATAAGTCAACCTTGTTCTTAAGTGCATCCACTTCAGAAGATAACACACCAATTTGTTTCTGGAAGGAAACTAACTGATTCTCCAAAGACGTTTGTTCTTGTTTGAAAGCTTCCACTTCCATTAGAAGTTTCTCTCTATTATTTTCATGGCCCTAAATGAAAATCATGTCAGAATCCAGAAATACGAGGAAAAAAGTTAAAAAAAACATACTTTAAGTTCTTTTGAAGCTGACTGCATTTTAGTTTTGACAGCCTTAATCTTTTTCTCTAAGTCTTTAAGAATACGGTCCCGATTATTGGCATGGTCATGAATTGATTTTTCAAGAGTTGCAACTTCGGTCACACGTTCTTTGTAAAGTGCTTGTTTTTCACTAAGAGCAGATTTTGCTTCTGCAAGCTCCTGCTCAATCTTTTTTTACTGTTTCACCAAGCTGCATCACATATAAAACACAAATAAATAAGCCTTAAAATATTTTTTTTAAATAATATTACTGGAAAACAAGGTATGTGGCGGAACCTTATGATGCTCATTTTGCTCAACCCTACTCTGGAATAGTGAGAGCTCGTTTGACTTTAGTGCCAGCTGTTTCTTTAGATCATTATACTTTTTTTGAAGTGGAAGGAGCTCGCTGATCTGTACATACAAAGACACATCATACACTTGTAAAAAAAGTATTAATTTATGTATACATTATATTAGAGGTTAAATTTCAAACATAGGCAAAGTAGCTTTGAAGGTTAACCTTCGCTTCGATTTCTGATAGCCGTTTTTGATGTAATGATAATTGTGATTCAGCGTCTGCCAAAGCATGTAGTTGCCTTAGTAGATCACCACCACCCTGCGTTTTAGTAACACATATTTTAGGTATTGAAAAAGAAGCGTTTTAGTAACAATATTATGATACATGTACAAACGAAAAGGAATTTAGAAGTGTTGCTTACTTGCGAGAACCACCTGTCAAAAGTCCACTTGGTTGATAAATGTCACCTTCTAATGTCACACTTGTGGTTCTAACTTGCTGACTGAAAGCAACCTGTGTGTACCATAAGTTGATACACACAAAAACGAAGTATTGCATTATTAAAATTGATAACAATACCCAAAGATTGTGGCAAATAACAATCAATAGTTAAAGTGTTAAACATAGCTTGTATGTATGAGAAGCTACAACAAAGAAAGGGCGACAAGTGACATATTGGAGATGTTATTTGTACATACCTTTTTGGCAGCATCAATGGTCTTGCAGACAAAAGTTGAACCAAACACATATTCCATTGCACTCTACAATATAGATAACTCTCAGAAAAGTAGGTTACCAAGTAACAGAAAAGCAAAAAATCTGTTCAATGTCAGTATGAACAAAGAAACAATGAACAATAACAATGCAGAACGTAGCGAATAGCTGATGATAGCGACAAGCTACTGATATGCTACGTAGCGATAGCGATGAAATAGCGGGCTCTATTTCATGTTTAGTGATACACTAGAAGAAAATTTAGAGATATTTTATATGTATATTTTACCAAAATAAAAAATAAAAAGAGATACAAAAATCTCGCTATTTGTCGCTTTCAACCATATAGCGACACATGAGCGCTACACTACGCTATTCGCTACAGCGGGCACTATGGTCGCTATTATCAGCTATGATTAAAAAAAAAAAAGCAAACCTGAAGTTCAGGATCATAATCAACCAATGAAAGTGCGACTTCAGCATTGCCTTTACCTACCTGAGAACATAAAAAGTTACCAGGGGTAATAACACAATAGATGATATTGGTATGTTTCCTAAACCAAAATAGGTAAAAGAAAATAAGAAATATATAGTTACCAAATTAACAGCATCTTTTTGAACTTTAGGTGGTACAGGGTGGCTTTGGATTTTGTTCAAAGGAATAAATGTCATTCTTCTTCTAAGATCACCTTTTTCAAGAAGTTGTTTTCCTGTGTTCTCGGTGTCTAGCACAACATTATACAACTTTCCACCAGCACAAACCTGGACAATATCGCAGTATGTAAAATTAATAAACATTCAGTATTAAAAAGATTGGAAACTATTCATGATATGATGAATGAATACCTCCAAGGCAGTCATTGTTGATCCATCTTTCACTTTAATGAGCTTTGCAACCACACCTTTAACTTTTCGACCTGTCAAAGTTTTTCACAGGATCACGAAAAGAAAACTCAATGTTTCCCAAACGTGAAGAAATATTCCGCATTTTCTCTTTTTATTTGAAGTACTGCTTCTGACTCCACCATTCGCTCCTGGACAATATTCAAAATTCATAAACAAAAATCACTAGATATGCAACTATGCAAGTACATGTGCTGAATTTGACTAAACTGTGGATATAAAAACACACCTTTTCTAGACTTTCCATCTGTCCTTCCTCATACGAGAGAGCTTTCAAAGCCTTTTCAACATTTTCTACGTCTTTTTGTCTGATTTTTAGATTCTTTTCTGCATCAGCGGCTTCATTGTGTTTTGATGATAACTTAGTTTTGTTCTCTTTTAGCTCCTTTTCACTGTGTTTTATCTTTGTTTTCAATTGCTCAACCTCTGTTTCAGTTTTTCCAACAGCCACTTTAGCATCACCAAGCTGATCTTCAAGACACTTTTCTTCATTACCGCTACTCTTGCCAGCAACTACACCCTGTTCAAAGTCATCACAGTCGACTTTAACAGTTGCTGAGACATCAAAAATTTACAAACATACCACAATGCAATCTACATAAGCCCAAGATTACCTGTTGTTCTTTCTCAAGCTCTTCTAAACTCTTTGCTAGCTCCCCCGCTCTCTTCTTCAGATCAGCAGCTCCATCTTCTGCACTCTTTACAGCAGCAATTCTATCTTTCTCAGACTGCTTCAATTCTTCAATATTCTTTTCGATCTAACAACACCAGAACGTGAAAAGTTTATACACAATGAAGATTAAAAACACAACTTGCCAAACATATTATGTTAAACATACAAAAAGTGTACCTTTTCTGCATTCTTTCTCTCTGTTTTGAGATCATCCTCACGGTTTTTCAGTACAGACACCTCCTTAACAAGATCACTTGAAATAGCATCAACTTTATCTGACAAGCCTTTAACCTCTCCACCCATGGTTGCATCTTTTTCACCAGTTAACTTTGTCACACGAGCATCCATCTCTTGTATCTCTGTATTCATCGTCTCTGTATCATTATCAATCTCAGTTATTTTGGCTTTTATCTCATCAACACCATGTACTGCATTATCTCTAATTTTCTCTGCTTGTACATATTCATACGCAATGCAAAACCTTTTTAATCTATCTAATTCTGCATTCCCATTAGACCATTGCATGTATTGCATTCGTTCTTTCCTCAGTTTTTCTAGTGCAGGAAGAATTTCCTGATCAAGAAGCTTGTTGATCTCATCAACCTTACCCTGCTTTTTCTCAAGAGTTTTTAGAGCAGCATCTTTTTTCGTTTCATACATTCTTGTTCCAGCGGCTTCCTCAAGCATTGACAATATTTCAGGAGGTTTCATGTTTAACACTTTGGTAATGCGCCCTTGCATGATCAGAAAATGTGGATTGTTGACATTTAGTTGCACCGAGTGAAAAAGATTTTGCACTCTACTAGGCTGTGCAAGGTGTCCATTGATCAAGTACTTGTTCCTCCCACCAACCACAATCTGTACCACAAGATAAACAAACTATCAACCCATGCTTGATTTATAAAATCATGAGGCGCTCCAAGACGTTTGGTCCCAAAAGCCAAGGTGCGAGTCTATGTACAGCCAAATAAGCTTTATTTTGTACCAAAAACTACACATCTCTAATCTGTTTTACATATAAACCTATTTATCAGGTTAACCTTTCATAACGTTTGCATCCCTTAGATTGTATTATTTATAGACCTCCTACGGTCCTTAATTCTAAGGCAAACATTCATTTCCCTGATGTGTTTCTCCCAGCACCTCGACTTGATATGAATTATACATAAACTGAAGTGTAATTGAACATATAAATGGTCAACCCCATTTTGGTCAACTTTGTAACCAATAACTATCTTTTTTCATGTTCATAGATACTGCTTAAAAAAAATAATTAATCTTTCACCTAACTAAAACCAGCATGATTATCTTTGTATTACAATGCCAACCTTTTTATAAAGTTTGTTGATTTTAACAATATTCAATAGACAATAACACGGTTAACACCTAAACTCAATTTAAGGTACCAATAAAACAATTACACTTCACAGCATGAATTCCAACAAATAGTTCAATTAAAAGTAGTCAAGCATTCAAATTTCATAACCAAAACTGACTGCAAACAATCAAATACAATAACAAATCAACAAATTGCTCATAACTTTATAACCAATAACTATCTTTTCTCATGTTCAGAGATACTGCTTATTGCTGAAATCTGAATGCAAAAAAAAAATTAGTTTTTCAGCCATTTAAAAACAGCATGATTATGTTGGACTGTTGGTAACACAAACTGTAACACGGTGTTAGAAAATCAGCAACTATTCGGCTGAAAACGAAAGAATTTTTGCTAATCAGTCCATTAGTCACTAGTTGGCCATATCAGCCCTAAATCCTAACAGGCCAAAATCGGGGGAAATCGAAAAAAACGGCGATTTCAACCAGATTCCAGCCAAAACATTTCTACTTAACTAGATTACATATACAAATCTCTGTGTGTGTATATAAAACTGAAAATTACATAATAAAATCCCAATCCGGTTGATGAGTTGATCCCTTGATTTTAGAAAGTGTGTCTAGGCGCAAGTCACAAATCTTGGGGCTTTTTCGCTTAGCGCCAAGAAGAAATACAAGAAGCGCAAAAAGGTGCACTCTTTTGGCCTGAGGCGCACACCTCTTGTACCAAGGGTATTTTTTTGCAACAACATGTTGTACATTGGGTTTTTTGGCTTGTGCATGTAGGTAAAATCATATAAAAACCTTATTTTAGGTTAGGAAAGTTAAAAACCTATGGGATATATTAAAAAATTATACAATCATCTTGCACCTCGGGTACGAAAAACCGACCGCTTTTGCGCTCCGGTTTTAGATCGCGTCATTTTTGTGCGCCTAGCACTTTTTAAAACCAAGATTAATCCTAATTAATCCCAATTAATCACTAGTCAGTACGCCACCAGCAAACTAGCGCCTAACAACTTCTACAACACAATTAACACCTAAACTCAATCCATACCTCTTCCTCTTAAACCCTAACCCTACCAATAAAACAATAATACTTCACAATCAGACTTCTTTATTCACAACCAACTTAAATCCAAATTCCAACAAACACTTCAACTAATATTAATAATAATACCTGTCTAGTGACAGTAATTTCGGGGCAGTCTTCATAGCCAAGGGGGCTTCGAGTCCGATCAGAGTTATCAAACACAACAGAAACAGTAGCCTTAGTAATACCAGCTTGACCTTGTTTATAAACCAGCTCCTGCAGGTTCGAAGCACGGACCTGCTGCAAATTCGTGATGCCCAACACGAAGCAAATCGAATCGAGGATGTTCGATTTACCGGACCCGTTGAGTCCGGTAATAGCGTTGAAGAACGGGTCGAACCCTGGGACAACGGTTCGGGTTGCGTAGGATTTGAAGCCTTCGAGACAGACTTCTTTGATGTACATTGTGGTTTAGAGAGGGGACACGTGGAGTGAATATGGTTTTCGATTGAAAACCCTAGAGTTTGAAGGGGAAGATGATGAAGTGAAGAAGAAGAAAAGGTGTTTGGATGAAGGCGGGAAGATGTGATTTTGGATTTGTGGTTTGAATGGTTTGGATCAGGCCTGGCGGTTGCTTTTGTTTTGTGTTAATTTAATTGGACTAGTGTCCTTGACCTTGACTTTCGAAAAACTAAATAGCAATGTTTTTAGAATCGGACCGGATGTTGAACCGGACGGCCCATTGGGTCGGCGGTCTGACCGGTTGGTCAATGTACCAACAAAAAACAAGAAAATTTTATAAAAATCCAACCGACCCCTCATTTTTCAAGTCCTACATTGGTTCGATTGTTGTCCGTTCCAACCTTCCGACCCGGACCGGCCACGGTCCCAGATACCGGTCCGACCGATCGGTTTGGTCCGATTTTAAAAACAATGCTAAATAAAAAAAATTGGGGTGTCCTACTTCATTTTTAATTTTTCTATTTAGACCACTATCAATGTCATTAGTATCGATTGATACGCACGAACAAGAGGCGAAATGGATTGAGTATTGTGATACAATGAAAAAAAAAATGTTTTTGTTGCTTAAGGCAATGAAATCATCTATATTACCTTCTTTATTACAATTCTTCTAAAAACCTAAAATTCATTCAATCCACCTCCTTTTTTTCATTCCATTCCCACTATCACCATTCATTACCGTCGACCACCACCGTCGCCACTACCCACCAAATACCACTACAGCTGTCGCCGCCACCGTCGACCACTGCCCCGCCGCCCATGTCACATGTGATAATATAACTGGTTGCAACCCAAACTAATTCCTCCAATAATTTAATAACTCAAATAACTTTCAATATTTAATTTAAATTTAATTTCAATATTTGCCCCACCACTTGTGGTGTGGTAGTAAAGGTGTTTGGGATTTTAAAGGGAAGGTTGACAGTTCAAGCCTCATAAGAGGCAAAAAAAATGGTGTAAAGGGTGTAAAAAATGGGAGAAAATTAGCCGTTAAAAAACATACATGGTATTTCTTAAATTTTTTTAATAGTGAATATCCGATATAAATTTAATTAAAGCATCATTCCTTCAAAAAAATATATTGTTAGGTTGGGTAGGGTTGGGATATATTGTAACTGTGTATTATGTTATGTTTAATGGTCTCACTATTTTTTATTGTCACATCATAAAGAGTTTGCTACGCTACTAAAATATCACTATCACTTTCTTTTACTTTTTATACTACACCCTAAAATGGTTTCACCGTTTTTTAACAGCGTCTCAGTTATTTTCCAATCATCATCTATAGATTAAATACTAAATTTTATATTAACTACTAATTATTATACTATATTTATATAGATATGGATTTGAATAGTAATTATATTATTTTTTATTTCCTCTCTATTTTTCTGTGGGCTAAAGATTTCTGTGGGTTAATAAGGGCATGTTTGGGTAAACTTCTCCTTATCTCCTTATCTCCTTAATCAAAAAGTCACAAATTCTAACTTATAACTTATCTCCTTTTCAACCCACAAAAACCTTCTTTTCAACCCATTACCCAAACAAACTTATCTCCTTTTTATTAAGGAGATAAGTCATAAGGAGGTGAAATAAGGAATGCCAAACATGGCCTAAGAAATAGTTTTGATTTGTACATCTAACTCTCTCCCTAAAACCACCAACCCAACACCACTACCACAAATTTGTCATTCCCATCGCAACCTCTTCTTCTGCCCTCCTGGCCTCATCCATTACCGCCCCAGATTATTGCCCCATGGTGCGTGCTTCGTTGCATCAAAATGAAGACAAGAGATATATAAACAACAGAACCCAGGGCCACTGCTACCACCACCGAAAGCCCGTTGGTGGACCTCAAGGTATGACTCCTTATAAAATAGTATTTGATGTTACTTAATTTTTTTTTTTAATTCTTTGCGGATGGAAACTCTTAATGCAGAGGCGATGAACAAGTCTAATAACTTTTGGGGTTTCAAATCTAGACTCAGTTATGTCGCCGCCTTCGCCCTTCTTTTGCTCGGTCGATGGGGGGCGGTGGCACTGCTTGATTATTTGCATCCGTATGTGATAGTGAGCCTCGATTTGTGTACCGTTTCGCTGATAGGGTTTTCGTTAAACGAATTTGTCAACAGTAACGGTATGCCAAATTTGTCTAGGGTTACCAGATGGCTATGATGAGTCACAGGCTAATTCAGAGGATCAGTGAAGATGACGTGGCCAATGTGTTTGATGGTAGGTTTAGACCTGCAACCCACCTTACAGCTAGGTTTTTATTTCGGAACTCTGAGCCATTTGCTGTTGTTTCGAGTTATATTTGATTATTTAATTTTTTGTTTAGTTGGTTTGGTGCATGTTGATATCTTGAATCATATAGTCTTTATTGTTCTTTAAGATGGTTATGTGATGAGATTTATTTTTATTTCGTTTCCTGATTCAGAATACCCTTTTGGTTTCCAAAAGGGTTTTCAGATGGTTGCGGTTATCGTCTTGGTTACCTGACTTGGACTTGTTGTACGCCGCCTCCATCTTCTTGAAGGTTGTACTTACATTTGATGTCTGTTAACGACGGTGGATGGTGGCGATAGCGGTTTATTTGATTGATGAGGCTTCTTTCGTTACGTCTATAAGCATTGGTCGGCTAATTGGGTTACTAGAGGACGGTGGCGTATGATGGCTCATCGAGCCTACGCCCCCTCCAACCTCATCCATTGTGGTACATATATTTTAATTATATTTAATTGGCTAGGATGAATCCTAATTTCGCCCGATAATCAATGACGATGGCGTGGCAAGGATTACGGATGGTAGGTTTTAACTACAACCCGCCTTGCAGCCATAACTTATGGAAATTCTGAGCCATAGACATCACGATATTGCCTATGAATTATCAGATGTCCCGTGTTGCTTTGTTATTGCAATAGATTAACAGCTTATATTGTATAGTTGTTTAAAAAATTTGTGCCGATTTTTGTTTTGCAATTTTTCTTTTGGATTAGGGCTAGAAGTCAAACATGAGAATGATAGAACAGCCTTCGGATCTGTTTTGCTTTTTGAGCCCTATTGTGGTTATTGTGGATTCATACGGAGGTTGCCCTCTTCTTTTGTCAATCTGTACAACCTTTGGATCCATGTTTTTTTTAGCCCTAGAACCCGTGTGCCGTGATGAGCCTCGATTGATTGATGTATTTCAGGGCATTCGACATCTCATGTTTATAAGTTCGGTATCTTTCTTTTCACATGTATAAGGTAACGTTCGGTTGATATCGTGGTTAAAGTTTTGTAAAACGATGTTGTAGTGATTAGAGTTTGCTTAATATTTGCATTTCGATTAATCGTCATGTTTTAATGCCATTTGACATCTCCTTTTTATAGGTTCGGTATCTTTCTTTCCACATGTGTAAGGTAACCATTCGGTTCATATCATGGTTAAAATTTTGTAAAATAATGTTGCAGTCATTAGAGTTTGGTCATCAAATTTTTGGACAAATTCCTTTCTTTTTTTCCCCAGTGTTATATTGATACATTTTGTACTATTTTTCTCCCGATGTTGCTTAAACAGTCAAATCATATGCTTTAGGTTGGAGATTTGGCTTAATCAATTTGTGTGTCATAATGTGTAAGTTCATTTATTAGAGTTTTATCTTCGCTCTAACGTGCGATTACATAACATTTCATGTTTTCAGCTAGACGTTCTACCGTTAGCGTCGCATATTTGTTGGCTGGCAGCGGATGTCTGTCCCCTTACCACACTCTGGAACTGGTAAATTACTATATGTACTTTAATACTGGTTATGAAAGTCGATAAATTATTAACTTTTGGCGATGATGATTAAATATGAGCCTGCACACAATTAAATATTGCAATATTTTTTGTCGGGTCCTACTATAGTGAGACACATACAGATAGTTAAAAAACTGTTTATCCTAGGCGCATTGCTCTGCTTCGAATACCCGTAGTTAATAATTAGTATTAAGACTCCCAGCGTTGCGACGGGAGACATAAAACCATGTCAAGTTGCACCAATGTCACACCCTCGCCAACGACCACTAACACCTTAAGAGCTCGTCAAAACAAAATGAATAAAATAAGGAAAAAATAACACCAAATGAAAAGCAGACGTAAAATTGTTGAACCAAGCACGCCCGTTGCAACATGTTAATGCGAATAAATTAGATTGAAACATAAAACATTATAAAAAAGTAACTACATCAGTATAGGGCGTGCGTTGCAACGAACCTGTCCGAACGGGGAAAAGTAGATGGGTTGCAACGGGCTTGTCAAACGAGAAAAAACAATGGAAAAGGTATTGAACTCCACACGCATGTTGCGGCGTGTTAACTTGAAAATTTTAAAACGAAAAAAAAAACATGTGAACAATGAAATTACGGGGACCAAAGTTGAAAGTAAAAAAGTGTCAGGGTTAAATTGCAAAAGATGAAAAAGTTTGGGTAACAACTAACAAAAAAATTAAAGGGAGTAAATTGCAAAAAATGGAAAGTTTTAGGTTAAAAGTGAAAAATCATTTTTTAAATCCCCAAAGCATGGGGTACAACACCATAAAAGCTGAAAAAAGTTGTAAATTAATAAAATTGAAATGGGTTAAATTAGTTTATTTAGTTTATAAACTTTTAGGGTTTAATCTATCTATATAATAATTGAGGTCACTTGGGTTGAATCAAGGCTTTAGAGAGGTTTAAGGTATCCATATTGAAAATGGAGCTCCATCTTATATCCTATAAAAGCCATTTTTTCTTTTTTCCCAAAAAACTGCCGCCCCTAGGGCTTCTTCTCGTCCTGCTTTGTGATGGACCCTGCTTCTGATCGACACCACCACAACGAAGTCGATTGGGTTTCTAAACCATTCCCCTGATTTTCATTTCTCCATCCTCGTCACTCTCCATATACCAGATTCAAACATCCAAGGTATAATTATTCATCCAGATTGAAGGTTAGTAAATGGTTCCCATTCTTAGATTCTTCCTTTTTTTGTATTTTCATTGATTGATTTTGCCAATCATATTTTCCATTATTGTGTTGAGCGATTAGGGTTTTTTTTATTCCTCCGCACTATTGACTAATCAATCAAGGTCAGCATATGCTTCCGAAAGTTAGATTCTTTGTTTTTTTTTTGTATTTTCATTAATTGATTTACCAGATTTATGTTTGTTGTTTTTGTATTGACTGATTAGGGTTTTTTTTAATTCTGACCGACTCCTTACTCACGCAATCAAGGTCAGAATAAGCATCGGATTCTTATATGTTATTTTTGTTGTTCAGTTGGTATCAAATTGAAAGACCTGTGTTGCGTTTGGCGGAGGTACAACCGTCAAAAAGTGAAGTTAATAAAGCATCAACTCAAGTTTTGCTGATTATTGTTTCAATGCTACAACTTGGGCAGTCTTCATTTCTTCCACACCCGATTGATAATGACACCAATGACCGAATTGTTCTTTGCATAAGATTGCTTTGTAATCCAGGTGAAGAAATCAAGAAAATATGGCTACAGTCTTCCCGTGAAAGTTTTGTTCAAATGCTTGCTGATAAACAACTGAGGGAAACGGAGGAACTCAAAGCAAAGGCTCAGGTGTCACTTGCACAGCCTGATGATCTCATTGATTTTTACCATCTGAAGAGCAGGAAGGTAAGATTATTCTTGCTGTTCATTGTATATTTATGTTCTATGGTGACTGCTAATTTTTTTATAGGATTACATTTAGCAATTTCCAAATTCTTTCATGTTATAAGGATCTGACCAAAATCCCATTTAATTCTCACACTTAATTTTATTTACTTTGTAAGGTTGTTAAGGAATTTTGAGATGTTATTGAAGAGGCTGAGAGGCCAATTAAAACTTAATATCGAGTGTTTCAGTGAGGTTCTTATTCAGGTTTTGGGTGGGGCTTATAAAATTAACCCAATATAAAGTAATTAACAGGGCAAAACTTTGGTTCGCCTGAACTTGGATTGCATGAATTAGGTAACTTGATTCTTATTAGCTCTTCGGGTTTTCAGCCCTAAATACACACCCTTCTACACCTCGAATGGGTTAGGTGGGAGCTCACACAATTGTTTTTGAATAAAATCAAAATAAAGAAGTCAAAATGGACCTAAATTGGAATTTTAAATCATTATATAGACTTATGGTCAGCTCAACTTCTTTAATTTATACTTCAACCAGAAACATATATCATGTGTATGTTTAACCATCATTATGGAAGTCATTTCTGAGTTTTAATTTTGTTGCGGCACTTATGTTCGGTTCCATGTTCTACAGTTCTGTTAATTACTGGAGTCTTGATGTTTAGTCATTCAGTAATGAATTAAGTGTTGTTCGTACACTGCCCATATGAATTTTAAAAGTTGGCTTATATAACTTGGGATGATGTATAGGGAGGCCACCTAAGTGTTCATCTTTAATAAAAATAACAACAACAACAACAACAACAACAACGCTACCCAAAGATCCTAAGTTGTATCTAATTCATTTATAGAAAATCCGCAAAAAGGAAAAAGACAGGCATTGGGAAAAAAACATTATTAAGTAGTCAGAAAATGAAGGACGTTTTCTCCATCCGACATGTTTTTAGCAGATTTTGGTATAATATGAAAATGGGTGGCATATGCAACAGTTTCAATAGTTGGATGGTCTCTTCATACGTTAATTATTTTAGCTATGAATTGATAATTACGAATATGGCAATTTGTTTGATTAATTTATGCACTCACTAATTTTAATCACATTTGTTTTATGGATGGCTTTGTCTACTTTATAGGGCATGGGCCAGCTGGAGTTGGAGGATGAGGTTCAAGATGATCTAAAACGGGCCACTGGGGAATTTATCAAGGAAGGAGATGATGCAAATAAACTGAACCGTATTCTTCAATTAAATGGTTTTAGTGATCCAGTGTATGCTGAAGCTTATGTTACTGTTAATCACTATGATATCGTACTTGATGTAACTGTTATCAACCGAACCAAAGAAACTCTCCAAAATCTTTGTTTGGAATTGGCAACAATGGGTGACCTTAAACTTGTAGAACGTCCACAAAACTATACCCTTGCCCCTGAGTCAAGCAAACAGATAAAAGCAAACATTAAGTTGTCATCAACTGAGATGGGGTTCATTTTTGGGAACATTGTCTATGAAACTTCAAATGTGATGGAGCGCACTGTTATTGTCCTCAATGATATTCATATGACAATACATTATGGATTATATATCTCCAGCTGTCTGTAGTGATGCGGCTTTCAGAACTATGTGGGCTGACTTTGAGCGGGAAAATAAGGTAATACTTCCCCTTGGTATGAGTTTTTTTTTCCTTTTTTTAATCTTTACTTAGTTATGATTTAATATTTTAATTGATTTGATTATGTTATGTTGTGGATTTATGTGACAACGTTAACTTAAATATAAACAAACATTAAAAACACTTTTGCCTAATTAGTTAAAAAGCCATTTTAAATCAATGCGTTATAACATTACATTTATGAATTGTAGGTGCTTGATTTTAGTTTTTTTCTTTATCATTCAAATCCAATAGCTCATAATAGCATTAGGTAAGAACCCGATGGATTTGACTACAATAGTTTTTTTTTCCTGATAATTACAGGTCAAGATTCTTCCCGATAATGATGTTGGTAAGGTGGTTGTTGAGTTTGTATTAAAAGCCCTTTGTTATTTAAGGAATACTCGAAACATCGTAAGGTACCTTTCTATATTTTCCTCTTATTAAGTAATGATATCGTGCCATATGTGTTGTGATATATTCTTGAATCAAGTGAAAATGTTAAATTTCCAATATTGGGATGCATCTCATGTTGAATTTCATTAACAAAAATGTTTTACTACTTAGTAATCAAGTTTGCTAACATTATTATTATTCTTATAGAGGCTGTTGATTTCAAGTAAATGTTTTGTAGTATAGGCATGACTTTTTTAGTTGGTTATTGTTAAATATTCATTCATCATAGCCTTGATGCACCATTTATAAAAATTAAGAAGTTATTTCTTTAGGAGTTGAGTGCACTTTTCGTCCCTGTGGTTTGCACCAGTTCACATGTTCAATACGAGTGTAACACCCAATTAGATAACTTTGTACACAAATTATTATACTATGGTTATTGTTAATAGGAACTAAACGTTTGGACTTTGGATTGAAAGTGATTGTCAAACCCACTTCCACTTGCTCATAAAACCGTTAATATAATAACATTCATTTTTTTTTTGTATGAATGATTGATTATGAATCAATTTAATCCGTAATTTAGGCTTACCATAATTATTGACTGAATTTATGTTATACACGAAATTATGTTTAATCTATTTTTACGAAATCATGTATATGTATTAGTTATTGTCATTAATAATAATTGACTGTATTTAATTTTATTTATTACGATTTTTTAATCTCATTAATTTATATTACTATTAATACAAAATTCGGTTTAATATAATAACTTTCATTTATTTTTTTTGTATGAATGATTGATTATGAATCAATTCAATCCCTAATTTAGGCTTACCATAATTATTAACCGAATTTATGTTTAATACGAAAGTTTGTTTAATGTATTTTACGAAATTATGTATATGTATTAGTTATTGTCATTAATAATAATTGACTGAATATAATGTTATTTATTACGATTTTTTAATCTCATTAATTTATATTACTATTAATACAAAATTCGGTTTATCATAATAACTCTTATTTATTTTTTTGTATGAATGATTGATTATGAATCAATTTAATCCGTTATTTAGGGTTACCATAATTTATTGTCCGAATTTATGTTTAATACGAAATCATGTTTAATCTATTTTTACGAAATTATGTATATATATATCATTTATTGTCATTAATAATAAATGACCGAATTTAATGTTATTTATTACGATTTTTTAATCTCATTAATTTATATTACTGTTAATACGGAATTCGGTTTACCATAATAGTTCTCATTTATTTTTGTATAACTGATTGATTATGAATCAATTTAACCCGTTATTTAGGTTTACCATAATTTATTGACCGAATTTATGTTAAATACAAAATTATGTTTAATCTATTTTTACGAAATTATGTTTAATGGTAAACATAAATTCGATCAATAAATATATATTTGAACATATTCTTTCTTAACAAATTTCAATCGTCATATATATTGAATCGGATTTATATAAATATTTGAAAACCAGGATTTGATCCGAAGACACAAACGCTATTATGTCTTATCACAATGGTTCTCAATTCTTCAAGGTTTTGCATGACCCTTCGTCAACAGTTTTGGTATGTTTCTTATTTTCATGTTCATATGCCTATTTAATTTTAAAAAATGATTCTTTCTTTTTTAATGTTGTTTTTAACGTGTCAATCCAGACTGTGCCGAAGGCCATAAACAAATTTCGATTGTCCAAAAATATACACAACAGTAACATTACAGTTGCCACATATGAAGGACAATCTTGGTTGGTCCGATTAGAATTGATAGATGATGTTTTTTGTTTTACAAATGATTGGTCTAAAGTTGTTAATTATTTGTGTTTTTCAATGTTTTATATCATTTCAACTATGTTAGTCCAAATACGTTCCTAATAAAGCATTACAATCATTCTCCATCTATGCAATTGGATGTCTCATTCTGCAAAATGATTGAACATGAATAACAACACCCATGGTAAAGATTATTAATTTCAAATTTTTTACACGTTTTTATATAAGATTATATCGGATTTTAATTGTCAACGTGTACAATAATTTTTCTTTCAGGTTCTACCTTATTCCTTTGTTGCTAATCAGTATCCCTAACTTACCAATTAGTATGTATGTAGATGACGAACATCATTGGAACGTGTCAATCAAAAAGATTGGTCGTAACTATTGTTTTTTTAATGGTTGGGTGAAATTCCTAAATGATCTTCGTCTCCAGATTGGTGATTTAATTTGCTTTGAAAAAAAAGGAATTCAACCGTTTTCATGTTATTACTTTTAACAAAAATGGTCATCAAATGAAATTATTAAAGTCTTTACTGACAATGTTTTAGAAGAAGCTAACAATGTTTTACAACAACCAATGAGTTTGAATATGCAACAATTTCAAGTATCCAACTATGATGGTTTACCTGGTTTTGGATGCACTGTTACAAATGAATTGGTACGTTTAGTCCTGTTTGTATCGTTTTTGCTTTACACTATTAAATGACATTTTGCATTTAACATCAAAATTCATACATATTGCATTATCAAACATTTAGTAACCAAAACAATTTGCATAATAGAATTCTTATTTTCCTATTTTTTTTCATTTTACTTTTGGGTAAACCGTGGGTCCCCACGGGACTCTAACCTAGTATAATTTAAACCACAAGGTTAAGTTCATAAATTGTCAAAAATGCTAAGCTTTGTTTTGATAGGGTTTATAAGTTGTCACGGAGACTAAACACATACACTCGCATAAACTGATACATATAAACAACACAAACAAAGATCACACACATACACATAAAGAACAACAACCTATAAGTTGTGTATGTTTCCGTTGGTAGCTAAGCGAACCGGTTGAATTTAGTTAACATTAGTTATTGGTAGCTAAATCGGTTAATAAGTCAAATAATCACAGGTCTAGTAAGCGGAACCAACAATGAATAGAGAAGCTATTACATGATATGGAATTGTGATTACAAAATCATGTGGTCAAGGGTCACCTCTTGGTTAGGGGGCAACATACCCTCTTGACCCTCCTTTGATTCCGCCTTTAATATGGTCACAAAATGTGATATTTTCATTCCACAACCATAACAAATTACATGAGAATGACAAGTAGGTGGGCAACAAGATGTGTCGCTACCCCCTTTTGGATTGCAAACTCTATCCAACTAAAGACAAACTCTTGGTTTCTAGAGGTCGTTGAATTGTGAACCACTTTCTGCACTCGCTTTAAAAAACGGACGAGGCAAGGGATCCAAACGTATTAAAAGCAAAGTACACAGTCTGTCCTCTGTTTAACGTGTGATTCGCACCGACCCTCAAGAAAAGAGACGCAAACAGACTACATAAAACGTAAATGATACAAAAGGAGACTTAGGAAACATGTAGAGTTTTAACAAAACGACATCATGTAGTATGAAAAATATCACTATCTTCACATGGTATAAACGTTTCTTTGCACAATCAATGCTGTAAAGTATCAAGCCTTTACCTACAAAGTATACATGTAATCATATGTATCTATCATTTGTATATACAGGCAATTTGCCTAGTCCTATATATAGCAAGCAGATCAATGTTCCACTAGCATAGCCTCGAGGTTTGTCTTCCGGGCGGCGCTTTTTAGTTTCTCAAGTGCAACAAGCCCAACTTGCCTAACTCGTTCCCTCGACAACCCCATCCTGCAACACACCTAAGATTGTTAATTTACAATCTTTACTCTTTTATTTGGTTACGCAAGAACAATGGTTTATTTGCAACGAAAAGATACATACGATGGTTTGCGAAGTCAAACCACTGGTAGATGATTAGATAGGAGTATAGAAACTAAAAAGTTGAGTTGAGATTTTCTACTCAAATCACCAGTAACTAGATCGACTTGGATTGTTTATATATCTCAATCGGTTCAAATCAAAAGTTTGATAGAAAGGAAATGGGGTCAAAGTCAAAAGTCAAAAGTCATCTGGGATCTACTTCTAATGCATGCAACGTTTTAAGTCATTTTATTCAAAGATTTATTTCACTATTGTAATAATAATAATGTATTTGTAAGTCATAACTCACGTATTATTCTTTTTTTCAAAATTCAAAAATCATTCAAAACCGTTTTCGTGGGTCATCCCAAACTGACCATGCTCATTTCAATTTTCAACACGTAACAGAAGTGACCCATTTCAACCTATACGAGCGAAGTGTAGGTCCTAAAAAGGAGGGAGTGAGACTCTCAGTCAACACATTGTCGATGATTCAGAAACAAAAAGAAGAGAATTGATTCTATACCTTCGACTAATATCTTCCCAGGTGAGGAACTCATTATCGAGACCATAGTATAAACGTATGATCTCTCTTTCACGTTCCCTTAAAGTTGTGGTCATCAACTTGTTCACTTCATCCTGAAATACAACAAATAAACAATTAAAAAATGTTCATCAATTAATGCATTCTACTGTAGGATTAGAAAATGAAATATTATAATCACTCTCCAATATGTTGTTCTTGCAACCACGAGGGGCTGTCTAAATTCTAAAAGGGTAAATTTGGTATATCGTTATTAAAGAACAAAAAAAAAGACTAAATAGGATGGCTGTTGTAAAACATTTGAAGTACCTTGAGGGCCCAGTTATCTACTCCATGCCAAGGGTTGTTCTCCAGGTGATCATCTGCCATGTACTGCAACAATAACAGAGGTCTCAATCTTAAGTAGCTATAACTTCTAATGGTGCTAGAAGTGACAATTTCAACCTGTTTACTTACAAACGGGTCAATTAATGGTTTAATAAAGAAAAGTCAGGCAACAAGAGCATGCCAAATGGGTCGAACACACCTAAAAGTATTTTGAACTTCATGAAACAATTTTACTAAAAAGCAAACAACTTTTCAAAATGATATATTTTCTTAATCATATCTTAACGTAAATCAACGCAAATGGCCTGCCCATTTTACCACCCCTATAAATCGCACCAATCATGTTTTTGCAGGCGCGCGCGTGTGTGTGTGTGAGTTTCAGATAAAAAAAAGTGGGAAAATCTAGACTTACACTTTGAAAGGTATCACCCGGAAGACCATTTAAAGAAGGAGACACTGGCCTATCAAGTGAGAACACTTTGCATTTTGCCTACAAGAAAGGGACTTGGTATAAGATGATGAGAATAACAAACAAAATTAAAAGCATAAACAAGAGGTTGTAAGAAATGCAAGTACCCCAGTGGCATTCAATACTTTCTTTGTTGATATGTTCAGGCTTTCTGCAATTTTCTATATCACCAGAAAGATATAACTACATCAGCTCAAGTTAAAAATCTGAGGGGTGTGTGTGTGTATAAGTAGCGTTTATATTAAGTAAATGTATCGTTTAACTTACTTCGATTGATGGGGCTATTCCTTTTTCCTCGAGTTTGGCCTTGGCGTGTCGTATTGCACTTAATCTTTCATGTATATGGATAGGTAACCTTAGGGTTCTTGAGTTTTCAATTAATGCTTTCGAAACACCCTGAAATTAAACTGATAAAGGTAAAAAAGTGTAACCTGTGTATTGTTCAAACAGTTTTCTACTTTTTTCATATGAAAATTCATTCCTAGTTCCGCATTGCTTGTTAAAGAACATACCATATAGAAGCCATTTAGTTTTACTATCTTGAAGCCTTTGAAGCTTATTTTTGCGGAAATTTATTGCAACATTTTAACCAACTTTTAACAATTAGAAACTATAAACCAACCAAACGTTTATTACAATTAATTTAGTATTGAAATTTGGAGAGTGAAGTTGATAAGGTTAATGGCACATCGGAGAATAACTAGAACACAACTAAAATCAGAATATAAAAATATTAGGACCTAAGAAAGTAGACTTTCCTCAAAGAGAGCTTGTATGATGCATCAAATGCAATGATCTCATGACTCGATAAATGCCATGTATTCATGTAAATATATTAGTGCTCATTTGACTTGTGGATCTCAAAGTAATTAGTGACTTCTGTTATTCTAGGGAGCTGATTCTTACACATAAATACACACATTTCACATTGATAATACAGAACTACAGATTATGCTATAGTAAACGATCACATCCCATTATGCTATAGTATCACACCATGAGTAAAGTATGTTAAAAAATGTTTTTATTGCCCTCACCTGTCTTATCCACCAATAAACATAGGTAGAAATCTTGAATCCCTTGATGAATCATATTTCTCTATCCCACGCAATAGTCCAATTAGACCTCCCTACAATAAAATGTGGAGTTACGAGTTAAAAGAATTGCAGGCATGTAGATAAATAACTATTTTACCAGCTAAAAAATTTACTCCTCCACTTATAAAACGTTACTTATAGATAATAGACACCTGAATTAGGTCACCAATTTCAACTCCCATGTTAGCATATTTTTGTGCAACCGACATTACTAAGCGGATATTGCTCACGGTTAGCTTCTCTCTAGCCAACTTGCACTCAATCTGTATTATTTGCAACTCAGCTCGTGAGATCTTCATGGATGCTGCGAGTTGCACCTCAGATGGCTCAGATCCCAAACTCTCCTTCAATCTGAAAATCCTCATCAAGTTAATCATCAAAACATAGTATAAACTTCCTAATTGCAGTAACTATGTAACACTACAAACACATACATAAGTCCGTATAAAAAAAGAATGGTATCATAATAAGTTACCTTGATTTCTGCTCTTCTAACAGTTGACCCGTTTTAATCTTTTTTGACAGATCTACCACCTCATCATGCGTTAACAACGTATCACTTGCATGATTTTGGAGCAACTCCGGACTGATAACAAGTCCTTCGTTAGAAGGAAATTGTCTACCTGCTGTTTTCCTCTGAGCATCTAATCTACGCCTACGTGCAGATTTCACAGAACCGCTAACAAAAGTCTTTTTGCTGCTTTTCTCTGTTGGGTTGACTTCAGTCAACGTTCTCTCGGTCGAAAGGTTCCACTGTTTTTCTAATAAAGATTTCTGTAACATCAACAAAACTTCAACCGAAAACTCTTGATCAAAGCCTTCCAGTTCCACATCTTCATACCCTTTAATCCATTCCTCTATACTTAAAGAACCAGAAGCAGCATCAACATGTTCCTTTAAAGCTCTGATGTAATGCGTATCTCGATTATGTTTTCTGGATATGAACCCATGGCCATAAGTGGATGATTTTTTCGCAGTGATCACATTCTTAGTTGGGACAGATATGAACCCGATATCATTACTGTTCAATATCTTTTCACCGACATCCGAATAGTAACAAGATGAACCCAACAGTATTTCCCCTGCCCGTAGTCCAATTACCGTAGTTGTAGCCATCATCTAGCTTTCTTTGCTTGAAAAAATTAGCATCATCCAACCATAACACTTTCTTGTAATATCTATACACAATAATATTGTTAAAATAATGCTTCAAGTTTCTTGCAGATCACCTACTGACCTACCCCAAAATTCCT
Source organism: Ambrosia x helenae (assembly GCA_030844895.1). NCBI lineage: Eukaryota > Viridiplantae > Streptophyta > Magnoliopsida > Asterales > Asteraceae > Ambrosia > Ambrosia x helenae. The sequence continues at coordinate 63,176 of JAUTDX010001636.1, read as the reverse complement.
GTAAAGGAAAAAGTCAAGGGATGTATAATTAAATTAACTATCAACTACAGATGAAACGGTAGTTATATTCAGAGCCAGCTCTAACGTTTTTAGGCCTAAAGTAGTAAAGTAGATAACAAAATTGGTGTCTTTAGATTCTATTATTCACATATCAACTCTATGATAGTTATAGATCATAAACCTCAACGTCAACAATCTCAAAGCCAAAATCACCTACGTATAATATTTTTTTTTTTAGAATTTGGGGGCTTAAAGAAGCGGTGGCCCAAAACTCTTGCTTTATTTCACTCCCTTTGAGCCGGCCCTGGTTATATCTAAACTATTAATCATCAAATCTCCAAACAAACTACATAATATTAGAGTAATTTATGAACAACACCAAAATCTAAGTGAACAGTTAATCAATAAATCCTACTAAAGAAAATGACAAGAAAGGTGCAATTAAATTGATTATCAATTACAGATAAAAATTATGTAACCCTAAGTTATATTAGAACCATAGTTGTCAAAAGCGCGCCTAGGCGCAACCAGGCGCACCAAGTGCGCTGCGCCCTGTGAGGCGCGCGCCTAGGAACTGAGGCGCACTATCGCGGGCTGTTTTCACGCTGATTTCCGACCAAATTCAGGCTAAAAATTGCCTAAACCTCTAAAACATCCTAAATGAGTTATGAACAAGTCCTAAACAACCCTAAAACATCCTAATATAGCCCTAAACAAGCCTAAAACATCTCTAAAATCCCTAAAAAATGTATTTTATACTATGCGTCTGATTATAAAAAGCCCTCGTTTTTTATGCAACTTGCGCCTAGGCTCCAGGCTCAGCCTATGCGCCTTGAGTGCGCCTAGGCGCTTTGACAACCATGATTAGAACTATTATCAATTAAACTTAATAATATTACAGTAATTTATAGACAGCAAGAACAACACCAAAACCTGATTCAACAGTTAAAATATCCTACTCCGATTACAATTCACAACTAATAATGTGATCAGTGATCCAGTAACCGTACTGTAGTAAATGATGATGAGAATATACTGAAGAGTTACAACAAGTAAACGATCAATGAATGAATCAAGTAGGTTGTAGTATTGTTAGATTAAGGATTAGTGGATAATGAATCACCTTAGTTTGCAGAGATGAAGAAATTAGTTACTGTTGTTGTAATGTTTTTATTAAAGAGATTTTCCAGAGAGTGAAATGTGTGGTGAATATATAAAAGTGAGTGAACCTGAATTGAGCAGGTGTGACTATCGACTTCTAGTTTCTCATTGTTTTTAAACGAATCCTTTTCGATTCTTTATATAAGAAGAGATATTTTTTTTATTGTTTTGAACCTGACTTCTTGTTCTCTTTCATGATTTTAGATTTTAATAGAGACTTTGAATTTACTTATTTTTCAAATTATTATTATTTTTTATTTATATAGTATATGTCAAACAAATAAAAAGAAAAAATTGCAATTTCCGTCCCTGTGGTTTGCCTAAACTAACAGGTTCAGCACAGACATAACACCCTGAGTACCTGAGGTTTGTTTTTCTAACACTTTACGTCTCTCGACCTAACGGTCGTCACATTTGCCGTCACATGACCCTCACGTGCACCTCACGTGAGGGGTATTATTGTCATTTCGTCCCTGATTAAAACATTAACCAATGTTATCATCTTCCCCAAGTTCATTTCTTCCCCAACTTGATTTCTAAACCCTAATCCCACAAAACCTAATGTCGAATTCGAGGTCTAGCAGATCATCAATGTCTAATTCGAGCTCCAATTATCATCGACGAGTTTGATGTTCCTCCAATTTGCAGATGTGGGTCTGAAACACAGGTTCGAACATCATGGACTGAAGCAAACCCTGGTCGAAGGTTTCATTGTTATGTAAGTGGATGTGGGTTTGTGACATGGGCAGAGGGTCCAGTTAGTGAAGGAAATTCCAAGGTCATCAATGGCTTAATCAAAAATTTGAACAAACAACAACAATTAGCTGAAGCAAGAGGGTATGACGCAAAGAAACTGAGGATCATGCTTGTTTTTAGTTGGTTGTTCTTTGTTACGTACTTTGTTCTTAGTTGATTAATGTAGGTGTAAGTATTCAACATTGTAATAAATTTGACCTTGAATGAACCGAAAATGATGTTGTTACTTAAACATTGCATACATTTGACCTTAAATGAAATGAAAATGATGATGTTGTTGTGAATGAGTCAGATTGGTTGTTATTGTTAACAAACCATTTGACACATGAAAAAGCTGCACATTAAGATCACCAAAATACACCAATGACCCATTTGACACATTAACTATTAGCGGATATCATAGTTATCCGATTGTATTTTATATTTAGAGATAAATTGTATTTATATTTAGAGATAGATTTTAAGTTTATTCTAGAATTATCTCTTTCTTATTTTAGTGCTAGGGTTTTGTATATTGTGATCTTTATATAAGGATCCTCTCCTTTGTATTCATTCATTCAATCAGATAATAATACTAGCACTTTCATTAACCTGCTGCACATTAAGATGACCAAAATACCCCCAATGACCCATTTGACACATTGATGATAACCTGCACATTAAGATAACTGCACAAGCTGCACATAACCATTTGACACATTAACCTGCTGCACTGATTCACTAACCCATTTGACACATTAACCTGTTGCATTGATTCACTAACCCATCTGACCAATTAACCTGCACATTAACCTGTTGCACTGACCCATTAACAATAACAACCTTTCTGACCCATTAACAATAACAACCATTCTGACCCATTAACAATAACAACCATTTTGATCCATAATCAGTAACAACCATTAACAATATGAAGCTGTCTAACCCATTAACAACAACAACCATTTTGACACATTAACAACCATTAACAATAACAACCTTTCTGACCCATAATCAGTAACAACCATTCAGCATACCCATTAAACATCATTCTGAGTTAATCTAAACATTGTTCAACAACAAAACATTGTTCACCATCAAACAAACATAATCAGTTTAAAAGTAGTTAATCTAAAAACAACATAATCAGACTTAATCTTGAGGTGCTGACTGTGAGCACTGTTGTGAGCTTGGTTGTTGACCTCTTTTGCCACAGCTTCTGGAGTTGTGCCCCTTCTTTCCACATTTTTTGCAAATTGTTGTACCCCCTTTCTTGACTTTTTGATCACATCAGATGTCGTTGTAGCCACTTCATTGACTTTTTTCTTTCCCTTGTTCTTTGGATCACCACCTTCCTTGCTTGCAGGTTCATCACCTTCATTGGCTGACTTTCTCATCTTTTTCTTTGGTCTTCCAATCTGTTTATGAACTTTAGGGGCTCTGATAGTAGTTGGGCATGGTGATGGTCTCCATAGGTCCTTACCATTAATTGGCTCAATAGTGTTCCTATACACTTTCCTCCTTGTATCTAGTCAATACACCTCATCCACCCATCTTTCAGGGATTTCAACATCATATCCATGTAGAGACATGTCCCATATCACTGCAACAGCATGATTTCAAGGCATTGTAGTCAACTCCCATTTTTTGCATGTGCATGTCTTGGCTTGTATGTCAACCACACGTTGGCCTGACCCAGGCATACTCACCTAAACCAACACATTTATTATCCATAGAATAAAAATTATTGACATTGAACATTAAAACATTTATTAACATTTGCATACCTCATATTTGGTTGGACTTGCCATAAGAACATTATACTTTGCAGCTTCCTCTTTAATGGCATCAAACATCTTAGTTGCATAAGGTGTCAAAGGTCATTCACATCTTCCAATGACATTGTGAACCACCATTATCCTCTAAGTCATGTACTGTCTAATAAAATCCAAGCATGTGATGATAGGCTTATCCCATACAGGAACTAATTGTCTATTAAAAACCCCACACAAGTTGTTGAGCAGAACATCACATTTGGCTCTACCTGTTTAATGTTTAATTAGTTAACTGTTTATTATAAACATACCAGTAAAGTGAGCTCTGGTCCAACTTTCCATTGGAATTTTCCTTTAGCCATTGATATAACTTAGCATCTTCCTTTCTAACTTCCTCCATCTTCTTATCAAACAAAGGAACAGTTGTAGCACTAGCACATCTCCACAACATGTTCTTGTATTGACCTCCTCTCCAATTTGTTTTCATATTCTCATGGATGTGTCTCAAGCAGTACCTATGCTCAGCCTTAAGGAATGTCTTGGATAATGCAGGAATTAGACCATAACAAATAACAAACTGTTTTTAGGAACTAATAAATAAAAAACAATTATAACATATAAAGAACAGAAGAATAAACAGATTACCTTTTGCCTATCACTTATGAAAGTGAAATAGGACCTATCATCAAAATCAAGATCATTACCTAGATTTTCTAAGAACCATGACCATGACTAAAATGTTTCAGCTTCCACAAGTGCATATGCTAGAGGATATATTCCATTATTTGAATCAACTCCAACAGCAGTCAAGATCTGTCCAGGGTATGGACCTTTCATGAAACATCCATTTAATCCAAGCAGGTCCCTCCCAAGCATTTTAAAACAAGCCTTTAATGCCCCAAAACAGATGTAAACTCTCCTAAACTGCCTAGTAGGGGAATTTGGATTGGGTTCAGGTTCAACATCAATTTTGACAGTGGATCTAGGATTAGATCTAAGTAACTCCTCACAGTAGTCTCTAAGTAGATGATACTGATCTTGGTAATCACCATTGATCTTTTTGTTTGCAATAGATCGGGCCATTGATATTTTCATGAGGGAGGTCTGGATCTGATGTTTCTTTTGAAGTAGGTCCTGCAACTTGGTCAAGGTTATCGTAGGGTTACCATCAATTATTGGTGCAATCTCTCTTGCCATCCAACCCATTGTGTACAATTTATTACCCTAGTCTGCAAACACTGCTACTTTGGATTGTAAGTCTTCACCTCCCATAAATCATTCACAGTGGGTCTGGATATTTGCACAGCCCAAGGACAAGTGGGCTTTGGATACTTTTTTCTTAGGGTAGTTGGCTTTTTAATACTACTTTGACTACCATCCTTTGTTGGCTTTTTCCTAGGGGCATGTTTTTTTTCTTGGGGGGACCACCTTGTGTTTGTGAAGATTCCCCACTTGTGAACACTGGATTATGCCCCCTGCACACAACTCTAAACCTGAGATGCTCATTCTTGACAATATGAAGCTGTCTCCTTGTCTCCACAGCATATTCTTTGATAATAAGTTTGATCTCCTCCCTATCTTCAAAGAAATCACCAACAGTAAATGGATGAAAACTTTTATCTCCTCCCTTATTCTGCTTCCTTAGTTCTTTAAGTTTCCTTTTCACAGATGGTTCATGTTCATACTCCTCTTGTTCATCTTCACTTAGACTATTAAAGTCATCAAGGTCTACATGTAAGTCATCTGCATCAATGTCCACATTATGATGCAACTCTAAGTCATCTTCTACATCATCTACAGCAGACCTAAAATGTTTCATATCCACTGTGGGTCCTCTACCATATTATCAGGATCAACAATATAATCAGAGTCATCACTATCATCTTGTTCAGAACCAGTTTCATCTTCTTTTTCAACTTCTTTTTCATCGTCTGTTTCATCTTCTTTTTCAACTTCTTTTTCATCTTCTTTTTCAACAACATAATCAGAGTCATCACTATCATCCTGTTCTTGGTCCTCTACCATATTGTCATCCTGTTTTGTATCAACTAATTCTTCTTTCTCAAGTTTAACTTTAACCACTGAATTGACCAAAGAGTTAACCAAAGTAATAGAGTCATTGGCATCAATGTCATCAATAGTTGTTTTCCCCTTAACCTGATCAACCCGATCTTCCACATTAACCTGATCAACCTGATCTTCCTTAACTTCTAACACCTGATCAAGTTGATCTTCAAATTCAGAATCAGATTCTAAATCAGGTTGGCCTACAGGATTATTACATTCAACCACTACTGCTTGTTGTTGCTTCTGCCTTTCTTCATGCTCAATCATAAAAGTATTAATCGTTGACCACCAATGTTGCACATATACCTCCATAACCTTGTACTTTGTAGCCAACGAACAAAACCTTTCAACAAAGGCATTTGTAGCCAATTCCCTTAAACCTGTGTCTAAATCCCCATCAGGTAACCTAAAATGATAGTAAAACACCATGTCACAGGGATACCCTACTGTTTTAGTCATCTCAACTAACACGTCTATTCCAAAATCTTCAGTACAACAACAGTCTATATAGCAAGACTTGCCATTCAGATACTTTCTACTAGGACTATTCATAAACTCACCACCATGAATCAACTTAAATGTAAAGAATGTATTATCCTAGACTACAAATAAATAAAAAACAAAATCAGTTTAACACCATGAATCATCCATAATGATGTATTACAACTAAATGACAATGGTAAAAGAATTAAGGTTTTAATATACTTACAGTAAATTTTGAATGGGTCGTAAACAACGCCTGGTTCTCGAATCATCCACAACGATGCCCACATTGCAACAAATTGATGTCTAATTATTGATTGCACTTTAGGGTTTATGGTGGTTAGGGAGGAAAGATTGGGAGGGAAAATCAAATGAGGTTTTTTTTCCAGATATTAAAACATAATAAAACGTGATGAAATGACAATAATACCCCTCACGTGAGGTGCACGTGAGGGTCATGTAACGGCAGATGTGACGGCCGTTAGGTCGAGGGACGTAAAGTGTTAGAAAAACAAACTTCAGGTACTCAGGGTGTTATGCCTGTGCTGAACCTGTTAGTTTAGGCAAACCACATGGACGAAAATTGCAATTTTCTCTAAATAAAAATAAACACTCGATATAAGATACATACCGTGAGTATATTACCCGTTTAATCGTTTTAATGAAATAGCTCGACTGCATACTCATTTAGCCACAACTGAGGAACAATTAATCAACAAATCATCTAGAGTGTACCGCCTGAAATGAGGGTGTTTATTAAATCCAAATCCTATAGACATTTTTAGAAATAGTTGAAGTAGGTGTCGTCATGGCTGCTAAGATGATTCAACGATAAGCTAAATCTCCCTCACCAAAGAGAAAGTGGGAAGAGAGGAGGAATAAAAGCAATAATTTTAAAAAGCTTGATGGGGTACTTTTGTAAATGATGTATATTCATGTGTATAGCTAGCATAGTATCACGCAAAAATTGTATGTGATATAAAGATCATCCGACCCTGACTACTCAATGGCATATAGCTAGTAGTATCAGGAGATCGCACAAACAAGATTGAAAACCTAATCATGATAGCGCAAACACATAAATGCCTAAAACAAGGATGTATCGACTTCTTGGCATATGTTGTAAATGCCACTGAGAAATGGAAGCTTGAGGACGTGCAAGTAGTACGAGAATACCCTGAAGTATTTCTCAATGAACACATGGGCCTACCACCAATTAGACAGGTTGAGTTTTGAATCGACCTAGTCCCTGGTATATCACCGAGTGCTAAGTTCCAGTAAAAACTAGCCCCGTCAGAAATGCAAACTCAAGAAGAAACTGCAAGAGTTGCTTAACAAAGGGTTTATCCAAATCATCTTGTCGCCTTGGGGGAGCACCCATCCTTTTCGTAAAAAAGAAATACGGGATGATGCGTATGCGCATGAATTATAGATACTTGAATAAGTCACTATAAACAATAAACAATCACTACCTAGGATTAACAACTTATTTGATCAGTTACAAGGAGTAAGTTATTTTTATAAAATATACTTACAATCCGGATACCAACATGTAAAATTTACTCTGGAAGATGTAGCTATAATTGCCTACAAAATTAAGTAAGCTTACTACGAATTCCTGATAATGTCAAGGTTGACCAATGCCCCTGCAATGTTCATGAACAGGGTTTGTAAACGTTATCTTGATAAGTTTGTGATCGTCTTCATTAATGACATCCCGATCTACTCTAAGAACAATGCAGATCATGAGCAACACTTAGAGCAGTCCCTGAATTGCTAAAAAAGGAAAAGCTTTATGTGAATTTTTCTATATGAGAATTTTGGATACAAGAAGTTAAATTCTTTGGCCATGTGATCAACGAGCAAAGAATACAAGTTGACCATGCAAAAATTACGGTCATCAAGAAGTGGGGAGTACCGAAGAATCTTATGATTTAGAACTTGGTTTCGTAGTGTTTGCATTAAAAATTTGGTGACACTATCTTTACGTTACAAAATGTACAATTTATATTGATCACGAAAGTCTAAAACATATATTTCAGCAAAAAGAGCTCAATATGCGTCAGAAACGACGTATGGAGTTATTAACTGATTTTGACTATGAAATCCAATATCATCTAGGTAAAGCCAATGTGGTAGCAAATGCCTTAAGTAGTAATGTGAACCCCAACCAATAAGAATATTTGCAACTAGAACAAAGGTTAAAACTAGTTTTCTAGATCAATTTAAGAATGGGCAACAAGAAGCCATACGAAGAATCATGTTAAGAAAGAAAGTATGATTGGGAGCCTAAAGCTTATTGACGACCGGAAAAGATAATGTTCTAAGGTTTAACACTAGAATATGGGTTCCTAGTTTTGGAGGTAAGCAAGATGCAGTCTTAGAGGTAGTTCAGGTGTCTCTTAGATTAATGCGATTATGTCCTAAGGTACAACTCTTACCACAATATGATATTGTAAGCTAATTCGCCAAGACATTACCCACTTTCATGTTTTAAAAAATGTGTGAAACATTTGAATGCGTGTGCTCAAAGATTTATAACTAGTTGACTTTATATTAAAACATTTGTTTCATTTTATAAGAAACTACCCACTTCTTCTAGACCTTTTCTCCTGTGCATTTTCATAGAAAAGTTTTAAGGAGGGGGGTTGTTAAAAAATATATACATACATCATAGAAGTGGTACAATGAACAATAACGTAGATGCATACAATAATAAATAAATAAATGACAAAATTATATAAAAGGAAACTCCCTACCGCATATTTGTTATTTATTAGCTGAGAAATTTGAGAATGGAGATCAAAATTCACGGAAATTATGAGCAACACGTCCCACAAAGATATCTTCGATTAAGCCCATCACCATCCCTATCATGTACACGTATTAGCCTTTTTGTTCACCCATTCTCCATGGCTCATATTCTTTATTCTACCAAAATATATTTTGATTTTGCAATATAATACTTACATATCTATAACTAAACACACCTTTTATTTGCATTTATTCACAAATGCTTTATTTGAATTTATTTCATATTTCTTTTTGCAGATTAAAGAGTAAATATATTAAAACAAAAATACGTCAAAGAAGTTGAGTTTTATCGATAACATTATTGAAACACATTTTAGTTACCTTTTTAATTTTTATCTTAAAACAGATTTTTTTTTTATAACAATTTTTTATGCAATCTAAAAACTCAAATTGCTTTATGTAATCTAAAAACTCAAATTGTTAAAACCAAACTAAACAGACTAGTTGGAGCTATTCCACAACCAATCAGGCCAAATAATTCAAGTTAGACGAGATGGATAAGAGACATAACAAATAATACGAGCTTTGTGCAGTGGTGGAGCTTGAAAAACATTTTCAGAGATGCCGCATTTCCACCAAAATGAAAGACACATGATATGTAACCTAAAAACTCAGTGTTAAAACTTGACTAGACCAACCAGTCAAATAGTTCAACTTACACCGCGTGGATCAAATAAAACGAATAACGCTTGTTTTATGTGAATCGGTTTAATCAAATTAAACTAGAACCAGTTTAACTGGGCTATTTTCATGAATTGGGTTTAGATTAGAAGTTTTGAACCATTCATTCTTAGACCATTTCACTTGGCTACACCGCCCTTAGGGGCGCCAAATGTGAAAGGAGGGTTTTGGCATGAATTTTTTAATAGGGCAAGAGAGATTTGATGAACCAATATTTTTTTTTTGAAAATTTACTTTCATTCAAAACCGAGCAAAACCTTAAAAACAAGGCCGCTCACAAACCACTAATTACAACATATACAACGGAAAAGAGACCCAATCCTTCCATTCAATCCTAGAACCTTTCGATCTATATCTCAACCAAATAAAGGACAAAGACTTGACCGAAGCGACAACCTCCACAACCTTAGGAACTTGTTTATTAAACACCACGTTATTTCGTTCTTTCCAAATGGCCCAGCAAGCAACCATAATGATACCGCGGATAATACATTTTCTTCTGCCTGGACCTGAGATAGCATCTTGCCAAGAAAACAAGTCTTCTAGTAAACCATACCTGCTAGGCTGCAACCTGCACCAGCGCCAAACCTTCGACCAGACTTCGTTGGAAAATTTACATGTAACGAAGACATGATTAACCGTCTCTTCTTCACTGCTGCAAAACGGGCAGGTCACGGAAGGAAGCACAATCTTTCTTTTAACCAACTCCGAACAAGTGGGAACTCTTTCTTGATCGATCCTCCAGCTAAGAATGTTGACCTTTGACGGCACCCAGCTGACCCATCTCATTCGCATACCTGGCTGACCCACCGGAGTCTGTCTAAGGGCTTTCTTAACAGCAGCTACAGAGAATCCCGTCGAAGGTTTATCGTCCCAGATCCAAACATCTATGTTGTCCTTGAACCGAATACTAGCGAGCATGTGAAATAGATCCTGAATTTCCGAGATGCCTTCCACAGTGTCAGCTCCCAAGCACCAATCAGCAGCTAAGCGAAGCTGTCCACCATCCAAAATAAACCGGGTACTAACAGCTGCGTTCTTATTCTTTTCAATTGAGAAGAGAGTCGGCTATCGTTTCCACAGGGGAGTGGTGCCATACCAAACATCCTTCCAAAAATTAATAGTCTTCCCATCCCCTAGCTGACACGAAATGAGCTTATCAATGGTCCTACCTTCAAACCTGATGCTGCCCATAACATTAACTATTGATTTCCAAACTCCAGGAAGAGCTTTATTAACCGGTAAAAAATCCCATTTATTTCTTCCACCGTGGATACTTAAAATAGTTCTCCTCCACAGCCCCTTGTAATCCGTTTTGAACCTCCAAACCCATTTAGAAAGAAGCGCCGAATTAACATCCGTGAGCTTTGTGATACCCAACCCCCCAAACCGTTTGGGTCTCGTTATGTTTTCCCACGCCACCCAATGAACACCTTTGCCTTCCTTATTTCCCATCCATAGAAACTTACGCATAATTCTTTCTATATTTTCGATCACCTGAGAAGGCGCTTTGAATATAGAAAGGTAATACACAGGAAGACTAGCCAGAACTGACTTAATCAATGTTAGACGCCCTCCGATAGACAAAACTTTGGCCTTCCAAGATAATAATCTGTTACGGATAGTCTCTAAGACCGGCTCCCAATGGGCCACCCGGTTCATGTTCGCGCCGACCTTAATACCCAAGTATTGAAATGGAAGATCACCCTCTTTACACCAGAACATAGCCGCCATACTGCTGACTTCCGAAGAGGGAATACCCAGACCGAATAAAGAAGACTTTTGAACGTTTATTTTCATACCCGAACAAACCTTGAAAATACGAAGCAATCTAGTAACCATAACGATGTTTCTTTCAGACCAAGAACCCATCAACAGCGCGTCGTCAGCGTAAAGCATATGCGTTAACGTAACCCCTTGGCTCGGCAAAGAAAGCCCCTCAATATCACCGAGGCTGGCAGCTTTGGAAATCAACACGGCAAAAGCTTCCATCACGAACAAGAATAGAAACGGCGACAAAGGATCGCCTTGTCTGAGCCCTTTTTGGCATTCGAACTCAAACGTAGGCGACCCGTTAACTAGGACCGCTGACCTCGCAGACCGGAGAATACCTCTAATCCAAAGACACCACTTATCCGGGAATCCCATTTGTTTCATAACGTCAATAAGAAATTCCCAGTTAACATTGTCGTAAGCTTTTTCGAAGTCGATCTTGAATAAAAAAGCTTTCTTCCCACCTTTTTTGGCCCACCCGATAACCTCATTTAGAACTAGAGGCCCATCCAAGATAAGCCTATTAGACAAAAACGCCGACTGCGACTCCGAAATCACATCTCCCATAACTGACTTAGCTCTCGCAGCAATAACTTTCGAAATGGTTTTGCTAATCACACCTACCAGATTGATAGGGCGATAGTCTTTTAACCCAAAGGAGTTTTAGACTTCGCCACTAACGTGATGTAAGACAAACTAAATTCTTTCCGGATGGAACCCGAGTCATAAAAAGTTTCGAATAACTTGACAAAATCGTCCGCCCGCAAATCCCAAAAATGCTTTATGAAACCAATATCATCTTTCAATTTTCATCCACCAATTACATCTTTCAATTTTCATCCACCAATTACATTGTTTGTTTTAAATTAAAAAAAATAATAATAGTTGAGTAATGACTCGAAGGAGCTTCAAACCATTACACCCATTATTAATTTTCAAGCCCCATGTAAAACTCACATGACATTTGTCACAAAATGCTAAGGAAGATGTTTGAATTAGGGTTTTGGGTTTCATACACTTTATGACATCACATTCTTGAGGTGTGATATCATATTTTGGGGTATGTAACAGCCTTCTATTAATGTGTGATATTAAGAGGTGTATGATTTCTAAATACCTTGAATTAAACTCACCAATACACATCATAACATTAAAAAAAAATCAAGTATTCCAAAAAAGGGTAATCGTAGTTGTGCTTTTTGTATTGGACACTACAACATTTGTTGGGAAACTTCTCTTCATAAAAGATAACCCTCCAATCCAAACACGTCACCACACCCTCTATTAAAATGCTCCTCTTAAAAACCACCACCACCACCACAACCACCACCACCGTCTCCCTCCCTCTCCTAACCATCTCCTCTCTCCTTAACCACAATAATAATAATAAACCCACCTCCTTCCCTTTAACCCCAACCACCAAACCCCTAACCCTCCGTCGAACCACCACCACACCCAAAATCATGAACAGCTGGCTAGGCAAGCTCGGGTTCGGTACACGCAGCCCGGCTCTATCCTCAACGGACCAGTCCTCCTCTATAGCTCAGGGACCAGACGACGACGTTCCGGCTCCAGGTCAAGAATTTGCTCAGTTCGGTGCTGGTTGTTTTTGGGGCGTGGAGTTAGCGTTCCAGAGGATTCCTGGTGTTACCAAGACGGAAGTTGGGTATACCCAAGGGTTTATGGATACTCCTAGTTATAATGATATTTGTACTGGGACTACTAACCATTCCGAAGTGGTTCGGGTTCAGTATGACCCGAAAGAGTGTGGTTATGAGACTTTGCTTGATTGTTTTTGGGAGAGGCATGATCCCACTACTCTTAATCGTCAGGTTATTTGTTTTTGTTTTTTTTTTAATTTTAAATTATTATTATTATTATTGTTATTATTATTATTATTATTATTATTATTATTTGTGGTTTTGGATTGAATATGAATATGTTGGGTAAATTGAGGGTTTTTAGGTGAATTTTAGGGTTTTCTCACTTTTAGTGATCAATTTCATAGTTAGATTCTCAGTTTTCACAATTAGGGTTGTACACCTTCCAAACTGAGCTGAGCCGGTGTCGGTGTCTTGGATTGGTTTGTAAACGAGCCAAGTCGAGGTGGCTTGGTTTATAAATGTTCGAGTCGAGCCGAAAAATAGTTGGATTATCTGTTATTTTATAATATTATAATTATGGCTGTTCAGGAACCCAGCCGAGCTGAGCCAGGGTTAGCTCATGTGGATTGGTTTGTAAACAAGCTGAGTTAAGCTGGCTTGGTTGGTAAACCATGCTAGGGTCTTTACTCGGCTTGATTTGTAAATAGTTTTGATGAATTTTAGGATTTTGTTATCAATTCCATTTCCATAGTTAGATTCTCTCTTCTAAGATTAAGGTTGTTCACGAGTTGAGGGTTAGATCATGATCCAGTTGGTTTGCAATAGACTCAATTCGAGCTGACTTGGTCTGTGAATGAGTTGAGCCAAGCCAGGGTTAGCTCGTGATCCACTTGGTTTGTAATCGACCCAATTCGAGCCGACTCCGTTTGTAAATGAGTATTAGCCGAGCTGAGGTTAGCCAGCTTCAACTTATTTGAACAGCCCTACTCACAATTATATTCAATTGACGCAATCTATTAGATTTCGAATTGTAGACCTGTTTCAATCTTAAATTTAGCTTTACTACAATTGAAATGTAACCGATTTGTAAATATTTTTAACATTAACAAATTGGATATGTACCCTAATAGGATCAATTTTCAGTACAAATTCGCGATGCATTCTAACATCTCTAAATTGATCTGTGTAGGGAAATGACGTTGGAACGCAATATCGATCCGGGATATACTTCTACACGCCAGAGCAAGAAAAAGCAGCAAAAGAATCAATGGAGAAACACCAGCAGAAACTGAACCGGAACATTGTGACAGAGATCCTGCCGGCGAAGAAATTCTACAGGGCAGAAGAGTACCACCAGCAGTATCTTGAAAAGGGAGGTCGATTCGGGTTCAGGCAATCTACTGAGAAAGGTTGCAATGACCCTATTCGTTGCTATGGCTAATTAATAAATCATGTGTTTGGTAAATAATCTAGTTTACTTGAAGTTTATAATCTGTCATGCTTCTTATAATGTATAACGATTGTTAATAGTTTGAATGGTCTGGGGGTCGTCTTGTTTGAACAATTTATCATACCGAGTCACTGACCACATAATGTTATACTAGACGGCATGATCGATTGATTCATAAAAAGCGTCGGCTGGTCTTTCGACAAAATCCTGCTGAAAACCATAAGTGCAGGTCTCATCCCGTGCAACATGGAGTGATCCATTTGAACATGCAAACGAAGTGCTCATGCAGACCACATGAACTGCGATCCTTTTGCTGTACTCGAAGTATTTGCAAAATCCTGGAAGTCTGGAACGGCTCAAACTGACGTGCTCATGCAGACCACACTTCTCGGCTGCTTTGCTCCACCCAATTGCTACTGTTGCTCAACTAAACTGCCTTCTTTGACTCTTCCGGCTGCTGTAGTCAGTCACGGTCACAACCGCCCCCTCCATCTTCTGATCATCACCCTTGACCGGTCACCACTCTTGCTGAACCATATGCGGTTCTATCGATGGTTGTGATCCCATAACGAAACGTCTCAAATTATAGCAATTAGAACGAGTAATAATCATACATCCACGAATGGTCCTGGATTTGCTCTAATCCTCAATCTCTTATGAGGATCCTCTAATCTCTCTAAATTCTCCATAACATAAATTGTTAGACAAAAATAAAAATTCCGTTCTCTTCCATTCAAAACTTCGAGTCCCTTTTGTCTGGCTAAATATGTGACGTTCAAACTCACATGAAAGGTTATAGACTGTGTGTAGTGGTACCGGCGCTCTCCTCTAAATGGAGGATTCTCATATACTAATCAATGGGCCTTACACGCAGACTTTTGCGCCTCTCTCTCTCTCTCTCTCTCACGCTCGTTACCCCACTCAGAGAGGTGCCCTTGGCACCCGCGGCATGGTGTTTAACTTCCTTCAGGCTGATGTGGTTGGTGGCATGATATCCACTATACATGGTCTCAATTTAATAAGTTTACTCTGACTTGGATAAAGATTGTATGAACAAGATTTATATAAGTAAAATTTTCGAATGTGTTTACCTGAAGGAGTTTTTTTATAAATAAGTTTAAATTATAACCAAGTTCGTATAAACAGTATACGCTAAACTTTTGGTGTAAATTAATTAGTTTAGACGAACGGGATCTTGTGAATGAATTATGAAATGCCATTGAACGAGAAGGGCAAGGGTTTAAGATGGTTTCTGTTAACTGATAACAAGGGTGCAAAAGAGCCACTACAAGCTTTGTTTCTATAACTCGAGCTCAGCTCATTTATTATATATTAATATATCTATATTAAATATAACTAGTATCAAGACCCCCGCGTTGCGACGGGGGTGCAAAGTCGTGCCACGTAGCATTAATGTCACACTATCGTTAGCGACCACCAACATAGACAATCTCGTACAAAAAGAAACAAGAAACAAAAAAAAATAAAAAAAAAATTCAAACTGAACGAAAAGTAGATGTAAAAACGTTGGATTGCGCACGCAAAACGTAAAATATAGAAAAAATAACTAAGTCCATCTATAACCGTGCGTTGTGACGGGGTCGTTAAACCAGAAGAAAGGCATAAAGACATTAAACCACACGCGCACGTTGGGCTACGTTAACTCGCAATATTTTGACCGAAACGTAAAACAAAAAAATATTTAAAAGATGAAAAGTATAGGAGATTAAGGTTGAAAGTGAAAACATGTTGGTGTTACATTGTAAAAAATGTCAAAGTTTTAGAGTTAAAAATAAAAATGTTAAAGATTCAATATGAATAAATAAATAATACAACTCACTAAAGTTAAAGTTAGAAGATAAACCAATGGTTGCTTGAAGAAGTTCTGCACCAATCTTTTATGTACAATACCACTAAACACAAAACATCCTCAAAGCACAACATACAACATTCTTATGCAAAAACAACTTGTAAATTAATACTATATATAATTATTACTTTTATAAAATTTAGTTATTATATAATACTTATATAAATAGTCATATATATATATATATATGATTAAAAAGTATATAAATAATAGGTTAGTTTAGGCTCGCGAGCAGCTTAGGCTCTCGTTTACTAAGTAAGCTTAATTTAGGCTAGGGTTCGGGCTCGATCTCGTTTAAACTCGGCTCGTTTTAAGCTTTTTCCATGCTGACTTCTAGTAACTTGCAAGTAGCTCATCTCATTTACACTCTTAGTTGATAACAATTGGGTGGTGTAAAAATGTCTTTATTTTTAAAATAAAAAATTGATTTATAAACGACGCGTGAGTTTGAAAATGGAACTTTGTTATGTATCGAGGGTTGCGTGAATGGTCCTTTTGACTGTTGTTCGGTCAAGCTAGAGGGCCACAATGGGCCATTTTTTTTCCAACAAAATTCTTGGATTCTGTTGAAATATTGGGTATTTCATATCTTTCTATTCAATTTAACATTTCATTATATTCATAAGTGTTTGAACATATTGCATAAGTGTTTATTTCAGGTCTTTATTTCTGACTTGGAGTCTGACAAGATAATTGGGCTTAGAGTGTTGATTGGGCTTTGAGTTGCTGGTGGGCTTGATGATATTATGATGATTGTGTTCAGAAGTCCAAGAGGTCCAAGACATTTGATTGCTGATCCAAGATGGTGGTCCAAGGCTTGATGTATTTGGGCTTGAGTCCATTAAGCCCATCTGGTGTTATGATATAACTTGTCTAGCTGGCAATCCGTGTCATTGCTCAGCCAGACTTATACACCGTTGATTTATATTCTCTCGAACACATCCTATTCGTTGATTTTGTGTTTGTTGAGAGAAGCTTCTAGGGTTAATATATAAACCCTTTCTCTCTCTTTCTTCTGATCATTATTATTGATCAGATCTTTTTTTCATCTCTTTGTTTTACCTCTCAAGAGTTGTCTCTCATACTGAGTCTAGATTGGGGTTTGGATCTGAACGTCTTGTTCTAATTCTCTTGTTTTGTATCCTTTGTAGTCTAGATAGTATTGTGATCATAGTGATCAGAGAGTTGTGAGAGTTGAGGTGTTCTGTTTCATACTTTGTATTGTTTGTTTCTTGAAGACCAGTTAATAAAGTTGTGAGTATTTTTAGTTTGAATCATCTGGTATCATGTTCTTTTGACATGGTATCAGAGCTCTAGGGTTTGATAGAGTCCTAATCTTGAAGGATCTTGTTGATCTGGGTGTTGACTTCCGTTGAATACTCGTTGCTGGTTTGATTCAAGAAACCTTGGATCTGTGTTGAAGCTGATTGATAGCTTGGATCTTGGTTTGCATATTTTCTTTGCTCTCTGATACTTAACCCTAAGTGAAGGTTAAGTATTACGAGTCTATTGAAAACCCTAACTTGGGCCAAACCCTTGGTGAGATCGTTCCCTTCTTCTTTGTTTTGTTATTGAGTCTAGGAGCACTGACCGGGTTAGGGGGACCGGTATTGGCTCATTGATTGTTTGATTGAGTGTGTCTGTCTAGGTCTAGAGGCTCCCATGTTAAGGCTTGCGTTGGCACCAAGAGTGACGAACCAACGATCTGGTCCCTGGCTTGGCTTCGCCTGTGTCTAGTGTGTGTTTGATAATCTTGTTAGTTTTTTTTGTTGTTCTTGATTCTTGTTTGCTTTTGTGTGGATCTGGTTCAATTGGTTGCTATCTGTGCTTGATTGTGTTACTGTTTTTTATTGATTATAAATGGGTGACAATGTGAATCTCAATGCTGGTGGTGGTGGTGGGGGTAACCCTCCTGGTGGTGGTAGTGGGCGTCCTATTATTAATCATGTTGAAACTCTAGTAAGTAAGCTTGATGCTAGTGACCCACTGTACCTACATCCATCTGATTCTAGCAATTTGACTATCATAACCATTAAACTTAAAGGTTCTGAAAATTATTCTGTTTGGTCAAATGCTTTAACACTAGCTTTACAAGTAAAGAACAAATGGGGTTTTATTGATAAAAGCTGTGTAAAATCTGAAACTGACAATGTTCTTGCTAGACAGTGGGATAGATGTAACTCTATTGTGTTAACTTGGATTCTCAATTCTATTAGTGAGGATCTGTATATGGGTCATGTGTTTTCCAAGTCAGCTAGTGATGTATGGGATGAACTTAAGGAAACATATGACAAGGTTGATGGTTCTGTAGTGTTTGACTTGTACCAAAAAATAAATTCCTTTAATCAGAATGGTATGCCTGTTTCTGAGTACTATCATAAATTGAATATTATGTGGAAACAGTTAGATCAAATCCCGTAATTACCTGCTTGTACTTGTAATGCATCTAGGGAGTTTAATAACTTTAGTAATATGATAAAACTGATGCGATTTCTCATGGGACTTGACAATGTGTACCAAACAGTTAGAACTAGTTTGTTAATTAAAGAAGTTTTACCAACTGTTAAAGAGGCTTTTGCTATAGTTTCTAGGGAAGAATCCCATAAAAACTCTAGTGGGAACTCTAAAAAAGGACAAACTATTGTTTTTTTTTTTGCAAAAACTAATCAAAATCTTGATTTGTCAAAAAGAACTGGTAAAAATAATGGACAAACACTTAACTATACACATTGTAATAAAACTTGTCACTCAGTGGATAAGTGTTTTGAGGTTATTGGGTATCCACCATGGGCTAAAGCAAGGGGTATGCAGGGTAGAAGGGTTGTTTCTAATAATGCATGTAATGATAGTATTGATAATCAATTGTCTTCTTTGACTAGTGATCAAGTATCTAAACTGTTAAGTTTGATTTCTGATAAGACTGTTGATCCTCCTCAAAGTAACAATGTTTCAGGTAGTTGTTTCTTACCGTTATGTTCTAATGCTTTTGTGAAACCTGTTTTTTGTTTCAATGTAAATGGAAGGAAGTTTAGGATGGGTTGGATAATAGATTCTGGTGCCAATCAACATATGGTAACCAGTGAGCATGATTTGACAGATTATATAGATGTCTCTGATCTTAATATCCAGGTCAAACATCCTAATGGTACAAATGCATTAGTCACTAAAATTAGAACTTTAAAACTTGGAAATAATGTTGTTTTACATGATGTCTTTGTTGTTCCTGAGTATTGTGTGAATTTAATTTCTGTGCACAAACTTGTTAAGGATAATCACTTATATGTGGGTTTTGATGAATATAATTGCTACATTCAGGATTTGTCAACAAAGAAAACCCTGGTGACTGGTAGTCAACTTGAAGGGTTGTATTTCTGTGGTGGATCATATGTTAGTAATAAGGTAGGTGTTACTAGTAAACATTATGATCTTTGGCATGCTAGGCTTGGTCACCCTTCTGATGTTGTTATTAGGAAATTAGAGTCTATAATTGGATTTGTCATGATCAAAGACTCTGATATGCCTTGTGATGTATGTCACAAGGCAAAACAACATAGAGAACCATTCCCATTGAGTGAACACAAGTCCTTAGGCATTGGAAACCTAGTTCATTTAGATGTATGGGGTCCTTATAGAATCCCAAGTAGGGACGACTATAGGTATTTTCTTACCATAGTAGATGATTATTCCAGATCTGTTTGGGTGTGTTTAATGAAGCACAAAAATGAAGTTTTTGAAAACATTCAAGAGTTTGTTAACATAGTTAAAAATCAGTTTAACAAAACTATTAAATGCTTCAGAAGTGATAATGGGTTAGAATTTGTAAATACTCAAATGTCTAACTATTGCAAGTCATTAGGCATTTTCCATCAAACTACTTGTGCTTATACACCTCAGCAGAATGGAATTGCTGAAAGGAAACATAGACATTTGTTGAATGTCACTAGGTCTTTATTGTTTCAAAGTAACTTGCCTATTAGATTCTGGTCAGAATGTGTTCTAACTGCTTCATACTTAATTAATAGGACTCATTCTTCTGTTCTGGATGGAAAAACTCCCTATGAGCTTGTTTTTGGTTTTAAACCCTTCCTTGATCACTTAAAGGTCTTTGGGTGTTTATGTTTTTCAACTATATTAAATGAGTCAAATAAACTTAGTGAGAAGGCTGAAAAGTGTGTTTTCATTGGATATTCCAACGAGAAAAAAAGGGTATAAAGTGTATAGTTTAAAGTCAAAAGTCATCTCTTATTCAAGAGATGTTAAATTTTATGAAACTATATTTCCCTTTAAAGACAAAACTATATTTTCAAAATTTGATGATAATAAAGTTGTAGGCCTTGAGTCATTAAATTTCTTTGACTGTTTTGAAAATGAAAATTTAACACCCAATGACCCCGAAGAGCCCAATGATGAAAGAAGGGGTTCAGGTAATAGTGATTCAGGGACACAAGGGATTCAACAGTCTGCCCTGGATCCTTCTGAGACTGGTGAACATCCTGTTTCACCAAGTCATGGAGTTGATACGGGTTCAGACAGGGCTGATCATGTGATGACTGAGAGTGATGAAAACACTTCAAATTCTGAGGGCAATGACCAAATTAGTCAAAGTGTTAGGAGAAGCTCTAGGGAGTCAGCCCTTCCTAGAAAACTTGATGATTTTATCATAGAAGGAAAGGTTAAGTATGGAGTAGAGAGAGTGCTTAACTATGCAAATTTATCTTGTGATAATAGGGTGTTTGCTAGTATGTTAAATAAGAGTGTTGAGCCTAAAAATTATAAACAGGCTGTTCTTGACCCTAATTGGGTTAGTGCCATGCATGAGGAGATAGAAGCCTTAAATAGAAATAACACCTGGACCCTTGTAGATCTTCCAAAAGGAAGGAGTATAGTTGGGTGCAAATGGATATATAAGATAAAATATAAATCCAGTGGTGAGGTTGAGAGATTTAAGGCTAGGCTGGTATCTAAGGGATACAGTCAAAAAGTAGGAGTTGATTTTGATGAGACTTTTTCTCCTGTGGTGAAATTTGTGACTGTTAAAACTGTTATGTCTATTGCTGTCCAGAATAACTGGAAGATGCTTCAATTAGACATCAATAATGCCTTTCTTTATGGAGACCTTAATGAGGATGTATATATGTCTTTACCTGAAGGATACTTTTCTAATAATGAAACCAAGGTCTGTAAGTTAAACAAATCTTTATATGGATTAAAACAAGCACCAAGGATGTGGAATGAAAAAAATGGTGAATGTTTTGTGCAGTCTTGGTTTTACTCAAAGTAAGTGTGATTATTCTCTGTTTGTTAGAATAACAGATAGTTCAACTGTTTTATTACTTGTATATGTGGATGATATTGTTTTAACTGGAAATAGTGTAAGTGATATTAATGAAGTTAAAGAGTGTCTTAGAAATAAGTTCATGATCAAAGATCTAGGAGAATTAAAATACTTCTTAGGTCTAGAAGTACTTTCATTAGATGACACTTTGTGTTTATCACAAAGGAAATATTGTCTAGACTTACTGACTGAGTATGGCATGCTTGCATGCAAACCAGTCAGCAATCCCTTGGAACCCAATCATATCTTAACAAATATGTGCAATGAGAGTTCTACAGTGTTAACTAACATAACAGGATATCAACAGTTAGTTGGAAAATTAATATATCTGTCCCATACAAGGCCAGATATTTCCTACACTGTACATTACTTAAGTCAATTTATGCACAAGCCAACTAATGCACATTTAAAAATTGCATTTAGACTGTTAAGATATTTAAAGAAGGCTCCTGGAAAGGGTATTGCATTTAGAAGAGACTCCAACTTTGATTTAATAGCTTATTCTGATTTAGATTGGGCTAAGTGCACTTACACTAGAAAATCTATAATAGGTTTCTGTATTTTTTTTGAGAAATTCTCTTATTTCTTGGAAGAGTAAGAAACAATCCACCATTGCCAGATCATCTGCTGAAGCAGAATTCAGGGCAATGTGTACTGCTTCATGTGAGATTTTGTGGCTTAAAAACTTATTGTCTGAACTTAAAATAGAAGTTAATCTTCCAATTAAGTTGATGTGTGATAATAGTGTTGCACTGTCCATTACAGCAAACCCTGTATTTTTTGATAAAACAAAACATTTTGAACTAGATTTGTTTTTCTTAAGAGATTTGGTGTCTAAAGGTATTTTACGTCTTTCTAAGGTTCAGTCAAATCAACAAGTTGCAGACATTATGACTAAAGGTTTGGGAGTGGGTCTGCATGAAGAAATGTGTAATCTGTTAGGCATGAAGGATGCCTTTGGGTGTTAAATTGAGGGGGGGGGGGGGGTGTTGAAATATAGGGTATTTCATATCTTTCTATTCAATTTAACATTTCATTATATTCATAAGTGTTTGAACATATTGCATAAGTGTTTATTTCAGGTCTTTATTTCTGACTTGGAGTCTGACAAGATAATTGGGCTTAGAGTGTTGATTGGGCTTAGAGTTGCTGGTGGGCTTGATGATATTATGATGATTGTGTTCAGAAGTCCAAGAGGTCCAAGACATTTGATTGCTGATCCAAGATGGTGGTCCAAGGCTTGATGTATTTGGGCTTGAGTCCATTAAGCCCATCTGGTGTTATGTTATAACTTGTCTAGCTGGCAATCCGTGTCATTGCTCAGCTAGACTTATACACCGTTGATTTATATTCTCTCGAACACATCCTATTCGTTGATTTTGTGTTTGTTGAGAGAAGCTTCTAGGGTTAATATATAAACCCTTTCTCTCTCTTCTGATCATTATTAATGATCAGATCTTTTGTTCATCTTTTTGTTTTACCTCTCAAGAGTTGTCTCTCATACTGAGTCTAGATTAGGGTTTGGATCTGAACGTCTTGTTCTGATTCTCTTGTTTTGTATCCTTTGTAGTCTAGATAGTATTGTGATCATAGTGATCAGAGAGTTGTGAGAGTTGAGGTGTTCTGTTTCATACTTTGTATTGTTTGTTTCTTGAAGACCAGTTAATAAAGTTGTGAGTATTTTTAGTTTGAATCATCTGGTATCATGTTCTTTTGACAGATTCATTTTTATCTTTTGACAACAATTCTTAGATTCTTTATTATAAACACAATACGACACAACCTGCACCCCCACAAAATTTGAATTTCAAGATACTGTTCTTTTGTGATAGGCAATAAATCTTTGTTCAAGGTGTTCTTCTGGTCATCTCTTTACACTAATCTTCTTGATAGTGTAAGTTGATGAATATACAGTAGTTTGCCTTAAAAAAAAATTAGAATGGATCTAATGAGGAAGCGATTGATTATTTCAGCACTTGAGGGGAAGGAGAGGGTGGAGGCTGGGCAGGGGTAGTGACTAAAGGAAGGCACATGTTTGTTTAGGTTTTAAAACCCTAAGCTGGATAATTAAAAACAATAAAACAAAATGCTTCTCCCTGAGTTTCGAACTCGGGACTCCTCATTTGTAAGGTGGAAACCTTAACCATTGAGCCACTCATGAGATTTGACAATGGGTTCATTTCAATTTTTCTTATGGGTTCATGGCACATTTTTCATATATATTTCTACTAAAAATTGAAAACCGAATGGGTTCGCCTGAACCCGTTCCTCACTTACTAAATCCGCCCCTGTAGATACATGTTTGCGAAATTGGTTAAGGTGACAAACTTTTG
Organism: Ambrosia x helenae; assembly: GCA_030844895.1. Lineage (NCBI taxonomy): Eukaryota > Viridiplantae > Streptophyta > Magnoliopsida > Asterales > Asteraceae > Ambrosia > Ambrosia x helenae. The sequence continues at coordinate 39,095 of JAUTDX010001636.1, read as the reverse complement.
TAGATTCTGGTGTACTTGTTATGCATATGTTTGTTATTTGCTTGAGGAATGATAAGATGGTATCAAAAGCATTTACACTTCACCATCTTTATCTTTAAAATTTAGTGATTTTCATTATATTGCATCTCCATCTGTATCTTTAAAATTTACAGTTTTATAAATAGTATTTCTCCAAACATAGAGATCAAACTATTCATCATCTCTATAGCAGTTTATGCGTATCCTTAAGAAAGAAGAATAATAATAATTTAAGTGTTTAAGTGAGCTAGAGATGAATAACGAGACATGATAGGTTAAACAATATTCTGAAAGAAATTTAGAGAAATATGAAATTTAGATAACTTAGAGAGGTCATATATTGTGAATGTGCTAACAATTTTGTAAAGATTTCATGGAAGTTAGACTATCCGAGTTGGTAACCTTTGGATAGATTGGTTGCCACTTGGCATCATGATAACATTGGTTACTTATAAAAGAAAAAGAAAATAAAATGGACAACCCGGTAGTCCATGCAACCTAAGACCATCTCTAACGCGTTCTTGCCATTCCTCGCCCTTCCACCGCTGCCTGCTGCCACGTCCCCGCTGCCAATCCTCCCTCTCTCTCCTCTTCCACGGGCACCCTCCACTTCTCTCTCCTCTCCCTCTCATAGCAACATCACAGTCCATCTATAGGCGCACCTTTTTGCAAGGGCTGCACCTACAACCTCTCTCTTTCACATCCTCTTGCTGTTGTCTCTCTCCTCCAGCTCCGTTATCACGTCTGAACGGGTGGCAGTTTAAGACTAGCGTTGGAGATGGTCTAAGTTCATGACAAAAACAATCTTATATTTTCTCAACTCTCAAACCACTTGTTTCAAATCTCATTGGTGTACTATTTTAGTTTTCTTTTTTATTTTATTTATTATTACATACTTATTCAATAATTCACCTAACAACTTAATTACCCAAATAAGTTGTGATATTTAAACTTAAAACATTAATTTGGTTCGGGAAAAATAGATGATCAAAATTCAAAATGTACTCGGCTTGAAACGAGTCGTTTGAAAAAAAAAATAGATCAACTTCACTCTATATATTTTAATAGATTCCATCCCTTTTGGTAATGCATCTCAATTCTGGTCCTTCAAAAGCCACAGGCCGATATAACAATTCCAAATTCAATCTTAGCAATGATAAATTACTTAAGATTATCACAATGAGAGAAATAGGATGGTGAACATGTAAAAGTCGATAGATTCAATAGATGTTACCAACGTCATTGTACGTTAACTAGGATTTACATGCATGAATAAAGCGATTCGATGTTACTATGTTAGGAAACGACGTTACCCCTATTAAGATTCTGATGCAACGACTACCTGAAACGAGATATATAGACATATATCTAACTGCATTTCATCAAAAAACATAGTCCAAAGGTCATAAATGGTGCAAATGACCTCACTTGCTCTACCATTTCATCATATTGCGAAGTGACGGCTGCCCTGGTACTCTTTTTAGATGAAACTTGAACACAATCTTTCCTTCGTCACTTTTTTTATCGGTATAATGGTCCACAAGGTACAAACCATCATACACAAACACATCCTTCCCAAGCGAGAAAACTTTCCTAATCACACGAACTGGTGATTTCTTATCCATACTGTGCTTCATAGCCAGATTACCTCTTTCAAGTGTTTGATCTTTGGGTGGCGATTTACTCCCGAACAAACCAATCCCACCTTGGCCACCTTGACCAGAATAAACTAGCGTATCACTAGATCCACTTTCATTTGAATAACGGTGAGAATCTACAATGCTTATAGCCAGATTCTTTCCTTCAACATCGACATAATCAATACCTGATTGTTGTTTGCTGTGAAGACCAATCATCACAAGCAGTGACCTGTATTTAAACTTGTCACCAATTTCAACACCGCATACAGGTCCTACTATCTTTTCAGGATCCATCCATTTCAACCTTTGTTTAACTATTCTAGCAACTTCCATAGGAATTCTCCATGACGGAATTTTTTCACCCTTTGGCTTCAATCTATTCTCTTGGTAAAACGGTTCATAAACCTGATCAAACATGGCCATCGCTTCTTGGATCTTGTCACGCCTTTTGTGTTCCTTTTGAGATACGATGGCGTTTGTATCTTTGTCTTCTGATTTCGGGACTTCACACGTAGGGTCCCAAAATTTAACTTTCGCCGTTGATTTTGCGCCCAAATAAGATTTACTTCTTCCCAATTCTTTCGGTTCAAAAGTTTCAAGTTTATTGCTATTCTCAACAGGGCGAGAGCTAACCAACTTATTCATGACATCCGGAGTCATCTTCTTAACATTCAAGTCAACATTACTGATATTCTTCCCCTGCAATCCATGAGTGGCGGTGACTTTCGTGCTGATACTCTTCTTGTGTGGTCCATGAGCGATGGCGACTTTCGGTTTTTGGTCATAACCGGTGTTAGTGCCAGTGGGATCCCAGTATTTAACCTTGCCAACAGGCCTAGAAACAACATAAGACTTGTTTCTCCCTAATTCTTTTGCCTTATTAGCACCATCTAACCTATTATTTTCAACACAATTCGAGTCAACCAACTCATCATCTCCATCAAAACTCATCTTTCCAAGATCTGAGTGAGCCTTTGTTAAAACCTTCAACGGCTTTCTTTCGCCTTCTTCGTTGATTCCAAAACCCGGAGGAAAATCACGAACTGCTGGCACGATTCTTCTATGCTTAAAATCATTAGAATCGTCCAGCGGTCGCTTTCGATGAACCACAGACTCAGATTTCATCTTCAGTAACTCCATTTTTCATTCAAAAGCTTCAAAATATATAAATCACATGTAAATCAGATCTTAACTATTAAAATTGTAACCAACATAAAAAAACTACAGGTTTGCAACTTTGCATGTATGTGCCTCTGTTTACACTTTACATACAACTAATCAAACAATATAAACAACAGTAAATTAATACAACAAAATAATCCAGAAACCGATTATTATTATTAATATAAATTTATAGAGTAAAGATCAAATACATATAGTTTTTTTGTAAGAACTGTGAGAATCAAAGGGGGTAAAAAAAATTTATTTTTTTTTTTAGAATTTTTTTTTCCCATGTGCTTAAACATTCTTTCTAGATGAATAATACAAAAAAAAATTTAAAAAAAAAAATTTTTTTTAGTGTAATTACGTCATTAAGGTAAATACATTAGTTTACACTAGAGTAATTATGTAATTACTCTAAACGTAATTACTCTACACCAAATTTTTTTTTTTTATTTTTTTTTTTAGTTTTCAATACTATAATACATGTTTAACAATATGGGGAAAAAAAATTTTGAAAAAAAAAATTAAAAAAAAATACCCTCCTTTGATTCTTACAGTTCTTACCAAAAAAACTATTTGTACCGGATCTTTCCCCAATATAATCATCAAAATAACGGTTAATGATAAATTATTTATTTATTATGACTGTTAAACAAGATTTAAGCAGTAAATTCCTCATAATCATAAAATCATTAGTCACACTCTTAAATAAAAACCATAAACAAACAACAAAAAGTTCATCCGTACATAAAACAAACATAAAAAGCAGATTTAAACTTATATTCACGTCCGCGAGGTGTAAACAGTGAAATAAACATGATCGTACACCATTGTTGATGAAACTTTCAAACGATTATAACTACAGTGATAACAACACATTACTAACGAAATCCATACATCAATAGATAAATTTAAAAAAAAAAACAAGATAACGAAGATAATATAGACATGCAAACAACGAAATGAAGTAGAAAACTTACAGTGAGGAGTAAGGATTTTTTTTTTCCGACGAGAGACAGCTGGCGGTTACAGTGAAGAGAGAGAGAGAGAGAGAGAGAGAGAGAGAGAGAGAGGCGGTTATAGTGAAGAGAGAGAAAATGACAGCTGGTGAATATTCCGGCGAATAACAGAGGCGGTTAGAGTTGAGAGTGTGTACGGAGCAAATGACGTTGTGAGGATGGTTCACTCATTTTGAATTTTTATTATGCTATTTCACTAAATGTAAATGTCCTTTTACTTTATATATAACTAGGTTTTAGTACTCGCGCGCGCGTTGCAGCGCGCTAAACCGGTTAAAACACCTTGCCGCCTGTTACGCATTGACAATTCTCCATATTATAAGTACTAACATTATGCCTTAGATGGTTTCAAAAGGACGATAATCGAAATCACGATACGACAATGACGTAGATTTGCCCGCCGCGAGTTGAGGCGGCGCGCAGCGGGTCAAACCGTGCAATAACACATGAAGTGTAAAACACAATACGCTACACACAATTCCACCCCATCAGACCACCCCATTCAAGCCCATAATGACGCCCCCCCAATCCCCAATGGCACCCACTGCCCAGGATATAACGGAGTGGCGCCATCTTTTGAAGAAAAATTGAGGTGGATGGGATAGTGCCCATCACACCGGTTAGCCTTACTAACATGTGTTATGGGTGTTTTTGCTTTTTAAACTCTTTATATGGTATAAATTATAATCAACCCGACTCATTTTCAAACTAAATTTACGTCGAAACGTAGAATAATATGAATTCATACCGTTGAAAATTTACGTCGAAATGTAGAGTAATTTGAATTTGTACTATTGAATGAAAATGTATTATATTTAACCCGACTTATATATGAAATAAATTTACTTCTAAATGTAGCCCAACTCAAAACGTATATGCTTTTGTTTTAAATATCCAAACATTCATCTCGCAATGGTAATTTCAAAAGTCAAAAAAAAAAAAAAAAGCTAGCATTTAAAATTTTAGTTTTTTTTAAGGCTTAGTTCAGTGGAAATCATTATGCAACCCTAATCTAGTGATCCCAAGTTCGAATCCCTACCCACATACCGGTGTCCTCCTTGCCTAAGCCTAATTTAGCGATCTCAAGTTCGAATCCCTACCCACACACCGGTGTCCTCCTTGCCTAAGCTCAAACCGTTACGTGGAATTTTTTTTGCGGTGTGCATGGATCGAACCTGTGACATACCCCTAAAATGGAAACCCCTAAGAAAAAACTTACCTTACCTCAAACCAGCTGAGCCGAAGATCATTGACATTTAAAATTTTAGTTTGCTATATATTTTAACTAAATAAAGTATGATCTACAATTTTAAGTCACTCACCTAAATTAAAATGAAATTGAAAAGGTCTAGAAGCTAATAAAAGAAGAAAAAGCATCAAAGCTTATCAGTCTCTCTCTCACTGTATATACCACCACCATAGGTAACATCAAGTCTTTTAAATACCTTACCTCTCTCCCTCTATCTCTCTAAATCCACCACCATAACAACACCATCGACAACCACCGTGAAAGCATTATTGGCACCGTCCCCACCATCCAATACGGCCACACCACTTCCGACTCCGGCCACACCATCACGATTTCTGACTCCCGCCACATCACAACCATCTCATACTTTGAAACCATCTAGTGACCGTCTCCAGCGAGGATCAACCATCTCCTCCGCCAACAAACACCACCACCTCCCCCGAAGGCACAGACAATTGGAAAAGGTAGAGGGTTTCCTTATGAGAGAGAAGGTTGTGGGTGAATTGTAAAAAGAGATGGTGGTCATGGCGGTGGGTTGTTGCAGAAAGGAAAAAGAAAAAAAAAGAAGACAAAAATGTGTGATACTTTAGGGGTAAATTTTGGTAGTTATGAAAAGTTGAAGGGTGACTAATGAAACATCATGGTCCACCGACCATGGTTTTTAAGTAATATATATAATAGTAATAACTGAATAAATATTAACTTAACGGAGTTGAATAGTAACTCCGTTAGTACTATTCATGAAAGTTTCTAAACTAATATATATATAAATATAAATATAATATATTTTGTCTAAGATTTAAATATCTTCTATTGTAATTCTTTTCTAGACTTTTAGTTATATAAATTGAAGTACTGTATGATTTATTTAGCTTTTAATAATAAAATGAAATTATAATGTTACGTTCAAAACCTTTTCAAAATTCATAAAATTTAACTCAGTTACGCTACAATTACATGATTATATTTGATTTTAGACAATAATAATTTATCATCAATTATACTGTGACAATTCTAGCTTTTACCTTCGTTGCGAAGGATAATCTCAGACTTTCAGTTGGATAACATCATAGATATGCACTTGATTTTAGACTAAGTTGTGTATTAGACTTTCTATTAGCGTGATTACTATGCGACCAAAACTAAGTTGAGTTAAGAATGGTGTGTGTTTACTCGAGTTTTAAGTACCAAACGAGGGTATTGTTAGTCTTAAGTTTTGGATATGTACTCATTATATTTACTTATACATAAGTAAAAAACCAAATATATTTAATTGTTTCAAAAATAAGTTTGAGATCGGTCAAATCGTTTGCTATTATTATTATTATTATATATATGTATTATTAGAGAGTGCCATGAATAGTGCTAGCCCCTCTCCCATTGGTTGAGAGGGGCGGTGGCCTTTATTTTTTTTTTTTTAAACTTTGTTATACCATATATATTAATGGTTTCAAATGATAAACAAAGTGTGTTGGTGGTGGAGTGGTATTGTGGTGTGGTTTGTTGTGCAAGGTCCCAAGTTCGACTCCTTGGGGGAGGCGGGTTGCTGGGCTTTTTTTTTTTTTTAAACTTTGTTAAACCATATATATAAATGGTTTCAATTGAAAACATAATGTGTTGGTGGTGGAGTGGTTTGTGGTGTGGTTTAGTTGTCCAAGGTCCCAAGTTCGAGTCTTGGTGGAGGCGATTTGGTGGGTTTTTTTTTTTTTTTTAAACTTTGTTAAACAATATATATTTATGGTTTCAATTTAGAATATAATGTCTTGGTGGTGGAGTGGTTTGTGGTGTGGTTTAGTTATCCAAGGTCCCAAGTTCGAATCTTGGGTCAAACAATTTATTTATTTTTTAACCTTTGTTAAACAATATATATTTATGGTTTCATTTCAAGAGACAAGATGTGTTGGTGGTGGAGTGGTTTGTCGTGATGTTTTCTTAGCCAACGTCCCAGGTTCAAACCTTTGGGGAGGTACTTTGTTTATTTTTCCATTTTAACAAGTGCTTTTTGTTTTTTAAATATTACATCAAAGTCAGTGACAAAAAAAACGTAATTATTATACCTAAACAATACGGTGACCGTCAATGTCCGGAAATGTATTACTTAAATCCAATACAAACTTCCGTCGGTTTAGCGCGCCGCAACGCGCGCGGAAGTAATACTAGTTATTATTATTATTATTATATATACTACTTAAAATGCATGGTCAGTGGTGAATCCGGCCATGCAACGTGTCATCTTGCCATATAATAAATAATAAACAAACATTATTTAAGCCATCTACACACTTCTTCACACCCAAAGTTATAAAGTCCAGACCATTTTACATGTATCAAAACATAATGTACAAGTAATTTCCTAAATTGTTCTGGATGCATTTTTCTTTTTTGATCCTTCATCATCTTTGGTTATATTATCTATTTCTTCTTCTTTCTTAATCTCCGATTTCTTCATTCGTTTTCTCCAATGGTGCCTTTCATCACTCATGTTTATGTGTTGGTATAAATTCACGTTTCGATGTAAAAAATAATTTTATGTACGCTTTCGGCTGGTCTACGTTTGCCATACATGTTGGTATAAATTCATGTTTCAACTTAAACGATATAAATACACGTTTTGACATAGATTTTTTTCTAATATAATTACGTCAATAACATTTTTTTTCTTTTATAACTTTTTAAATTTGACGCGTATAAAAAGCCAACTATAAACAACTCGAGTTTGATTCCATTTCTTTTTTAACCGCAATACTTTAGATCAGATACGTTAAAACGATGTTTTAATCATATTATCCATCACATAACATAACACTAACTATAAACAATTAACGTGTCGCCGCCGCAACGCGCGGCATAGTGCAAGAATCTAGTTATTATTATTCATGAAACATTAAAATAGAGCACAGGTTTTTTTTAGTATCTTTTTCTCTTTTTAGTGAAAGTTTCATTTACATACCCATTCAACTTTAACAAGTTTTACCTTACCTTATATCACTTACATTTTATTTGTTTATTTTTTCTCCTACACTTTATTTTTTTATTTTACACCCGTGCAATCTAGTTAAATAATTAAGTTTTCTTTTCTTTTCTTATTTATCAATTTACACTATAAGGTAAGGCAGGCACTTCACGAATTCTTCACGGGTATGCCACTACCCGCATGGTAATATCGTTGTTGGTGGCACGGGCAGAGGTCTAGTGAAGTAATTACGGGTTCTAGTTAACGGACGGTGGGGTGGGGGGGAGGGATTATGGGTTGGATAGCTCAGGGTAGTGCTTCCTCCAAATTTATGTGTTAATGAACTAAATCAGTGAAGTAATGTGACAGTTCGGTATTGGTGGAAAATCAAGGTAGTTCACGCGTATTTTTGGTCTACACTTATGAATATTATCAACAAACATCCAAATTTTGTTTTTTATTCTTATATAAATTGCATTTTTTGACGTTATTTTTTAAATAGTTTTACGTTTTTTTTTGTTATATCGAGTGCCGGTACTGTATTATACGATAGTGAAGTAAACCAATATAAACTGAATTCACGCAACAACACTCATAATAAAAGTACTAGTGTAATTAGAGGTGTACAAACCGGGTAACCGGTAAAAAAAAAACGTTTTTTTTTACTCGAGTTTAAATCGTTTTTTTTAAAACCGGTTCGGTTTTAAAAACGGTTTTTAGTGCATAAAACCCAAACCGGTTAGGGGTGTTCAACGAATCGAATAACGAATTTTCGAATTATTCGAATCGAATTTCTCGAATTTTTAATATTTTTACCTGAATTCGTATTCGATTCGTATTCGCTTAAAATTCAATTTATTCGATTCGTATTCAATTCGAATAAGAAACTCGAATTCGAATAAATTCGATTAAGTTCAAATTCACCATAAATAATAAATTGTTTTACTTTTAGTTTTAAAACTAATACAAACTCATTACTTTTAACATATAAAATACAAATTACAAAATTGATAACCAACAATATGTCAAAAATGGGAATAGTAAAAATAGTAGAGTGAATAGTTTATTAGAGTTTTGTGATGTATAAGGTAAATACGTAAAATATGGTTATGACACATTGTAGAAACTATGGATTCTTAGAGTTTGACACATTGTAGAAATTCGAATCGAATTCTGAACACCCCTAAAACCGGTTAGGATCGGTTTATAAACCGGTTTCTTCAAAAAAAAACCGGTTTTTTAATTTAAAAAACCGGTTTTTTTTTAAAAAAAAATCGGTTTTAAAAACCGGTTTGTCATTGGTGAAGAAAAACTGAAAAAAAAAAACCGGTTTTTTAAAGCGGTTTTTTTTCTTAAACCGGTTGTAAAAAAACCGGTTTTTTTTACCGGTTTCGGTTTTAATATAGGTTTTTTTTAAAAAAAAACCGGTTTTTTTTTTTAAAAACCGGTTTTTTTTGTACACCTCTAGGTGACTAGGTAGCTATTATCCGTCAAGCTTTATTAGATACCTCCTTTGATATTTTATTTTCATTCCAAATAATTGCATAAATAAAAAAAAAAGTTTATACTTCTATACACCTTTTTATATATATAACGCGTGAGAAACTTTGTTTATGACCATCATTATATTTGTTTCTTGTAAAATTCAAAATTTCTATTTTTGGGTTATATCATTATAAACGTTTCCTACTTTCACACTTTTATTGAGGACATTCCTATTTAAGTAAAAAGTATTCTTGGTTGTAATGCTTTCTTGTCAATTTTAGCTATTATGCATCGTCTACATGTTGGGTTAATTGATAGAACTTGGTTTGGGGTCCAACCTAAAATCGAATAAGCATGGACGAAACCAAACTGGTTGGTTGCTATATCAGAGCTTAAAGGCATGAAAGTTTGTCCGACTTTGATCAACCAAACGCTGGACGGAAAGAATATCACGTAAAAAAACAGTATGGTTCATGGACCTAGTTGTTTGTTGTTGTTGTTGTTATTATTATTATTATCAAACTAGTTTCGTCCTTAGTCCGGTCTAGTCTGGTTTGTACTCTGTATCCCGTGAATAACCCAATATGGTAGTACAGATTCTTCAACTTAATAGAATTCATTTTCAAATGATAAGTACTAGGCGAGTAAACCATTTTTATAGCGGTCAACTTATGCATCTACTTCCGTTAAAAAAAAAAAAAAACTTACGCATCTACTTAACCTAGTCAAAATTCCACCATAGGTGTTAAAAATAGAATTAATACTCCCAACCACTTGAAAATGAAATAGAATACCATAAGACATTTTGGTAAGGTAAACAAAACTTTGTTACTCGGTCGCTTTCTCATTGTTTATGAATGTTAAGGAATCCAACTCATGACTTGCAACGGGTCTGCTTTTGGAATAAAAAACAAAAAGAAAGTTTCAAATATTTATTATCGTTTTCTTAAATTGTCAATTGATGAGTCATGTTCACAAGCTGAGACAGAATCAACCCATGCTCGGATTAAACGAGCCGAACTAAGATCGGTTTGGTCGTGCTCAGTTTGTAAAGTATTTGAGCCGAGCAAAGCTGGATTGGTTTGCAAAAGAATGTTAAGGGGCTTTTTTTTTGGGGGGGGGGGGGGGGGGGGGGGTTTCTCACTTTTTGTCATCAATTTCATAGATGAAATTATCACTTCTCACAATTATGATTGCTCACGAGCTGAGTCAGCCAGTGCTCAGATAAAACAAAGTAACAAACCAAGTCGAGATGGCTCGGTTTGTAAACGAGCTGAACCAAGAATTTGTTTGTAAACAATCCGTTGGCTTGGTTTGTAAACGGTGTCAATGAATTTTAGTATATTAATTTTTTACTATACCATTATTATTGGATATAAAAAATAATTGTATTCTTTTGAGCTACTAAATTATCCAAAGTCATAGTTATGACTTCTTTTATAAACACTTGTTGATGGTATTTTAACTTTTAGATTTGTTATAATGGTATTTGTTCAATTGATACTCGGTGCGGTTTTAAAAACACATATTAGGCGTCTATTTTTTTTCCTTGCCTCATGCTCTAGAATTTTTTTTGTATTCTCAGGAACGGCTCTGGAACATCGCCACTCACAATTATATTCAGTCGATGCAATCGGTTAGATTTTGATTTGTAGACATGTTACACTCTCATTATTGGCTTATGGGAATTGAACTAAAGCCATTTCTTACTATTGTCAACATTTCTATACCCAAGTCCGATCAATTTTCAATAGAAATTGTTGATGAACTCGTGAATTCTAAGACCCTGACTGTTGATCTAGGCAAGGGAATGACTTTGGAACGCAATATCGATACAGGATATACTTGATACTTGACACACCATAGCAAGAGATCGCTGCAATACACTTAGATTTTGATTTGTCGACTGGAAGTTATAACGTGAGAAACGCGTTAACAACAACTAAGGTGAGATCCGTTTTGCCTACGTGATTTTGGGGCTGAATTATCTACACCCTAAAGTATGGCTTTAACATACTAATCAATTGGTAATTCGTAGAACACACATAGATTGTTATCGAATATAAAGAGCCCAATGGGAGACATGCAAGGTTAATTATCGATGTTTTTTTGTTAAGGGATGGGGTATGATTATGTGTGGGGAAGATCATACGAGCTTATGGAATTGGGGCTTACATGCAATGTTAATGTTTATCATATTGGTTAATTTATGATTTCATGTGCTTGTAATTTGTTTTCATGATGAGATGTGCTGATGTGTTATGTCTTCAGTTTGACAAGTTTACTTGGAATAGGTTGTATGAATAAATTCATATAAAATAAATTGTACGAATGAGTTTACATGAAAATCTCTATTAGCTTAATAACAGCCAAAGATAGCTAAAAATGTAAAATCATCTCATTTTTAAGATAAGATGTGAAGAGTTTCTTGTTTCAAACTTAAAATGTCATATAAACTTTCCAATAGTACCCATCATTGCAAAACCCACTTGTACATCGAATGATATTAAATTTATTTATTGAAAGGAGGCTAAAAATTACTTTGTGTTCTCGTATATTTTACAATTCGGGACTAAATACTTTAAAATTTGTCTGCATAGTAATTATTGGAACTTGTGGAAGCTTTCTATGGCCATTGAATTAAAGAAAAATTGAGATGCATATTAGATATATAACCGTATTTGGCTATAAACTAAAAACATATTAATGATTAAGTCCATCTACATAAAAACACACACATCTCATGACTATTGAGTATATTTTATATGGAAAAATCAGATTCATTAAACACTATGGCTATGATTTCATGTAATGTTGTATTGACAAGTCACATTCACTAGGCACATCAATGTTTTTTAGGGCATTTGATGTTGAAAGTGACTACTTCTAACCCTTGAAAAGTGTAGCAAATTCTTCTACCTTTATTTAAAAACAAAATGCCAAGATACGCGCTTTGGACCCACTTTTATCAAGGGCACAATTTTCCTATTGTTATAAACTTATTATATGTATGTGTGCGTGTTTCTTTTTTAAATAGAAAACTTATTTAATACTTAAAAGCTGAGTCAAATAATAAACCATTTAAAATTTAAAAATTGTAAACACATACGACTCCATAACATTTATAAGACCAATAACCATGTACACCCATTTACAAGGCCTAAGGGACATATTTTCTAAGGCTAAGATGGGGTATGTAAATCATCAAGGATGTCATTGCATGAGAGGATCAATAAACTACATATAGAGTATCACATTATGTATTATCGCTTCCACACCAACGCGCGGGTTTTCTTTTAGTATATAAGTACTTTTATATCAATTTGTTTATATAAACACGTTTATATAAAGGAGCGCACGCGCGTTAAAGAACTGATGTAAACGAGTTTATATGAACGGAATCTAGTAAATGAATTGACATGGAACGAGAAGGCCAAGGATAACTATTGGTTTGGGTCAATCACAATTGATTGGTGAAGGAGGTTTGTAGCCTGACTTTATTTTAAAATAATTGAATGAATGGTTTATCTAGTGACGGGTGAAAATGGGGAGGAAATTTGTAAGGAAGGTTTTCTATACTAATTTTCTTTGGTTTTGTTCGTTTCGGGTGGGGTCATGTAAAAAAGGATACTCAAACTAAATTTCATATAATCAATAAAAGTACGTCATTAGGGGTGTACAAAAAGCTCGCGACTCGAGGCTCGCTCGAAACTCGCTCGAAAAAAGCTTGAAAAAAGCTCGGCTCGAAGAGGCTCGTTTTGTTTTCGAGCCGAGCCGAGCTGGCTCGTTTTGTAGTCGAGCCGAGCTCGAGCCAGGGGTGTTCAGCTCGTGGCTCGGCTCGATGGCTCGACTCGTGGCTCGGCTCGATGGCTCGACATATGGCTCGACTTAGGCTTGTGTATGTGTAATTTTATTTAGAAAAATAAAAAAAATATACATGATTATGTGTAATTTTATTTAATTTTTTTGTTTTTTATTTAATAAATATTTGTAAAAAAATAAAAAAAAATAAAAAAAATATATCGAGCTGGCTCGAGCTCGGCTCGAACATTTACGAGCCGAGCTCAAGCTCGACTTTTCAGCTCGATCAGAAAAACGAGCCGAGCCGAGCTGGCTCGGTTTAGGTTCGAGCTCGAGCTCGAGCTGGGCCTGGCTCGGCTCGACTCGGCTCGTGTACAGCCCTATACGTCATACGCTATTACAAATGAATAATGAAAATCTAAGCCTTAGCTAGATCAGACTAGACTCAACAACAACGGTCGGCGATTGGTATTTTGTTGCTTCTTTCTTTTATTTTTTTAAAGGTTTAAAACTTAACAAGGCTCATGACCACATGGGCTTAAGACTTAAATCATTTATGGGTTCAGAACCTCATATTGGGCGTTTTTGCTTTTAGACTATAAGTTCCTACACAACAATTTATATGGATGTGATTCTGGGCTTAAGTAAAGTTTATATAAACTATACTCATTGTGCAATTAAGATTAATTAAATATATATTTGAAAATTTATTCATTTCTATATTGTTTTTCTTAGGGACCAGTTTCAAAATTTCGTAATGGTGTTTCAAATGTTCATGAGGGCAATCGAGATTCTAACAAGTATATAACACTAAAACAAATTAAAGTGAGCACTTGCCAACCTTAAGGAGCATATGGGCCGACCCAGGGTTTATAAATGGGTGTGTATTTGGGAACAGAAATCTGTTATGTTGTGAGAGTTTGGTGAATGGTACCCTTGAATGTTGTTCGGTCAAGCTAGATTGACAAAATATGCCCTTTTTTTAACAATGATAAATACATCACAAACTACACTTAATAGGATTCGAACTTCGAACCTTTTAGATACGGAAAACACTACTTAATTACCATGATGTCCCCTTGATTCCTTGAGGGCACAATGGGTCATATGGGGGTGTTAAAATTATTCATATTTGTACTTGTTATATTGCTTGTACTTATACATTCTCGTTTATGTGTGTATATTTCATGTTGGACTTGTACTAATGGACAACGTTTTGGACTTGAATGGTGATTGGGCTAAGAGAGCTGTTAGTGGATTGTGGAGAGCATTGTTGGTGATTTGGGCTGGTGCAAATTAAAAGAGATTGGCCCAGAGTTGAGGCCCAGTTATAATACAGGTCTGGGGAGTCTTGCCAAGATGGCAATCCCCAGTCCTTTATCCTTTCCTGATCAACGGCTAAGATCTTATGCAAGTGTGTTTTCTCCAAGTGATCCAACGGTGTCTGTTGGCTCGGGTGTGTTTCTACCGAGCCAATATCCTGTCTATATAAACACCTCTCTATTTGTGTTTACGAGTTTAGTCGTCTGATTTTATTTTCTTTGTATTCTTTCTTCTCTAAACTTAGAACGATTAGGGTTTGTTTAGATCTGTTCTTATTCATCTCAATAAGAGCTGAGATCCTGGTATTCTAATCTAGTTCTTGTTTACAGTTTTGTATTCATAAGTTGTTAGAGTATTGTTTTGGTTCTTAGAGTCTGTAATAGATTGATAGATTCAGAAGTTTTTGTATAAAAGTTTTTCTGTTCTTTTCTAGATCTATTTGTCTCTGAATCTATACTTGTTGACATGGTATCAGAGCTTAGCTCTAGGCTGTCTTTTTAGTCGCTTCCGTCTATTGTTCTTTGATCTTTTTGAAGATCAGATCTGGTTTTAATAGTTCTGTGTCGTCCCGTTGTTTTATCTACAGACTGATCTTTTGATCATAGATTTTGTATGTAGATCTGGTCTCCTTTGGCCGATAATACTCTGGTTTCTTGGGATCTTGAATCTGGTGATTTGATCTTGGAATTGGAGCTTGTTGATTCTGTTTGGACTGTTGGAAGCTGTGAACAAGTTGAACTGTCAAGGATCTTTGGATTTTGTTCTTGCTCTCTGCCTCGAAACCCTAAGTGAAGGTTTCGAGTTACGAGTTATTTGGTGAGATCGTTTGTTTAGTTTTTAATTAGATTCATTCAGTCTGTGTCTAGGCATATCTTGGCCGGGTTAGGGTGGACCGGTTTGTGAAATAAACAGGGAGAGCCATCCCCTGTCTACGTGTTGCATTTATTGTTTGTTGCATTCTGTTTGTCTTTGGTCATTGTTGTGTACTGTGTGTTATCAGTATTTGTTGCAACTAAGTGACTGTTTATTTGATTTACTTAAGTCTTGTGAGTGCTTGTTTGAGTGCTTAGACCTAGGAAATCAGACTCCCAAGTAAAGACATGTCCAGGCACCTTGAGTGATGAACCTGGAATCTTGAACACTGACTTGGCTTCGTCTGTTGACTGTGCTTGTGTGCTTTTATTAGTTCTTTCTGTGGATTAGTGTTATTTAGTGTTATGGCTGACTCGAGTAGTGATTCTGGTGATGGTCGTCTAGGAGGTGTTACATTAGTAAGCAAGTTAGATGCTAGTGATCCTTTATATTTGCATGCTAGTGATTCTGCTAACTTGAATATTGTAAATGTTAAACTAAAGGGCACTGAGAACTATACTGTGTGGGCAAATGCTATGATTTTAGCATTGCAAGTTAAAAATAAAATAGGCTTTATTGATGGTAGTTGTTTAAAACCTGAAGATGATGATGTGTTAATAAGACAGTGAGATAGGTGCAATTCAGTGGTTCTAACTTGGATTCTGAATTCAATATCAGAAGAATTATACTTAGGACAAGTATATTCTAAGTTAGCTGCTAAAGTGTGGAAAGATTTAAAAGATACTTATAATAAAGTAGATGGGTCAGTGGTATTTGATCTCCATTTGAAAATCAACTCTTTTAAACAAAATAGTTTAACTGTTGCTGATTATTATCACAAGTTAAATGTGATGTGGAAACAACTTGATCAAATTCTGCAACTGCCTACTTGTACTTGTGAAGCCTCTAAAGAGTTTAATAACTATAGTCACATGATTAAACTGATGCAGTTTTTATTGGGATTAGATGACTGTTATCAAGGTGTTAGAACCAACCTACTAACAAAGGATACTTTACCTACAGTAAAGGAAGCCTTTGCAGTAGTGTCTAGGGAAGAATCCCATAGGAATTCTTCAGTTAACTTTATTTCTAAAGTAAATCAATCAATTGATTTTAATAAAAGAAATGTAAAAGCTAATCCCTCTTTAAAATGTACTCACTGTAATAAGGTTGGTCATACTATAGACAAGTGTTTTGAAATAATAGGGTACCCAACTTGGATGAGGTCTAAAGGGAATCCAAGTAAGAAGGCAGTTGTGGCCAATAACTCTACTAGTAATCCTAATGTGTCTATTCCATCTTAATCTAGTGAACAACTTGCTAAGCTGATGAATTTTTTGAATGAGAAACTAGTGATGTAGCTCAAAACTGCAATGTTACAGGTAGTCTGTTTTGTGCTTCTTCAGTTAGTTCTAATATTTACTGTTTTGTTAGTAGCAATGGAATACTAAAAGGGATAGGGTGGATATGTGATTCAGGAGCAAATGAACATATGGTTAATAATGAAAAATTGTTAAGTGATTTTGTGGATGTCTCTCAACTTAATATAAGAGTTAAACATCCAAATGGCACCTTTGCTTTGGTAACTAAAATTGGTACTTTACATTTGGCTGATGGTGTTACTTTGCAAGATGTACTTGTGGTTCCTGAATACACTATTAATTTGTTGTCTGTTCATAAGTTAGCCAGAGATAACAAGTTGTATATAGGTTTTGATGAACATACTTGTTATATTCAGGATTTGTTAACCAGGAAAACTTTGGTGACTGGTAAACAATTGGATGGTCTTTACATGTGTGGGAATGCTTGTGTATCTAATAAGGTGTGTTTGGATAATAAAAAATTGTACAGTTTGTGGCATGCTAGACTAGGACATCCTTCTGATCAAGTTATAAATGTTTTAAAAACAAAATTATGTTTAACAAAAATTGATAACAATGATCCATGTGAAGTATGTCATAGGGCTAAGCAACATAGGGAGCCATTCCCTTTAAGTCAACATAAAACTGTTAAGTTAGGTGATATCATCCAGTTAGATGTATGGGGTCCCTACAAAGTTCCTGATAGGGATGGAAATAAATATTTCCTTACAATAGTGGATGATTACACTAGGGCTGTCTGGGTTTGTATGATGAAAACTCAAACTAAAGTGTTTGAATATGTTGTAACATTCACTAACATTATTGACACCCAATTTAAAATAAAAGTTAAGGTGTTTAGATCAGATGATGGTACTGAGTTTGTGAATAAACAATTCAAAGAGTTTTGTAGTTCAAAAGGAATCATACACCAGACAACCTGTGTTTATACACCTCAACAAAATGGGGTTGTTGAGAGAAAACATAGGCACTTACTTAATGTGGCTAGGGCTTTATTGTTTCAAAGTTCTTTACCTGTTCGTTTTTGGTCTGAATGCATATTGACTGCTGCTTATTTAATTAATAGGACACCTTCTTCTGTGCTAGCTGGGAAAACTCCTTATGAGTTAATGTATGGGTTTGAACCTTTCCTTGAACATCTTAGGATATTTAGTTGTCTGTATTTTTGTACAGTCTTAAATGAGTCAAACAAGTTGGAAAGTAGAAGTGAAAAATGTGTTTTTATAGGATACTCATTTGAGAAAAAGGGCTATAATGTCTTTAGCTTGGATAGTAAAACAATTTTCTTCTCAAGAGATGTTAAGTTTTTTGAAAAAAATTTTCCATTTAAAGAAAAAATTGTCTATGATAAGTTTGACTCAAATAATTTTAAGCAAGTTACACAGATTCAAATACCTTGGGTGTAAATGATCCCAATGATGAGGGAAAGGTTAATTCTGAACCCAGTTCAGAAACATTAGAGTCAGGAACACACACTCAGCAATCAGGGACAGAACCTCTAAGGGCTTGGTTGAAAAACAACAGACCAAATTGGCTGATGTTCAGCAGCCTAGCAGTGTTAGTCTAGGAACTGATAGGGCAGAGTATGTGAATACTGAAAATGACATTATCTTAGATTCTGAGGGTGATACTAATGGTATAACTGAATCTGTGATAAGAAAGTCTAATAGAGAGTCAATTTTTCCTAAAAGATTTAAAGATTTTATAGTTGATGGAAAAGTTAAATATGGGTTTGAAAAAGTGGTTAACTATTCAAATCTTTCATTTGAAAACCAATGTTTTGCTTAGTGTTGAACCTAGAAATTATGTTGAAGCCTCTAGAGATCCTAATTGGGTCAAGGCTATAAATGAAGAATTAGAGGCTTTACATAGGAATAACACTTGGGATATTGTTGAGTTGCCCAAAGGTAGAAGTAAAATAGGGTGTAAATGGATTTTTAAAATCAAATATAAGGCAAATGGAGAAATAAAGAGATATAAAGCTAGGTTAGTAGCTAAGGGGTTTAGTCAGAAAGAAGGAGTATATTTTGATGAAACTTTTTCACTTGTAGTTAAACTGGTTACTATTAGATGTGTTATATCTCTTGCAGTTGAAAATGACTGGAAACTATTTCAACTTGATATAAATAATGCTTTTTTATATGGAGATTTAAAGGAAGAGGTGTATATGTCTATTCCTGAGGGGTTTACTGATACTGTTAATAATAACAAAGTATGTAAACTTAATAAGTCTCTGTATGGGCTAAAACAGGCCCCTAGAATGTGGAATGCTAAGCTAGTTGCTGCATTATTTGACATTGGTTTTGTACAAAGTAAATTTGATGTTTCTATGTTTACCAAAATCTGTGATTCTATGTTCATTGTTTTATTAGTTTATGTTGATGATATTATCATAGCTGGAAATTCAGTAGATGAAATTGAGAAAATAAAACATGCTATTAAAACTAAGTTTTTAATCAAAGATCTTGGTGAATTGAAATATTTTTTAGGTATTGAAGTTATTAGGGATTCTAATGGGTTGTGTTTGACCCAAAGGAAGTATTGTTCTGAATTATTGGCTGAATATGGGTTAACAGGATGTAAACCTGTTGGTAATCCTATTGAACCAAGACATGTAGTCAATAATATGATAGTAGGGGATAATAAACCTTAACCAATGTTACTGGATATCAACAATTGGTTGGCAAATTAATCTATCTTTCACATACCAGACCTGACATAGCCTATACTGTACATTTCCTTAGTCAGTATATGCACAAACCTCATAAAAGCCATTTAAAGATTGCTTTGAGGTTACTTAGATATTTGAAAGGAGCACCAGGTAAAAGTGTGTTGTTTACCAAGTCTGGTGATCTTAATCTAGATGCTTATGCTGATTCTGATTGGGGTAAATGTATAGAGTCTAGGAGGTCAATAACTTGATTTTGTGTATACTTAGGTAACAATTTGATTACCTGGAAAAGTAAAAAAACAGCCTACAGTCTCTAGATCTTCTGCTGAAGCAGAGTTTAGAGCCATGTGTGCTGTAACTTGTGAAATAGTTTGGTTAAAAGATTTACTAAGTGAACTTAATGTTGTAGTAAAACTGCCTGTTGAGTTACATTGTGATAACAGTGCTGCTTTAGCTATAGCAGCTAACCCTGTGTTCCACGACAAAACTAAACATTTTGGCATAGACTTATTCTTCTTAAGGGACTTGGTTGCTAATGGTACTGTTAAACCAATAAAAATTGATTCTCAAAAACAACTGGCAGATATTTTTACAAAAGGACTGTTAGTTCACCAACATGTAAATGCTTGTGATCAACTTCATTTGTTTGACCCATTTGGTCAAGGTAAATCAAATTGAGGGGGGGGGGGGTGTTAAAATTATTCATATTTGTACTTGTTATATTGCTTGTACTTATACATTCTCGTTTATGTGTTTATATTTCATGTTGGACTTGTACTAATGGACAACGTTTTGGACTTGAATGGTGATTGGGCTAAGAGAGCTGTTAAAAGATTGTGGAGAGCATTGTTCGTGATTTGGGCTGGTGCAGATTAAAAGAGATTGGCCCAGAGTTGAGGCCCAGTTATAATACAGGTCTGGGGAGTCTTGCCAAGCTGGCAATCCCCAGTCCTTTATCCTTTCCTGATCAACGACTAAGATCTTATGCAAGTGTGTTTTCTCCAAGTGATCCAACGGTGTCTGTTGGCTCGGGTGTGTTTCTACCCGAGCCAATATCCTGTCTATATAAACACCTCTCTATTTGTGTTTACGAGTTTAGTCGTCTGATTTTATTTTCTTTGTATTCTTTCTTCTCTCAACTTAGAACGATTAGGGTTTGTTTAGATCTGTTCTTATTCATCTCAATAAGAGCTGAGATCCTGGTATTCTAATCTAGTTCTTGTTTACAGTTTTGTATTCATAAGTTGTTAGAGTATTGTTTTGGTTCTTAGAGTTTGTAATAGATTGATAGATTCAGAAGTTTTTATATAAAAGTATTTCTGTTCTTTTCTAGATCTATTTGTCTCTGAATCTATACTTGTTGACAGGGGGCATGGTAGACTACCAAGAGTTTAGGTGATAAGTGTTGTAAGATGATTATAGTTGAGAATTCAACGCAGCTCAAAACAATTGTTGAGAATTGAATGCAACTTAAAACGATTCAAATACACAATGCTCAGTGATTATATGTCGATATAGCTATGATACATGCGAGGATCAAGAGAGTAGTGTTCATGTAAAGGTGGTCATGAAACATGCTTTGCTATCAATAATGTGAAGGATGTTTTATGGAAATAAATGAAATAATAGACATTTGACGTTATAAAGTTTCTTTACATGGAAGGTTTTGGAATTAACATGTTTGCGGAATTGTTCAAAGTGTGTTGTTTACTTGTGAAGGATGCGTTGATCATTTGTTTTGAGTTGTGATAAGATGTTACATGGCATTAAGAACATTTACATTTGAGATGGATACCAACATGTGGCAGGTTAAACAATATTTTAAAATTAAATTAAAAGAAAAATAAAGTTTAGTTAAATTATAAAGATGGAGTTGAAGAATACTTTTATTAACTTTTTTTTAAAGTCTTAGCTATTGACTCAATTTTGTAGAAATTTGGAGATTCTATTTAATATGTGTTTTGGGATGAGTCATATTTAGTTGTGACTACATATCGGCTTTCAGTCCTTCACTTAGGGGTTGTTTGGTTGATTAAGTGCTGAATCGTTAAGATGGTCTGAATGGTTAAGAGGCTCTGAATGATTAAGAGCTTAATCATTCAGCATCCCTTATTTGCTTAATGGTTCAGCACTTAATCATTCTATTCAGATGCTGAAACAAACAGTCTGAATGCTGAATGATTCAGACCTGAATGGTTAAGAGGCTGATTAAGAGGCTACCAAACAGCCCCTTAGAATGTTTACGTCTCATTCATTAAAAATTTTGTGAGTGTTTTCCTTATATTTTAAAAAGTGATTTTTAGGGGTTGGAGAAAAGAGAAAATGTTACTTCATCCATATATTTTATGGGGCATTGTTCTCTCCCATTCATTTGAATGTTTTTATAAAATGGTTGTGAGTGGAGGAAAGAGAAAATGTTAGGGATGTGCTCGGTACTAAACCGATATCGATACCGAAAACATACAGTATCGGTATTTGCCAAACTTGGTACCGAATTGGTACGGTAAAACATACGGTACCGGTATTGGGATTGGTATCGGTATTTTCGGTATTTAATACCGAAATGCTCATCCCTAGAATAGATAATGATAAATGCATAAAAAAATATTATTTAATTGAAAAGAAAAGAGAAAATATGGTGATTTTTATTGTAATTTGATGGATAGGGATGACGGATATGATGTGAGTGCTCTATGTGCATTGAAATTCTTTTATTGTGTGTGAGGTGAACTCAAGCAACCGTCAGACAGCTTTAGGGGCACGAGGAAGGATTGAAGAGGCTAAAGGGTGCCTCAGTCTCCCCTACTTTAAGGGTACTGTGACTTTCGATTTAGGTCCGTTCTAATTCTACAAAGGTTGACAACAATTCCAGATTCACTGTAGTCAATTACTTAAAGATAACTACATATAAGCTAATATGTTTTAGTTGAACGCTGGATTCCACGCAGGCCTATGCAAAAACCACGTCATCACTATTACCCTATAAAAATTGCAAATCAAGAGCTCCATGGTCCCACCACGTCACATAGGATTTGCTAGATAATGAGAGAGAAAAAGGAGTATTCAAAAAGGGCACATATCTAATCAGGTGTACGGGAAGTCCTGCTCCATGATCTCCTCCCAAATAGGTGGTGACAAAGGGAACAAAAAGGACGAATGACAATGACGTCCAACCAATGACATCGCGCCAACATACACCCTCTTTTGTAATCCATGACGGTCAGCAGGGGAGGGATCGCAAGGAATAATATGGAAAATAACATCTCCGCCAATCACCTCCCATCATCCCGGTTATATATACCTCACTCTCCCAAAAGGTAAAAGGATTGGCTCCTCACTCTCTCAACTTACACTATTATTACCCCCAAAAAAAAATCAAACTCATTCTCACGCCAAATGTTGGTGAACACCTTGGTTGAATACTATTATACCCCTAGGTTGGATAAGTGTTTTTTCATGGTCAAAAGTAAGACGCTCCATCTCACTATCTTAGACAATAAAAGAACAAGGGTTATTGGATTTTAAAACCCTAACTATCACATGTTGCCACTTCCAACTAACTTCTTGATCACCACCACTTCGAACTTACAACTTATTTTTCTCTGGCACTCACACACTAACTCAACCCTAACCCAGTTAGTGTTTTCGCTAACGTAGTCGTTTTTGGTGAGGTGGCAGTTGCCACATCAAGAAAAAAGTGTCACATCAGCAATAAAAGCTAATTGGGTTATGGTTTAGTTAGTTTGGGAGTGCCAGAGGAAAAAAAGTTACAAGTTGGAAGTGGTGTGGTTAACTGGTTAGTTAGGAGTAATAGTGAGTTAGTGACCAACATGTGATATTTAGGTTATTAAAATCCAATAATCCAATAACCCAAAAACCAATATACTTTTCTACTATGGCAAGGCTAAAATTTAACTCCCCTATGCTAAAGGCACCCGTATGAGTACAAGTAGGAAGACGATATGACTAATTTAGTATACGAGGTGTACATTCAGTAAAAACATCATGACACGATACAAACACAACCCCTATGATACAAATTTAGTATTCAACCTTGTTTAAAAAAAAAACGGGTCTTGAACATGAAAAGGTCTAGATTCAATAGATGTTACATGTGTCACCATAGCTTAAAAAGGATTTACATGCATAAATAAAGATATTCCATGTTAGGAAACGAAGCTACCCCTAATTAGATTCTGATGCAATGACTGCTTAAATCAAGAAATCTATATAGACATATCTAACTGCACTACATCAAACAACATAAATTAAAAAGGTCTATTACCATTTTATCATATTGTGAAGTGAAGGCTGCCCAGGTACTCTTTTAAGATGAAACTTGAACACAATCTTACCTTCTGCACTTTTTCCTTGTGTACAATTGTCCACAGTGTACAAACCTTCATACACAAACACATCCTTTCCAAACCTGCAATTTTCCTGATCACACGAACCGGGTTTTTCTTACCCATACTGTTCTTCATAGCCATATTACCTCTTACAAGTTGTTGATCCTCGGGTGGCACTTTATTCCCGTACAAATTATTCCCACCTTGACCAGAATAAATAAGCGTATCGCTAGATCCGCTTTCATTCGAATAACGGTGAGAATCCACAATACTTATAGCCATATTCTTTCCTTCAATATTGGCATAATCTATACCCGAATGAGGTTGGCTGTGAAGACCAACCATCATAAGCTGCGACCTGTATTTAAACTTATCTCCAATTTGAACACCACATACGGATCCCACTGTCTTTTCAGGATCCATCCATTTCAACCTTTGTTTAACTATTTTAGCAACTTCCATTGGAACTCTAGAAGGACGAATCTTTTGAAAATCCGCCTTCTTTTTATTCTCTTGGGAAAACATTTCATAAACCTGATCAAAAACAACGAGCGCTTCTTTAATCTTTTCACGTCTAATCTTTCCTTAATCGATACAACAGTTGTTGTGTCGTCTGATTTCTGCGCTTCACAAGTTGGGTCCCAAAATTTAACTTTACCCGTCGATCTTGTGTCCAAATAAGATCTCCTCCCCAATTCTTTCGGTTCAAAACTTTTAACTTTACTATTCTCAACAGTGCAAGAGTTCACTAACTTATCCAACTTATCCTCGCTATTCGGACTCATCTTCCTAACATTCAACTCATCATTGCTAGATTTCTTAACAACCTTCCCTTCCTTCATTCGAACAGTGGTGGTGACTTTTGGCTTTTGGTCAAAACGGCTTTCGTGCACGTAGGATCCCAAAACTTAACCTTACCAGACGGACGCGAAACAACAAAAGTCTTGTTTCTACTAAACTCTTTTGGTTTAGTTTCATTTTCATAGGAAGTCATATTCCTAACATCAGAGTGAGCCTTTTTTAAAACCTTCAACGGCTTTCTTTCGTCGTCTTCATTGATTCCACAACCATGAGGAAAATCACGAACCGCTTGCACCATTTTTCTACTATTACAATCATTTGAACCATCTGATGGTCTCTTTCGAGTAATAACAGACTCAGATGTCATCTTCAGTAACTCCATTGTTGATTCAGAAGCTTCAACTCTAGGCTAATATAAGTTCAAAATAAATCAAATGCAAATTAGATGTTAAAGACTTAAAATGTTCCAATTAACATAAGAAAACCTACAGGTTTGCATGTCTGTAAGGTTTTATAACATATACAACAATTAAATAACAATTAATTATTAATACTGCATAATTATAGCCAAGAGAACGGTTATAAACTTATAATCATCAAAATATAACGGCTAATGATGAAGTAGTATTTAATATTATGACTCTTGGATACAATTTACGCACTAAATTCCTCATAATAATAACTCTTAAAAACCATATTTGAATTTATTACGGAGTATTATAATTTATAAAATAGGGGGTCCGTACAGAAAACTAAACAGAAATTAAATTTACTTTCACGTCCGGGTAATGTAAGCAGTAAAATAAAGTTATGACTGTACATCATTCATTGTTGCTAATAAGTAATTACAACATTGAAACGATTAAAACTAGTGTTACAACATTATTAATGAACAATGTGCATAGAAATGCAAAGCACATTGCAAAGAAGGAAATGGAAGTAGAAAACTTACTAAAAAATGGTGATTTGAGCAGTTACAGTAAACAAATGCAGAGTTATAGTGAAGAGTGAGGATGGAGGTGTTAGAAAGGAAGGGGTTTTTTTTTTTTTTTTATTATTATTATTAATTATTATTATTATTAAAGAGGAGTTCCCACTGTTCCAGGCATGTATAAAGCAAATTCCTTTTCTTCTTCTCTGCTCGTCAAGAGGAGGTTAGGTTAGGGAGTGGAGAGTGTTGATATCGGTCTTCAATTCAATTCAATTCAATTCAAAAAGATTTGAATTTCTTTTTATCTTATATAATATTTGAATTTATTTTGTACAAATTGTACATGGTAAATAGATAGATAATCTGTTTGAGGTAGTGTGAGTTTTCATTTAGGGGTTCCTATTCTTGGGGTATGTCACATGTTTGATTTATGAACATCACGAAAAAAACCCCTATAACGGTTTGAGCTTAGGCAAGGAGGACATCGGTGTGTGGGTAGAGATTCGAACTTAAGACCGCTAGGTTAGGGTTGTACAAGGATTTCCACTGAACCAAACCTTAAAAAAATAGATAATCGGTTGTGTCACTCACTCTTTAATTGTATTCTATTTTTATTTCAAAATATTTAGGGTATGTTTGGCAAGGAGCTTTTAAGAGCTTTTAGGAGCTTCAAGCTTCAAGATTTTAAGAAAAAGTTCATACTCAATAAAAAGCCTTGTTTGGTTGAAGGAGCTAGAAGCTTTTAGGATGAAGAAAAAGCTCTATAATGAAAAGCTACTAGAGCCTTGTTTAGTTGACGGAGCTGGAAACTTTTAGGTTAGAGAAAAAGCTCTATAGTGAAAAGCTACTAGTACTAGCTTTTAAGAAAAAGCTCTACTAGCTACAAGCTTTTAACTAGTAAATGACACAACTACCCATTCTATTTTAAAAATAAAATAAAAACCTTCTTTTCAAGCTTTTAATTATGCCCATTTTGGTCATTTTATTAAAAGCTCCAGCTATTCTGCCAAACACCAAAATATATTTAAAAAGCTTCCAGCTACCTGCTTCCAGCTAACAGCTTGCAGCTACCAGCTTGCAGCTTCAAGCTACCAGCCTCCAGCTAGTTTTGCCAAACATACCCTAGTACTAGCTTTTAAGAAAAAGCTCTACTAGCTACAAGCTTTTAATTAGTAAATGACCCAAATACCCATTCTATTTTAAAAATAAAATAAAAACCTTCTTTACAAGCTTTTAATTATGCCTATTTTGGTCATTTTATTAAAAGCTCTAGCTACTCTGCCAAACACCAAAATATATTTAAAAAGCTTCCAGCTACCAGCCACCAACTAGTTTGGCCAAACATACCTTAGTTGTAACTTCTATATTTTTATTGCTAATTACTTAAAAGGGTGGACGAGACACTCTCTTATATCTCTGTCCGAAACTACTAGCCTATTTGTGAAAAAGTCAACGCCAATCCCTTGAGTAATGGTAGCGGGTTACCATTCTGATGTCCGACTATCACTTACTATTGGGAGAAGAGTTTGACTGCCATTTGCGGGTACACCGCCGCGGTGGCACGGGTTTTGTAGATTGTGGTGTTTCACAACTTATACCATGTCCACCCTAATATTTTTTCAATATATAATCTTTTATTTTATTACTACGTTATGTTCATGTATGACACACGTGTGTAAGAGATAAATTTGTATGACGTTTAAAGTTATAAGAGCATTCACATCATCCATTCAAATTGTGTGAGTGTGTATTTTAAAAAGTGATTTAAATTTGTATAAAGTGTAAAGTTATAAGAGCATTTACATCTCATCCATTAAAATTGTGTAAGTGTATCTCTCATATTTTAAAAGGTGATTTTAAGGGGTTGTGAGTGGATGATAAAGAAAATGTTATCATTCATCTGTATATTTAGAGGCACACTATTTAACCCTATTTATTTTTTAATGTTTTTTAAAAGTGGTCTAGGTTATTATTTATTGAAAAGGAGAGAAAAAACGTAGTGGTATTTAGCGTAATTTGGTGGATGAACATAAGTGACGAGATGTGAATGTTCTAAGTAACTGAGATTACACGTAAATATGAATAACCGAGTTACATAAATTTCATTAGAATTATAAAAATGGGTTAGGATCAAATACATAGTGAAAGAAAAATAGGAAGTCGTAGGAAGGGTATCAAACGAACTCCGATTGAACTCATTCAAGCGGCATTGGAACCATCTTATCAAACCCGACGACGTTAGTTTTTAGGTCTTCGATTTTTGGGGTTTAGCTTGTAGTTTTTAGAATACACGCTATAAAAATGGATTAGGATCAAAAACATACGGTACCGGTATTCGGCAAAACTTGGTACCGAATTGGTACCGTAAATGAATCAGTATCAGGATCGGTTCGGTATTGGGATCGGTATCAGTATTTTCGGTATTTAATACCGAAATGCTCATCCCTAGAACAGATCATGATAAGGTATAAAAATATTATTTAATTGAAAAGAATAGAGAAAATGTTGTGTATTTTATTGTAATTTGGTGGATAAGGATGACGGATGTGATGTGAGTGCTCTATGTGCATTGAAATTCTTTTGTTGTGTGTGAGGTGAACTCCAGCAAACGTCAGGCGGGTTTAGCGACATGGGGAAGGATTGAAGAGGCCATAGGGTGCCTCAATCCCCCCTTAATTTAAGGGTACCGTGACTTTCGATTTTGGTCCGTGATAATTCTACAAAGGCTGACAACAATTCCATATTCACCATAATCAATTACTTAAAGATAATTACATATAAGTTGATATGTTTTAGTTTATTTGTCCTTCATCTCTTCCACAACACCTGGTTGACTTGAAGAGATATGAACCTGGATTTCACGCGGGCTCAGGCAAAAACCACGTCATCACTATTACCCATAACAATTGGCAAATCAAGAGCTCCACGGACCCAACGTGTCAGGTAGGATATGCTAGATAACGGGAGACAAAAGAAGTATTCGAAAAGGACACCTGGTTAATCAGGTGAGAGGAAGTCCTGCTCCATGATTTCCTCCCAAATAGGTGGTGACAAAGGGAACGAGCAGGGCGAATGACAGTGATGTCCAACCAATGACATTGCGCCAACAAACACCATGCTTTGGAGAGGGATCGCAAGGAATAATATGGAAAGCAACGTCTCAGCCAATCACCTCCCATCATTCCGGCTGTATATACCTCACTCTCCCAAAGCTAAAAGGACTGGTTCCTCACTCTCTCAACATTATTACTCCAAAAAAAATCAAACTCATTCTCACGTCGGAGGGCGGTGAACACCCTAGTTGAATACTATTCTACCATTAGGTTGGATAAGTGTTTTTTCATGGTCAAAAGTAAGACGCTCCACCTCACTATCTTACACAATAAAAGAACAAAGGTTATTGGATTTTAAAACCCTAACTAACACATGTTGCGACTTCTAACTAACTACTTGATCACCACCACTTCGAACTTATAACTTATTTTTCCCTGGCACTCACACACTAACTGAACCTTAACCCAGTTAGTGTTTTTGCTAACGTAGTCGTTTTTGGTGAGGTGGCAGCTGCCACATATATAAAAAAGTGTCACATCATTAATAAAAACTAGTTGGGTTATGGTTCAGTTAGTTTGGAAGTGCCAGAGGAAAATAAGTTACAAGTTGAGAGTGGTGCGGTCAACTCGTTAGTTGGGAGTGATAGTGACCAACATGTGATACTTGGGTTATTAAAATCCAATAACCCAAAAAACAATATACTTTTCTACTAGGGCAAGGCTAAATGTAACCCACGTGCTAAAGGCACCCCGTATGAATACAAGTAGGAAGACGATATGACTAATTTAGTATAGGAGGGGTACATTAAGTAAAAACAACATATACAAACACAACCCCTTTGATACAAATTTAGTATTCAACCTTGTTAAAAAAAACGGGTCGTAAACATGAAAAGGTCAAGATTCAATAGATGTTACATGTGTCACCATACCTTAAAAAGGATTTACATGCATAAATAAAGATATTCCATGTTAGGAAACGAAGCTACCCCTAATTAGATTCTGATGCAATGACTACTTAAATCATGATATCTATATAGACATATCTAACAGCACTACATCAAACAACATAAATTAAAAAGGTGCATAAATGGTGCAATAGACCTCACCTACTCTTACCATTTCATCATATTGTGAAGTGAAGGCTGCCCAGGTACTCTTTTAAGATGAAACTTGAACACAATCTTTCGTTCTGCACTTTTTCCTTGTGTACAATTGTCCACGGTGTACAAACCTTCATACACAAACACATCCTTTCCAAACCCTGCAATTTTCCTGATCACACGAACCGGGTTTTTCTTACCCATACTGTTCTTCATAGCCATATTACCTCTTACAAGTTGTTGATCCTCGGGTGGCACTTTATTCCCGTACAAATTATTCCCACCTTGACCAGAATAAATAAGCGTATCACTAGATCCGCTTTCATTCGAATAACGGTGAGAATCCACAATACTTATAGCTAGATTCTTTCCTTCAATATTGACATAATCAATACCCGAATGAGGTTGGCTGTGAAGACCAACCATCATAAGCTGCGACCTGTATTTAAACTTATCTCCAATTTGAACACCGCATACAGATCCCAATGTCTTTTCAGGGTCCATCCATTTCAGCCTTTGTTTAACTATTTTAGCAACTTCCATTGGAACTCTAGAAGGACGAATCTTTTGAAAATCCGCCTTCTTATTGTTCTCTTGGGAAAACAGTTCATAAACCTGATCAAAAACAACGAGCGCTTCTTTAATCTTTTCACGTCTAATCTTTTCCTTAATCGATACCAGTTGTTGTGTCGCATGATTTCTGCGCTTCACAAGTTGGGTCCCAAAATTTAACTTTACCCGTCGATCTTATGTCCAAATAAGATCTCCTCCCCAATTCTTTCGGTTCAAAACTTTTAACTTTACTATTCTCAACAGTGCAAGAGTTCACTAACTTATCCAACTTATCCTCGCTATTCGGACTCATCTTCCTAACATTCAACTCATCATTGCTAGATTTCTTAACAACCTTCCTTCCTGCATTCGAACAGTGGTGGTGACTTTAGGTTTTTGATCAAAACCGGCCTTCGTGCACGTAGGATCCCAAAACTTAACCTTACCAGACGGACGCGATACAACAAAAGTCTTGTTTCTACTAAACTCTTTTGGTTTAGTTTCATTTTCATACGAAGTCATATTCCTAACATCAGAGTGAGCCTTTTTTAAAACCTTCAACGGCTTTCTTTCGTCGTCTTCATTAATTCCACAACCATGAGGAAAATCACGAACCGCTCGCACCAGTTTTCTATTATTACAATCATTTGAACCATCTGATGGTCTCTTTCTAGTAATAACAGACTCTGATGTCATCTTCAGTAGCTCCATTGTTGATTCAGAAGCTTCAACTCTAGGTTAATATAAGTTCAAAATAAATCAAATGCAAATTAGATGTTAAAGACTTAAAATAAAATGTTCCAATTAACATAAGAAAACCTACAGGTTTGCATGTCTGTAAGGTTTTATAACATATACAACAATTAAATAACAATTAATATTGCATAATTAGCTAAGAGAACGGTTATAAACTTATAAATTACAATCATCAAAATATAACGGCTAATGATAAAGTAGTATTTAATATTATGACTCTTGGATACAATTTACGCACTAAATTCCTCATAATAATAACTCTTAAAAACCATATTTGAATTTACTATTATAATTTATAAAATAGGGGGGTCCGTACAGAAAACTAAACAGAAATTAAATTTACTTTCACGTCCGGGTAATGTAAGCAGTAAAATAAAGTTATGACTGTACATCATTCATTGTTGCTAATAAGTAATTACGGAGTACAACATTGAAACGATTATAACCAGTGTTACAACATTATTAATGAACAATGTGCATAGAAATGCAAAGCACATTGCAAAGAAGGAAATGGAAGTAGAAAACTTACTAAAAAATGGTGATTTGAGCAGTTAGAGTAAACAAATGCAGAGTTATAGTGAAGAGTGAGGAGGTGTTAGAAAGGAAGGGTTTTTATTTTTATTTTATTATTATTGTTTTATTATTAAAGAGGAGTTCCCACTGTTCCAGGCATGTATAAAGCAAATTCCTTTTCTTCTTCTCTGCTCGTCAAGAGGAGGTTAGGTTAGGGAGTGGAGAGTGTTGAAATGACGGTTGAGTGCTTTTAGACGTTTACTTGATATCGGTCTTCAATTCAATTCAAAAAGATTGAATTTCTTTTTATCTTATATAATATTTGAATTTATTTTGTACATGGTAAATAGATAATCGGTTTGAGGTAGTGTTGAGTTTTCATTTAGGGGTTACTATTCTGGGGGTAGGTCACATGTTTGATTTACGCACATCACGAAAAAAAATCCTTCATAACGCTTTGAGCTTAGGCAAGGAGGACATCGGTGTGTGGGTAGGGATTCGAACTTAAGACCACTAGGTTAGGGTTGTACAAGGATTTCCACTTAACCAAACCTTAAAAAAAATAGATAATCGGTTGTGTCACTCACTCTTTAATTGTATTCTATTTTTATTTCAAAATATTTAGTTGTAACTTCTATATTTTTATTGCTAATTACTTAAAAGGGTGGACGAGACACTCTCATATATCTCTGTCCGAAAACTACTAGCCTATTTGCGAAAAAGTCAATGCCAGTCCCTTGGGTAATGATAGCGGGTTACCATTCTGATTTCCGACTATCACTTACTATTGGGAGAGGAGTTTGACTGCCATTTGAGGGTACACCGCTGCGGTGGTACGGGTTCTGTAGGTTGTGGTGTTTCACAACTTATACCATGTCCACCCTAATATTTTTCAATATATAATCTTTTATATTATTACTACGTTATGTTCATGTATGACACACGTGTGTAAGAGATAAATTTGTATGACGTTTAAAGTTATAAGGGCATTCACATCATCCATTCAAATTGTGTGAGTGTGTATTTTAAAAGTGATTTAAATTTGTATGAAGTGTAAAGTTATAAGAGCATTCACATCCCATCCATTAAAATTGTGTAAGTGTATCTCTCATATTTTAAAAAGTGATTTTAAGGGATTGTGAGTGGATGATAGAGAAAATGTTATCATTCATCTGTATATTTAGAGGCACACTCTTTCACCCTATTTATTTTTTAATGTGTTTTAAAGTGGTTTCGGTTATTATTTATTGAAAAGGAGAGAAAAATGTAGTGGTATTTAGCGTAATTTGGTGGATAAAGATAAGTGATGAGATGTGTTTGTTCTAAGTAACTGAGATTAGACGTAAATTTGAATTACCGAGTTACATAAATTTCATTAGAATTATAAAAATGGGTTACGATCAAATACATAGTGAAAGAAAAATAGGAAGGGTACCAAACGGACCCCGATTGAACTCATTCAAGAGGCATTGGAGCCGTCTTATCAAATCCTACGACGTTAGTTTTTAGGTCTTGGATTTTTGGGGTTTAGCTTGTAGTTTTTAGAATATGCGCTATATCATTGTGTATTTTATGTACCATTGTGTCTTTTTCTTATTTTCATAATTGTGTCATTTTTTCAATTCATTGTATCTTTTTTTCTTCAGCATTGTATTATATTTTTTGGCACTGTGTTATATTTTGTGGCTCATTGTGTCATATTTCATGATCCTATTAGGCTTTTTGTATCCTATGCTCATTTTTGTTACACTATGTAGAATAACTTGATAATGTGATGTATAGTTGACCATTACTGAAAAGTGAAAAACTAGGTATTGCAAATACAAACTGACTCTTGATAACGATTGTCCTTGGCTCTTATTTCTTGTCATTGCGAAACATAGCGGTAATGATAAGTGTTTGAGTTATTTAATAATGATGAAATTGGCATATCAACATCTTAAAATTTAGTTAAACTAAATATCATATATCAAATTCATATAAAATGATAAAGAAAAATATTATGTTACGAATAAATATCAAATCTTTGGAAATAATAATTTACACTAATCAAATTGGCCATACCTCTCAAGTTATTTTCTTTTGAGTAGAATGCAATTTGCACCTATATGATTTTAACATAGAATCAACTTGAGTCTCTATTTTTTTATGTTGTTGAATGAGTCCTTATGATCTACATCTTTAACACCATACACCGCTGACCTTTAAGCATCAGTTAGGTAGAAACCAAAGTTCCTATTTTGTCCTCATATCCGAAAGGTTATAATCTCTCTTATTTCAATGATCAGACCTTGTATTCTACCTATATTGTTGGAATTAATCTTCATTGTTAGGGGGTTTGAATTGATGAATCAAGAAGTCATAGGGTTAAATGGTTCATATGTGAAAGTTGGAAAGATAAATGTAAAAGATTAGGATAAATATAATTCTTAGTGAATTAGAGATAATTGTATAGTTATATGTTGAGTATTATTAGGTGTTAGAATTAGATTAGGATGCACGTTATTATTAGTATAAATAGAGATGTAGAATCATTGTATTATTTGTGGTTTTTTGATTTCTTAGTGAAAGACTTTGTGTCAATATATTTTGTTCTTGTTCTTTTCTTTATTGTGTAGAGTTCTTTGTGAACGTGATCGACCAGTTAGCTCCAACATATATGATTTCAACGACCAGATCATAAGCCTCAATTCAAATGACCAGAGAATATATATAAAAAATTATTGTTTGGTTAGACATTTGTAGTCATGAAATCCATTCCCTTTTTATTTGTGAGACTATGCTTTTTTTTTTTGCTTTACTTTTCATTAGACAGTAATACAATATTCTTTTCTAGTAAGTGTATGTAGTAAGTGTATGTTACAGTTTTGCAATTTCAATCTACCAAGATGAAGTCTTAGATTTGTGAAGAAAAACCCTTCAAGAAACCACAAACCTAATAAAGATTTTGAGATGGTGCAGATGAAACATGGTGGGGACGTGTGGCATTGACCGGAGTAAGGACAATGATGGTGTATACAATAGATGATCCCTATATTCTACGGGGTTTTGCTATATAGTTTTATTTAGATAAAAAAAAGGAGGATAATGAAATTACCACAAATTATTCTTCTAAACCTAACAGATGGTTAACAATGTTAAGCATCAGGGGTGCAAAGTGCTAAGATTTTTGGACTACAGGGACTAATCCAGCAAGACTAAAAGTAGGGATTCAAGTTGATTCCATGTTAAAGGCACATGAGTGCGAATTGCAGACTTGCAGTTTACTCTTTTCTTTTTATAGCTTGAAACCGTAATTTCAGAAGACAAACATGCATGTTAAATTTATCAAATCAAATAAATATGGTAATTATTAGTTTTAATTTAGAAAATTATTTTCCTTACAATAATAAAAAGTAAAAAATAATTATTACAATTACCTCTAACTTCATTTATCCAAATCTGATTTTCAAATTCAAATTAATTTATAATTAAAATCAATTCTAATCTCTTTTTTTAAAATCTTATTTTTAAATTTAAATAGATAATATCTTTGTTTATAAATTATTTGAAAAATACATTCAAATTACAATTATCTCTATCACTTCGTTTCATCTATATATATTTAACTAGATTATATCTCAGAAGCTTTTCGGGATAGATAAATTTAATATAAAGTGATAAAATATGTGTTATGATGTAACTTATAAATTATTGTACTATAATATGAGAAAACAACAATTTTAATCATGTGAATAAGAATGAAAATGTATATTAAAAAGAAGATGTATTTTGGATGAGGAGCAAAGCTAGAAACAATCATTGTAGGGCATGATTGAGGCGGTGGTCTTGAAGATGTGATTTTTTTTAAAAGAGTGGTTTTAACCTATTTTGCTCTTAATGAAAATAAAATTCTAGTTTGAACATGATTAATGACTTGTCTAGACATGATTAATGAATTTTTCTGAACAAATTGTGTTTTTTCTGTATAAACCAAAACCCACAAAAAAGTCATTTTTTTTCCATTTTTTGTATAGCACTATAGTCACTATAGTACTCGTTAGAAAGATAATAAAACGTTCGTTAATTTGGTGTATTTTTTTTTTTAAAAAAATCACATATAAAAGTTATTAACCTTTTAACATTGTCGGTGAAATATGAGAGAGAAACTTTTGGGTGAAAATAAAAAGGAGAATGCCACATGACACACCAAAGGGGCAGGATGATCTCTTTGAGTGTCATGTATGATTTAGTGCTTTGGTTTATTAATACATATAGATTTTTCAAATTTAACATAAATACTTTTTATCCCAAATAGTTACATAGTTATAAAGTAACTAGATTATACATCGGAGCGTCCGGGGTAGAGAAACCTAATATGACACATTATTTTTACATATGAAATAGACTGATGCGCTTTAAAGTTACATGCAGGAAAGTTTCAGGTAGCACCTAACATAAAACAATTAAGAATGTATCTCCAATGCTATCGCCTAACCTTAAACAATGTATAATTTTAATGTTAACATCTAACCTAAAAACTCTGATATTAATACCTAACATAAAACAATGTAAAACTTCAATGCATACACCTAACCTAAAACAATGTATAACTCCAATGTAACTCAAATATAAAACACATATTCTAAAAACTAAAAAAATGTACAACTCTAACATACTAATATTGATACCTAACATAAAATAATGTATAACTCTAGTAACCTATTTTGCTCTGGTTGAAAATTAGAATTCATATTTACTGGTTTAAACATAATTAGTGACATGCCTATACATGATTAATGAATTACCTGAACACTTGTTTTTTTCCTGTATACCAAAACCCTACAGAAAATAGTCGTTTTTTTCTCTGTTTTTTATATAGCACTATGGAACTAGTTGGAAGATAATAAAACGCTCATTAATTCGGTGTAATTGTTTTCTTTAAAAAAACTCGTAGATAAAAACTATTAACGTTTAAAAGCTATGGAGGAAACATGAGATTGAAAATCCAATTTTGTTTTTAAACTGTTTCTTCCTACAATTACTTAATGTCACATGACATTCTACATGACACTTTCAAGGGGAAGAATTGTTATATGAGTGTCATGTAAGATTTAACACTTTAAAATATATATAGATGTTCTATATTTTTATATAAAACATTTTGTAAAGCATACGTGAGAAACTTCGTTTCTGACCAACCTTTATACTTGTATGTCATGTAAATT
This sequence comes from Ambrosia x helenae, assembly GCA_030844895.1. Taxonomy (NCBI): domain Eukaryota; kingdom Viridiplantae; phylum Streptophyta; class Magnoliopsida; order Asterales; family Asteraceae; genus Ambrosia; species Ambrosia x helenae. The sequence continues at coordinate 2,276 of JAUTDX010001636.1, read as the reverse complement.
TAAAATTTTCTATTTTTGGGTTGGATATATGAAATAAGTTTATATCAGTGCCGTCCAAAAAAAAATCAATTCGACAATGAGGAAAATCTAATTAAATAATAGACCCGATATAATTAAGTATAAACGTTTTCTTCTCGTTAAGACTTTTTGTTAATTTTGATTGCTATATGTTATGATTTATGAACATATGATATATTATTTAAAATAGGGTTATTTGATAGAATGGTTTGTGGTCCGATCTAAAACTGAGTAATCATGGACGAAACCGAACTGCAAGGGTGCTTTTCCAATCTAAAAGATATTTATGTTTTATAGCCCATGAATGACCCTAATAGGTTTCATAAACGTGTTTTTAATTTTAGTTATCAAGAACGGATCAGACTAAATTTTGAATCACCCACTAGGGTCTAGGAGTCAAATACAAAAATAAACATAACCAAAGATTAATAACACTGCGTTAAAACGAAAATATACCTTTTTACAGAACACACTAACCAAGTTGGAACACCTTAAGATCAATGAATCGTTTGCTAGATATATTGACACAAAACAACACTGAAACTCGAACACCTTTGGTTTTTACTTGCAAATCACTCGGTAACAAAACTGGTTTCGGCTGATGGCAATGGCATGCCGTGGCGGTATGGTATGGGGTCGTGGTCAGCGACACCGGTGGTGAGCGATGGTGAGGAGAAGGAGGGAGAGAGGGTTGTGAGTTTTTGTGTGTATTTTCAATTGACATGTCCCTATTTATAGATCCTCTTTGCTTAGGGAGAAGTTAGGGTTTTGGATTTAAATATGGTAATTATCTTATAGAATAATAATTTAATAATTATTTTAAAGATTTATTTATTCAATTATAATTTTACATATAACAATTTACCACTTGTGTAAATAATAACTTTGACTTTATATGTTTCAATTATACATCTTATACTATAAATAAATACGTTTTAAGCCTATAGTTTACAAACAATTACCGAATTGCATGAACTTTTGTCGGCTAGTTTTTTCGTAAGTATTAAATATGCAGTTGCGTTAATTTTTTCTCTAAATTTTAATATATTTTTTGTTTAAAATGGAGTTCTATTCGAAATTTTATTTAAAACGGAGATGTATTCGAAATGAAGATATCGTGAAAAATGAGTTGACACTGACAACATCGGTATGTTATCGGAACTAGTATTGGTATTCGTTTTTATGATTTTTGATCAATGTAAAACACAATTTATTTTTGAGTTATGTCATAACTTTTGCGTAATAAAACCATTTTAAATATTACTATCCTGCAGACTCAATTCGTCATTATACCATTAATTTTAATACAACTCTTTTTCAAATAAAACTTATATAACAATGTTGAGAAAAAAAATGAACGCAGCGCGTACCACGAGTTTCATCAATAAGAGTGTCAGTACCTTACCGTTACTGATATTATAGCTTTCGATCGATATAAACAAGTGTCATTATTTTTTTTAAGCACCATATTGAACCAAACAAATATTGACCGAATTACTGCCGCAACGCGCATGATTATTTGCTAGTTGATAACAACCTTGATAATTAGATAAATGAGCAATCCGTTTAATTAATTACTAACAATTAATTAGTTAATTAACTTGTAATCAAATGAAAACTAATTAACTAATAATCAGTCTTCTTTTCATGTTACAATATTTAACCTTTTTATTATTCTTCGTGTTCATTATCCAAGTGTAACCATTTGGATCATGCCAAGTAAGATGTCAACGAAACAAAATAAACTAATTATCTGTATTTTATCGGATTAGCTGATAAACGAAATGTGGCGCAAGAGTTCTTGTTTAGTGGGCTCAACGAGACGAGTGTTATCATTTTATAATAAACTTCGAGATCAAGCGCTAAATGGATCCAAGGGGGGCCAATTGTTATTGTTTAAAGTTGTCTTTGATTACTTTGGGAGCAAGTTGCTTAGATGTGAGAGTCGATGGGCCTAAGTGCAAATGTGAAATTTTAAAAATTTAAAAGAAAAAACCTAGGGCCATGCACAGCCCTAGATGTGCGACGGCAGAAGATCGACTTGATCGGGAGAGAAAGATGCATCGAGAGCGAAGAAAGAAGCGACTTGCATGTTCCATATGGTGTGCTCTTTTGTGTTTTCGCTTGTGTAGATGTCGAACCAGGGTTCGGGTCGGTGAAGGGAGTGATGGTTGAAGGTGGACACGGGTATGGATGATGGTGCTCGGCATGGACGAAGGATTGAATTGGCCAGGGGTGCCGGCCCCCTTGTTTTTTTC
>JAUTDX010001635.1:0-70182 GCA_030844895.1 Ambrosia x helenae | reverse complement strand
TGAAATTTAAACATTTGAGTATTGAAATAAATGGGTCAAATGAATCATAATCTTAGATTCTTTAGGACCTCATAAGTTAATATTGAGCATTTGATATATTATAAATGTTGACGACCGATTGGTGGTGGGACACCTTTTGGATTCCCGGATATTGATATGTGTAAATTGAGGACTTTCACAGGTTGATGAATTTGAACGAAAAGGGCACATGGTGCCAATGGATTATATAGATGATCCGAATGATATAGGAATGGGGTCAACACTACCGGGTAAGTCCGTAGTGTAAAGTAGGACCATGGGTGAGTAAATGTGGATGAAAACCACCCAAGTGAAATGTGGGTGCCAAATCAGTGAGTCGTTTTCTATAAATGTGTCTAATGTGCGCTAATGCGCTTAGATGTGATTTAAAATATGGGAATTCATGAAATTGGTAAAATGCTAAGTCCGCCAAGGCTTAGAGTTTTTCAAATATGTTAACAGGTAAAAAATAATGAGTGGTAGCCAAGTGGGGTCGCCTACAAGTGACTAAAATAGAATATAGAACCTCTAAGGGTAGTTTGAGAATTTTAAAAGATTTACTAAAGGCTAAATCTAAAACCGGGTCATATTTCAACAAACCGGACGACGCTTTAGTTTAACAAGTGTCCAATGGGTTGATAATATGATTGTTATGCTTTTTGAATGGTTAAATAAGGTTTTGTAAAACCTAAGACCTTAACGGGTCAAACGTTAAAACCGAACTAAGAGGATTCTAATGGATCAAAACCGAAAAGTGAAATATACATCTTGATAGAACTTATCTATGCAGGTCTAAAATAATATTGGGTATGTCCCAGATGTCCAAAAACGCCTACAGTGAAGGGCTGGGCTTGTGAAGGCATAAGTATTCATGCCTTAGTAAAGTTGCAGCACGTCAGCCCGGGTGGGTCACATTCTGACCCGGCGGGTCAAAATTCGGAGATGATAATCAGCAGGTCAGTCCGGGTGGGTCAACATTCTGACCCAGGTGGGTCAAAATTCGGAGATGATAATCTCAGGTCAGCCCGGCGGGTCAAAGGCTTACCCGGCCGGGTAAAACCCGAACTTCCTCATACATGCCTTGAATGCTTTAATTTTTGTTTTAAACCTCGTTTAATCATTTAAAGCGTGTTCATTCGATGTTGACACTAGGTATACACTTGATGGAAGTCCCGGAACATCGATCCAGTCAAGAAAAGAGCCGAACACACCAAAGCACTCGTACGCTTCCGCAACAGATTTTCGTTCGAAAACACAAACCGTAATATAGGTTTGTAATATCTAAAAATGCAAAGTTGAAGGTTTCTATCAAATCAAAGTCTTTAAATGGATTATCATTTATAAAGATTAAAGTTTTAATCGGTTGTGATTTTTTATTAAGGCCAACACACGTAAGTTAAGCGTTAATCGCTGTAATTATGGGTGGGGTCTTACAAATTATCTATCTATCTATCTATATATTAGGAAGGATCAAATGAGAAGAAACTTAATGTGAAACGAAAAAGAAGAAATGAAACATTAAAAACTTTAACTCTTATTACATTAATTAATATCTCTTTAACTAATTAGAAATTATACTTTATCCTACACATAACAAATATCTTCCTACATTTATCTAAATTATCACGCGTTTATCCTACACATATCGAGATTATCATACGTTAACCCTACACATATAGAAATTCAACTTACATTTGTCCTACACATATCGAACTCATCCTTCATTGTAAATTAGGATTGATATGAAATAATATATTTTGAAATTGAATTATAAGTTTCATTAATTTAACTAGTTTAGGGGGTTACAATAAAACTAATCATTTATTTAACATTAACTACACTTATGATATAAAGGATTCCTGTTGGTTTAATTTTCTTCTTTTTTTTCTTATAATATTTTTTCTTTTCATTTTATACTTGACCTATATATATATATATATATATATATATATATATAGGGGACGGTTATTCTACAAGTAATGAAAACGTGCGAAGTGTGCGAAGTCACGTAACATACAAAATTACGTAACATAGACAGAATCACTACTAGTTCATAACTAAAATCACGTAACATATAGGTCATTACATAATTACGTACCATAAGACAGAATCATTCAAAAACTTTACATAAAAATTTTTTCATACCCTTAAAAAACATAACATACAAAATTACGTAACATAGACAGAATCACTACTAGTTCATACCTAAAATTACGTAACATAAACAGAATCACTAGTAGTTCATAACTAAAAAAATCACATATACAAAATTACGTAACTTTTGGTAATGGACATATGTTACGTGATTTTAGTTATGGAACTAGTAGGTATTTTGTCCATGTTACGTAATTTTGTATGTTACGTGACTTCGCACACTTCGCACGTTTTCATTACTTTGTATTTGAACCTGTCCCTATATATATATATATAGGGTAAGGTTCCTGTAGGAAAATTGATTTGTGTAGGAAGGTAGGAAGTGTTATGAGCCCTTGGATATTAAAATGGATGGATGAGATTAAAAAGATAAAGGTGTTTTAATTATAAGTAATTATCTTTATTGATAAGGGCAAAAATGTCTAATGGATGTTTTATTAAGGGTTATGATAGTCATTTTGTGTGTTTTAAATTAAGGAAGTTTTATTATCTCCTAACTTTTCTCACTCTCTTAATAACTAACACAATCTTTTCTCTCTCTCCACACATGTTCAACCAAATTTCATATAATCTTAACACAATCGACAAAACACAATCAACAAACCTCAACCACAGTGCCTACGGTGCTTACCGAATATATTTACGATATAAAACACTGATGTAACGATATAAAACACTATTGTCAATACCATTTACATTATAAAACACTACTTGACTACAATAAACAACTACTCTTTTAAAATAACAATCGTTATATCACAATCTTCTAAAAACATTATTAAAAAACATTAACAAAAAAGTACATCACATTTTTTGTAACCAAGCAAACCATTCGTTAAACACTATTAAACATGACTTCGAAATATAAAAAACATGTCACTATAAAACAGGGTGACAAATATGATTCTCAACTGAATTATAACACTAATAAACAAAAATACATATTTAACTACTTAAACCACTACAATATAAAAAAAGACTCCATAAAAATAATCAACAAATGTTACCACCATAATTTAAAACACACTAAACTATAAATCTGATCATACACTAGGAGTGTTTTACAGAGAATGTATATACTTTATAAAACACTTTTAACATATACAACATTGTTGTAACAATATAAAACACTGCCTACCGAATCGTTTTCCATAACTTCTGCCAACTAACACTGTGATAATCGAAACGGACTCGGAAAAATTATGGTATAATCGGAACACTAAAAATCGATGGAAGATGGATTATAAATCTTTACTAATTTGTAAAAAATGATAGATTATAAAAATTGATGAAAGATGGATTATAAAAAACAATGAAAAGACGGATTAGTAAAAAAATAGATGAAAGATGAATTAGTAAAAAAACAATAAGATTAAATCCCATAATTTTAGGCTTTCCATAACTTAATTTTATGTTAAGTTTACTTAATTATCCTTGATCTCTAATTTTGATCCAAGGGTTATAATTGTTTCCTACACTTCCTACACAAATCAATTTTCCTACCGGATCCTCTACCTATATTATATATATATATATACACACACACACATGGGTTTGTTCAATAAAAAACTCATTTTATTGAGAGAACTAGAAACTCCTAACTAAATGCAAAAAAATTAATAAAATATTATAACTCAAAATTTAAGTAAAAAACTAGAAAATTCATTTGGAATTTCTCTTTCCCACGCCATCCCCATTGAAAATTCGTTTCTTTTAGATTCTTTCAATTAAACATGCAATGCAATAATCACTTGTACATAACGCACTTCTTTCTTGTACATTTCAATCTACACGTCGATATTGACTAAGACAAACATCAAAACATCGACTAAAATGAGCACGTCGTCGCGATATTTTCGAATGGTTTTAAAACATAATTGTTTAAAAGTTATGATAGGATTAATAAAGGAATTATAATTTTGTAGGGGATGGGAGAAAAGTGTAACTACTAATGAAAAATTAGGGATTTAAAGTAAATAAAATGAGATACTAAAGTGTAAAAGTGTATGAGTGACTATTTTACCCTTATTTTAAGGTTGTTAATGAAAATAAAGTTCTTAATTTTTGGGTATCTTAAACTACCCCTCCCTCATGCATATTATAATATAGTACATATATACTGTGGAGGGGAGGAGGAGTAGAGGCAGATCTAAATTGACTCGGGATGAGCGGATTAGGCAAGCTTTGTTAGAATTGCACATCTCTAAGGATATGGTTCAAGATAGGAATTTGTGGGGGCTTAGGATTAAAGTTAAAGATTTTTAGGAGAGGAGTACTTTAGGTGTCTGTGCTTTGTTTTTTTAGGGAAGGTCTCTGTGCATTTATGTATTTTCTTATTTCACGAGGTTATGTATGTACTTATTCTTCTATGTTATTCATTCATTCGTTACTTTTTAGTGCTTGGTGTTTGTCTATTTATTTAGATATATATTGTGTGTTTGTTATCGAGTCGGGGGTCTCTCTGGAAGCAGTTTCTCTATCTCTAACGATGGGGGTAAGGTTTGCCCACATATAACCCTCCCCAGACCCTACTAATAGCGTAGCTATTTGTGAGATTTCCCTGGGTACGGTTGTTGTTGTTGTGTGTGTGTGTGTATAGTATGAGGATCACGTACAAAGGCTAAAAATTGAGGAAAGGGTGAGAAGGATTGTGGGCCTTTGATCTTGTGAATTAAAGGTGGAGATTAAATGAGGTTGCAAAGATTGAAACATTTACGTTGGTTTTAAAAAAAGGTATTGTCGTAAACTTGTCTTTTTTTCTCATGTGCATGGCACATGCACTTTCCACCCCGATCTTTAAATGATAATAACTTTTTATACAACATTTTTTTTCAAAATAAACTACACTAAATTAACGTGTGTTTTATTATCTTTCCAACGAGCACCTTTGTGACATAAAAACGAAAAACAACAACGTATTTTAGTGGGTTTTAAGCTGCAGTTTTGTGTTGCGTTTTTCTGCAGATTGTGTTTTTCTTTGAATATTGTGTTGTTTTGTACTGTGCATTGTGTTTTTTCTGTCTATTGTGCTTTTCTAATCCAACAATTCATGTTTTTATATTCATTGTGTTTTTTTCTGCTGCAATTATGTGTTGCGTTTTTTCTACAGATCGTGTTTTTCTCTGAAGATTGTGTTATTTTGTACCGTGCATTGTGATTTTTTTTTCATGTTTATTGTGTTTTTCCGAGCTGACAATTCGTGTTTTTATGTTCATTGAGTTTTTTTTTCTATTGTAGTTTTGTATTGCGTTTTTTCTGCAGATTGTGTTTTTCTCTAAATATTGTGTCGTTTTGTACTATGCACTGTGTTTTTTTTTTCTGTATATTGTGTTTTTCTAAGTTAAGAATTCGTGTTTTTATGTTTATTGTGTTTTTTTCTACTACAGTTTGGTGTTTATTTATTGCATAGTGCATTGGATTTTTTTCTGCATGTGCATGCACATGCATACCCTCCCCCCCCCCCCCCATTATCCTGCATTTTTTAAATACCTGTAACTTTTTCAAACGTCAATTGTTTTAAGGGAATATGTATGTGCCATGCACATGTGTGACACCCGGAAAACTAAGGTTAATAGTTTTATCAAACACATAAGTTTACCTTAGCAAAACATTCTTTAAACGTACTTTAAAAGGTTAATACTTTTATCAAACACATAATACTTTTATCACCGGAAGTCGGTCTTACGCACACATTAGTTATGGTTTGGTGATTTGGAGGATCACTGGGTAAACACGCGCACACGAGTCTCGTATCCCGTCTTTTGGTTAAACAATATTGCAATATGGGTAACTTGTTGATAATTACGTGTTATGCGATCTGTCACACCCCGCCAAGGCGGAAACACGAGATGCGACTTCGAATGATTTCCAAGCACAAAAGTCACACGAGAATTAATTAAAATAAATCAGGAACTTCCATTAAGCAACCAAATTGTCAAATATAACGTTAATTGTTTAAAATTAAAACCGTTGTATATAAATGTCTAGAGTTAAAACAACAACACAAGGGTTCAAAAGGAGGTATCCCACAAATGCTCGCACGCGACCTTCACAAGTTCCATTATCCATGCTAATTTCCTAAAAAACATGCATGTAAGGAAATATAGGCCAACATAAAGTTGGTGAGTTCACGGGTTTTCTATATGATGGACATGTTATCCAAACCCGACTAAATCTTTGCCTAGCTAGGGCAATAATTGATATGTGATCTGACATGAGCCCATAACCAAACCTTGACATGTTGTGCTTCGCCTATTGTACACTAAAGACAATGAAATAATGTGAAATACTAGCACTTTTTTGATATCTGTCATCCGGTCAGAGCGACTGATGCAGAGTGGGGGTGTCAACCCAATAGATCTATTCCGGTGTTTCATGGCTAAGTCCATAGCTAATGGTTATGGTATGATGTATGACACGAGGGCTTAATGGACCCTGAACCTTAATGTCTCATGTTCACATAATAGTCATGATTGTAATTGAAAACTGTACGCATGTTTTTCCCTCGGAAAATGTAAAAACAGTAAAAAGGGTCGTGAAATACTCACTTGGTGTCTGGATGCTAGACTGAACCGAATCTGATGTGGTGTATCTGGTCTAGGAAGCCCTAAATTCAATTTAAAGGCCTCTTAAGTCTATGTTTGGTTTCAACTACCATGAAATTGTTCACCCGACCGGAACACCCATGGATTAGAGGCTTCTGTACCACTGTCCACGTGTGTCACACTGTATGTGTCGGAAAATGTTTGTCCTGTTGTTAATGTGGCCATGTTTAGTCTGTTTATGGTAAAATAAGTGTCTTGACTTACTTAATGTTACCGAGTGTCACTTATGCCTCAGTTATGTCAGTCTTGGGTGAGATGTGGACATATCTTTTGGCAACTTTGTATAAAATTGTCATAGTTAGGTATTTTACCCTTGGATATACACACATGTTAGCATTTATCATCGGTTTTCAAGAAAACTCTTGAGTTAAGCTTGTTAACACATGTTTTTAGTGTCTTTAATACATGTTTATAAAACAAACCTTAGTATATGTTATAGAACTAAGCAAGATTGACTTGTGTTGGGCCGGCCTCGACCCTATATACTCACGCATACATTCATACGTATGTGTGGGTGTACGCATATGTCCATGTATGTGTTTTTAGGATGTAAGAAATCGTATACATACGTGTGTGTATCATTAAGTGAAAACATTGGATTTTAACCATAAAACTTACGTGTTTAAGTTAGTTTCACTAGAAAACTAGTGACTTAGTGGTGTGTGCAAGTGTGTGCCTTCGGGTGAACTCCTCCATGATCGAATGTTTATGCAAATAAAGGAAATGCTTTGGTTTTATACCTCACTTGTGTGTAGCCGAGAATATCAAAAGAAAATAAGTTAATCTCCCCACAATGTGACTCCTAGAAGCTTGCTAGTGACTTGTGACTCCTATATGATGATGGTGGATGATCGATCAAGACCCTTTGGTGGGTGTTGGGTCTCGGCCGAAGAGAAACAAAGTGAGGGAGAGTGGGTTCAAGTGTTAGTGAGTATGGTGAGTGTTATGGTGTGATTTTCTTATGTCTTGTGCCCTATATATAGCCGAGAGCTTTGAGGAAGGGGCTTGTATCATTGGTTCATAACTAGGGTAAGTTAACTTCTTGTTTTCATGGTGTGCAAAAAGATGGTTTCCTTGTTCATATAATTAGTTGACCTTGGATTTTTGGTTGTTTATGTAGGGTAGTATGAGCCGAAAATTGCATGGGGAAAGAGCAAAGTTGTTTTGGCAAGTTGACAAAGATTAGATGGTCATGGGAATTATGTTGTTACCATGTTAGTATATATGTCTAGGAACTTGAAATGTGGAGTTGTTTATGGATGGGTATATGCGTGTATATGTATGTATATGTAGTGTAGATGTGTAAGCTTGTAGGTCCATTGTTTCACTTGTTCTTGTCTTGGGAACACATAGGCCGAAATATATGAGCATTGGTGGACAAATTAGGAAGTCAAAGTTATCTAGGTCCATGGAATGGGATAACAAGTTTCTTGTTAGTGAAACACCTAGGTTTTTGAAGCTGTTGGATTGTGGTGGTGTGTTTAGTTGTGTAGGGTGGCTTATAGCCGATTTATGGGGAAGGAAAACATGATTTTGTGGCAAGTCAACATGGCTTGAAGGTTGTGGAATGCTTGTAGATGGCATTCTTGTGTAAAGTCTCTTGTGAGGATAAGAATGGTGACTTGTATGTGAGTATGTATGTATGTATCCGTGTGTGTATATATGTAGCCGTGTGTGTGTGTGGGATTGTGGGCCGATTGTATGTATGTGTGAGTGGAAATGTATTTGTTTTGATTCTAATACTCACACAAGTCTATATGGATTTATTATTTCAGGATACATGTGGGCACATTGCTCGTGTTTTCACTAGATTTTCATGGATAACGTGTCGGGTGATTTATTGTTATCAAACATTGTTTGTTTTTGTTCTTGTCGGGGCAATAAATTGGAATCTTATGTTCAATTGCATGGATTCCCACAGCTAGGGTTTTGCATGGATTTGTTATAGTCTAGCATGAAATATTTGACTAACTAAAGCCTTTGACTAACTAGTGTGTCTACTGTTAAACTGCACGCCTCGGGATTGACTCATTGGAACCCTGTATGGCCCAATTGTGATGAAATAGATGACATGTAATGCTATGCTCACTGTATACATGTAGCTAAGTGTACGTATATGACCTGTGATTTCGACGGTTGTCACACGATCATTGGTAACTTAGGAATACATGTTTATATGGAATTATATGATAAAACGTGTTTCGGATGCAAAATTTGGAGATAAGGGCGAAGGGATGGACCCCTTTGCCTGGTTTATAGGGAAAATGGCATACTCCTTCGCCACTTGCAGGCCCTTTAGATATAAATACTCCGTTTTTGCACATTTTCACCATTTCACAAACCATAACTCGCCCCCAAGTACTCTTTCTCGACCCATACATCTGTACCACGAGTTTTTTCCCTCAAATCACCCATTCCTAACCTAAAAACACCTACAAATGATTATCAACGCTTAGATATGATGTGTGTGTTATATCCAACATCTTTTCCTTTCATTTTAATGATGTTTACATAAACCCTTGATTTCCAAAACCTGATTTCAAAGTGTTTTCACAAACAAAAGCTTTCCTAAACATTTTCTAAACAAGATCTAAACCATTTAATGAGTTTTATAACAAAAACCCAAGTTTTCAAAGATGTTTGTGATCTAGAAATTAGGGCTTTTGTGTTATATGTTGTTGTGATGATAATATGGTGCTGATATGATGTTTATTGATGTCTTAGAAGCATGTTTAGGGTGTGTTGTTTGGATTATGAGGTTTTATGAACATTAGGGCTATTGGGGGGATTTTAATGCTTTTGATGATTGTTATGGATGATAAGATTATTAGATTATGTGTAGAATCATGATAGGGAATTGTATGAATTAGACATGAATGTAAATGTGATTATGTGGTTTAATTGAGGATTTTGCTGTTTATGGTAAAGAACACATGCATGATGTGATGTTTTCATAATCTTTGCCAAATTGGGTAAAACTTGCAAATTGAAATCAAAACCTGTTTTGTCTATGTGCTAAGTGATGTAATATCATGGGGATAATCTAGGGATTGGGTTGGCAGTGGTCGGCTACATCTGGGCAAGCTTCGAGGTCGTTTAGAGTGGTTTCAGAAGACAAAAGTCTTGCAGCTGTTGCAGGGGGTGAAGGGCTCACCCCTTCGCCCATGTGAGACCCCTTTGCCCAGGATCTGGCCCATTTGCCCTGTATGGACCCCTTCGCCCATATGAAACCCCTTCGCTTGAATAGTGACCTCTTTGCCAGGAAACATGACCCCTTCGCCCAACTCATGACCCCTTCATGTTAAACTTGGACCCATTCGGGTGGAACATGACCCCTTCGCCCAACTCATGACCCCTTCATGTTTAACTTGGACCCGTTACATGCAAATTTACGTGTTTTTCATGTACGGTTACGTGTTAAGTCATATATGACTATTAGACTGATATTGTGGGTCACCAACGGGATGTCAAGTCTTGTGTGGTCGTGTCAAACGTTAAGCGTTCTTTTCAAACATAAACAGTTTTGGTTTGGATAACCAGAGGTTACTAGGCAAATATGACTTTGGTCAAACAACTCATAGGCTATTAATGATAGGTTTCTAGTAGTCGGGACGTTATCACAACACGCCTGGTATTATCTTTCAAACAAACGTAACCTAAAGTCAGTTTCACAACCCCACTTTTACTGTTTTCTGTTAGGGAGAAACATGTTGGATAAACTTTACTTACTTTAGACCATGGTATTACATTATGTCACATGGGTACTAAGCGGCATTTCATCATTAAGTCCTTTCTAACTTATGTACCACGAATATGTGGATACATAGCGTGGAAAGTGTGAATTGATCTATTGGGCTTGGCAAGTCCCATTCGGGTCGACTGGAGTTCGGGCGGGTGCATATTTGCCCTATCTAACTTACGGCACCGGGTAATGACCGGTGGCGGGTATTAAAGGCATTTACTAACTTTCAGCAATGGTTCATAACGCTTTAGTATCATCTAACGATGTCTAGCTAGCATCAGGTATAGATGTAAGGATTGTTGGTTTTGGTTTACGAACTTTACTTACTTTACAAACATAAAACTCTGTGAACTCACCAGCACTTTATATGTTGACTAACATAGCATGTTTTCTCAGATCGCTAAGGTAGCAGCACGAATTAGGCGCATGTGGGTCGGACTGTGTTGCATTGTGTTAAACTTTCTCTTACACATTTGAACTATTACGTTTTGGGTTGTAAACTTTTATAATTGCTTCCGCTGTACTTTGTTGGTTTGACTTTTGAACTGTTTGGATTATTATTACGTCGTTATCATTTCATATAGTTGTCGTTTATTGTGACCGTTGACTTGGATCCTGGTGTGTCACGCACCTCGCAGTAAACCCCGCAAGTGGAATTTGAGGGTGTGACAACATGGGAGAGAGAATGGTACATTTACTATATTGCCCTTGCTGCCAATTTAGAAAAAACCCACGTGTCATCTCCATATTCATTCTCACCCTTTTCTAGGACTTTTACCCCTCTTGAGTTGAAAAAACCCGTGAAAACTCTATGTAACAACATTTTTTTCTATTTTTTAAAATATCTTGTATATTTAATTTTATTATTTTTAGAAATAAAAAAATTAAAAAGGTAACGAATAGAATTTTTTTTAAAAAAAATTACGTAACAAACATGCTACATGTGTAACAATGCTGACGTATGATAAAAAAACGAGTTTGTGTAACAAATAATATACTCGGCGCTTTTTTGATTTTTTTTTCTAAAACTAATAAAATTGAATACAACAACAACAATCATACACAGTAAATCCCACAAATAGTGTAACTATTGGTAGGGTCTGGGAATGGTGAGATATAGACAGACATTACCTCTATTCCTGGGAAGTAGAGAGGCTGCTTCCAAAGAGGCACTCAGCTCTAAAGCTCACAACAAATAAATACAAGAACAGGATATATACACAAGCCGTACCGTAGAGATGGTGGAATGAGTAAACGGTAGAGATGGAAAAGATATTTAACTAAAAACAACCTATAAGCACAAAAGACAATCATATGTAAAGTCCAACAAAAGTGTGGGTGAATCGTATTTCCTGGGCGACATCTACAAACACATATGAACATATCCTAACAGTCTTCAACCTTAATCCTATGTCTCCACAAGCTCCTATCCTGGACCATGTTCTTAGAGAGGTGTAACTCTAGTAAATCTTTCCTAATCTTCTCATCTCAAGTCAATCTGGGCCTGTCTCTACCCCTCCTCCCCTCAATAGTAAGGCTTTCCACCGCTCTAACTGGCTATGTCGTCTGCCTCCTCTTCACATGCCCAAACCACCTCAATCTCCCCTCCTTTATCTTATCTGATATACTAGCTAGCTACTCCTATCCTTTCTCTAAGAACCTCATTTCATATCTTGTCTAGCCTGGTGTGCCCACACATCAACCTCAACATTCTCATCTCTCCTACATCCATCTTGTGTGCATGGGTTTTCTTGATGGCCCGGAAATTTGTCCCATATAACATAGCAGGTCTAATTGTTACCTTATAAAATTTCCCGTTTAATTTAACAAATAAAAGTTTTTTTGAAACAATCAGGAAAAAAAATGTTTTTACATAGGGTTTCTCAACTCAAGAGGGTTTTTAAATTATCTCATATATATATATATATATATATATATATATATATATATATATATATACTAAAGCAATTGGAGTGGAGACACATGACACTTAATGAGACCATCCCCAATCTTGAGTTCCTCCAAAAGTATTAAGGTTGCCTATTTCTCTCTCATGTGCATGACATGTGCACTTTCTCTCACGATTTTTAAACGTTAATAACTTTTTATACGACACTATATTTTCAAATTACACCAAATTAACGAGTCTTTTATTATCTTTCCAACGATTACCATAGTGCTATAAAAATGCAAATAAAAAAGACTTTTTTAATAACCTCTGAGCTGACATTTGTGTGTTTTTATGTTAAAGTCATATTTTGGACTCAACAATCAATTTAGTTTTGGTTGCTCATATGTTTCATATTATTTATATATTTAGATACTGAAAAAAAATACTAAAATGTAGCTTCTTTTTATACCCTAATATTATGCTTTGACTTAATTTATCGAGATTCAGACAGGTTTAAGTTGGTTTTTAGATAATTGTTTCCATCTTTGGCAATTCGTCATACAACTTTACTCTGGCAAGTGTTTTCTTTTTGTTTAAAGTTGAGGTCATGGTCATTAGGCTTTGTACAGGTATTCACTTTGTTTGTGTTCAAGTTATTCATTATACATGTTAAGATAGTATATATATGTTTTTGAACCTCCTATTACATATGACCAGCTAACTACATATATATTCATAGATATAGACAGTTTGGAAAGAATCTAACTTTTTGTATTTTGATGGTGTTACTAGGAATATTGATTACAAAGGTTGCTAAGTCGGTTAGATGTGGTATATGATTCTTACACATCATGAAAAGTTACAATTCTACAATCTTTTTGGTTGATGACAGTTAGATCAATTTTATTTATCTTCGAAATGGATCTTCACTGCTTACCTATTGATTGTTTTATTTGGTGTCACCCAAAGGGATTGATTGTATATATATCCATAATAAAGATTGAACATGTGTATTTCATTCTTTCACATATACTCAATTTACACATCAGAATCACCTATCATCATCATCATCATCATCATCATCATCATCATCATGAAATATCATTTGATACCAATTTGTTTTTTTTTTTTTTCAGGATGACATCACAGTTTTATAGTGTCTTGAGAAAGTGGCAAAGTTTTATAGAGACTTCACTCGAGCAAAATGTGCACACGTAGAATTAGAGGTAGCTTTTATAAGTTATCGAGTGTTGATCCTTTGTAAAAAAAAGTTCTAAAAAACGGCTTATTCCTTTTATGTTATACACATTTTGTCACTTCATGTTAGATTTGTGTATTCTGAAAAGCTCTCGAGGAATAAACTAATTAGAAAATATATGTGGCGGGTCATCACATTTCAACCCGTTCGGCCGTTTTGCTACGCACCAAAATGACTCCAACTTCTGTTTTGTTTGTGATACAAAGGAATCTTTTTCTATTGGTCGTTTGAGTCTTTTTCTATTTGGTTTCTATACATTATAAAAAGTGACAAAGTTATTACTCAATGTCACCATCTATTATCAAGACCTACGTAAGAGACAAAACCAAGACATTTCATAGTCGAGTTTACACGTACATATGATTATGCAACTTTTTTTTCACACTAACATTCAATACGTTTCAATTCATAACTAGCAAATTACATTCAGATAACAGGTAGACAGGCAACGAGTTGTGCCGTCACCTCTTTCTGGATCGCAAACCCTATTCTACTAAAAACAAACCTCTATCCTATTGGGGTCGAAAGGTTGCTGTGAATAACCCATTGGATCCTGGTCAGGAAACCGACAGCTTCCAGAGCCAAGGAACCAAAGGTATCAAAAGTCAAAGGGATAAAAGCGTGTTGATTTTCCTCACAAACTATGGTATGCTTCTCGACTTTCTTCACCTCTGCCCAATTAACCGCTTGCCCAACCACAAAACCATTGTCCTGAAGCCCAACCAGGTGGGACACACATGTAAGGTCAACACAAGCGTGTGTCCCACCAACCTAGCAAAAAACAAGCGCATGCGTCGGCCGAAGAGTATATCTCCCCTCACCAGATCTTACGGGAAATTCATGGGGGGCTTCTTCTTAGCTGATTTCCCAGCACGACTTAAGATATCCCAGAGAGTGTCCTAGATCAAGTCACGTCGGTATTTGAATCTCGTCAACTTCTTGCAATGGACACATGTTCCCATATTTATCCAAATAGACCTTGCGACAGATGGGACACATTTCATCTCCTAGGAACATGAGAACCATCAAACAATATTTGAGAATTGCCTTGTACATTCAATGCAAACATACGTTGCCCCAAACCAATATATAATCGAAATAACGATCTAGAAATTATGGGCGTGAAGACCCTGTAGGCATGCAACCACCGTTTTCTGGCGTGAGGACAAACCAAAAACTCCCTCCATGTTCTGAGCGAAATAAAGTGACAAGTTTGATTTCTTTTTTATTGTTTTCATACTTATATAGATTATTAGAATTATACAACTAAAGATAAATGTCACAAACATATAGAACATATCTAAGTATGTAGCATTTCTAAGTAAGTTTGTGGTTTATGTCGAAGAAAATTGTATGGAAATCTAGAAGAAAGGAAAAATGGTCCTTCCTCAATCAACTCAACGAATGAAAGTGCACTCAATGGAATAGACTTTCGAACAAATTGTTTTATGTATTAAAATAGACATGATATAGTAATTAAAAAAATGGAAGAAGAGAAAATAAATAACACCTAAAAAGGAAAAAGTTTTTTAAAAGGTGGAGGGTGAGCCACCATCACGGACCATTGTGTATTTAGGCATGAAAATTAACCTTTCAAAATTATTGAGTCACGAATATGATGTACCAAGGTAACACATGGTCTTTTATTTACAGGCTGTGTTGACCACAACAAAGTAATAATTAACTTTTTCACCAAATACATTATTAGTGTTTTCACAAAGTTTTTAACTTTATAACATGTATAAAAGTTATTTTATCATCATGTATCATCAAAAATTTCTTTTAATTTTTTAATACGGTGAAAACTTTTTGATGTTATTTTTTTTATTTATACAAAATATATTCTGTGGTGTATTTTTAACAAATCAACTTTTCGTGTATTTATGTATCATGTTTCTACTTTACTTTGTGTGTATAGCCACTATATTTTTAAAGTTTTAGTTATTTAGATAGTAAGATAAATTTGTATAGTTCAAAATATTTCTAATAATTTGTCAGGTGTATTGCCTCCCACCCTTTAGTGAGTCGCATCCAGGTGAACCCACCCTTTAGTGAGTCGCATCCAGGTAAAGAGCGAATACATGTGACGCCGGTTTGACTCGGATATGAGAGAAATAGATTAGTAATTAGAGATTAGAGAGTGAAAACATAGAGAGATGATGCGTTGATTTTATATTTCTTTTTTACTTAATAATGTATTTTAAAACGAAAATATTTAACAAGGGCATTTTAGTTCTTTCACAAAAATTAACATAGAAATTAGTTGGTGTTTGTGTTTTGGACTCGGGTAGTTAAGATTAGTAACCACTGGGACTCAGATCAAAACAAGTTTGAGTTTTAAACTTAAGTAGTTAAAATCGTCAAAACCACAGGGACTTAAATAGGATTTTACTCTTTAATAAAAACTAGGGTCTAGGGTATATCTATAATAAGGTGTTTGATGACCTCATTTATATCTATATCTATATTCTATATATCATACGTAATAATAAAAGAAAACACTAAAGCTGATATGACGCATAATGAGGTCATCCTCCTCTTTTGAATATGCCACGTGACATCCTGCCCTGTATTTCCCTTCAAAATTCTTTTTATCACTCATGCCCCCCCCCCTCCCTCCCCCGAATTTTTAAACTTTAATAACTTTTATATATTAGATTTTTTTAAAGAAAAAATTACACCAAATAACGAGCGTTTTATTATCTTTCACAATGTGTACCATAGAGCTATATAAAAAAACAAATTTTTATGAAGTTTTGTTCATACAGGAAAAAAAAACACAATGCGTTCAGGTAATTCATTAATTATGTATAAACAAGTCACTAATCATGTTCAAACTAGTAAATATGAATTTTATTTTAATCCACAACAGAATAGGTTAAAACTATTTATTTCAAAAAAAAAAATCACATCTTCAAGACCACTGCTTCAATCACGCTCTCTAATGGTTGCTTCTAGCTCTGCTTCTCATCCAAATATATATCTTCTTTTTAATATATATTTTCAATCTTATTCAAATGATTAAAATTGTTGTTTTCTTACATTGTATCACATTAATTTTTATGTTACATCATAACACATATTTTAACACTTCATATTAAATTTTTCTATCTTGAGAAGGTTCTGAGATATAATCTATGATATTTGTTTATTGTTTCAATGCACATCCTCCTTCGGTTTGGTTATCACCTTGATCCTAGTCTGTACGTACTATCATGGCGTATGATGATCAACTCCATGGAACCAAGGCTTTTCTTCTTTTTAGGCTTACAAATGCTACTGTAAAAAAACCCACAAAAGGAATGTGGATAGTGTTTTCGAGAATGGTTTGTTTATATGCTATGAAATAGGATCTTCAAATGATGCAATGATTAAAGGGGTCTTTTTGGTTTCTAATATATAATTGTTCTATATAGTAGCGGAGTTTGAAAAAAAAATTAGGGGATGAAAGTAACGAGACCTTTAAACGATGAAGGCCAGACTTAATATGTATAAAATTCACAGCCGAAAACACATAAAACTACACTATGGAGCGAAAAACGACATGGGCTAGGACACCCCCTCCATCAACTATGCTCCGCCTCTTTTTCTATATATCATGTATTGTATTTTTCATGCTTCAAGCAATGTTCTTTGCAGTTTCAACAAAAATATATAGAATCAACTATTAAAACGTATATACATACTAGCAGGATGCTTGCGCGAAGTGACATGGAATACAAACACTTTTAATGGTGCGCAAGGTTCGGTTGGCTTCGATTCGGTTAAGTTATTAGCCTCAACTAAACCCAAAATCATTGGGTAATGGATACTATTAATCAATTAGTTATTGGTTCTATTTATTTGGATTAAGTTGTCGGTTTTCAGTTCGGTTCAGTTAATTTTGATTAACAGCCAAACCAAACTTTGGCTAAAAGTTTTGCTTAGAAGTACATAAAATGAATATATACATGAAATGGATGTATAAAAACTAATAATATATAAATATATGCATGGTTCGGTTTGGTTAATCTCGGTTAATTAAGGGTACAAAAAACGATAACCAAATTTAAGTTAATTTGGTTTTTGATTAATTTAGTTTTTGATTAATTTCGTTCGATTTCATATGTTTTTTATTCAGTTTCGATTAACAGTTTAATTATTACTCAACTTAAATATTGTTAATAACTTAATGTGACAATATGAAAAATGTGTATAGTTTGATTTAACTTGGTATTTATTATAATATTTTTGTTCTAAAAAGAAGGTGCTTTATGTTTTGCCTTAAAAAAATGTATAGTGCTAACGTGTTATCTAACTCGTTTGTGATATTTATTTTTTGATTTCTATATCTATCTATAATATAGTTTGATTGCTATGAATGAGAAAATAACAAGCATCTATACATATAATAAATCAAAGCCATTTTAATGACATGACATTTAAAGAGGCATTCTCCTCTTTGAGTGTGCCATGCGTTATTCCATGTGCCATTGAGATATTTTAGGAAAAAATAATTAAAAACAAAATTAGATTTTTCTCTCTTATGTTTCATCCCATAATTTTTAAACGTTAATATCTTTTATATACGAGATTTTTTAAAGAAAAAAATTACACCAAATTAATGAGCGTTTTATTATCTTTCCAACGAGTACCATAGTGCTAATATAAAAAACGGAGAAAAAAAAAACTATTTTTTGTTGGGTTTTGTTCAAACAGGAAAAAAACACAAAGTGTTCAGGTAAATCATTAATCATGCATAGGCAAGTCACTAATTATGTTCAAATCAGTAAATATGAATTCTATTTTCAACATGCGTTAGCATTGGAGTTATACATTGTTTTAGGTTAGATATTAATATTAGAGTTATACATTGTTTAAGATTAGACGTTAACATTGAAGATATATTTTTAATTGTTATAGGTTAGCGCATCATTCTATTTCATATGTAAAATTAATATGTCATATTAGATTTTTCAACCCCGGGACGTTCCCGGGGTATAATCTAGTAGTACATAAAAAATAATAAATATGTAACCAACTAAAAATGTAAGGTAAAACATAGGATACTTCTTTCACGAACACTGTAAATGATTTTAAACATATTAAAAATAATTAAATGTAACAAAAGAATTGTATTTAATATTATCTAAAGGTTTTAAATTTATTTTTATTTTTATTTTTAATATTTACGACTACCTAACCATTAGGATTGGTTATACCTAATCCCCACACGTCACATTTAAATTTCTTATTTAACGCCTTGCGGGATTCAATTGTGTTTCTTTGAAAGTAACTTACGATCAAAATCTTGAAATATTTCATGAAATTGTTATTTTAAAAAATAAAAACTAAAAAATGGTATAACATGAAACGAAAATGCAATCTCAAGTTTCGGTAAGATAATTAACAAATTTAAGTTCTTAATAAAATTTCATTAATCTACAAAAAAAATAAGTAGCCATTCTATACTACCAAAGAGGCAAAAATTATGACGGTAGATAATAAAATACATGACATTTAATTAAAAAGTCAAAAGTTTTTTTTTAAATCTGATAATAATATGTATATATGCATGTTACTTTAGAGAAATCCTAGTCATATCAATTATTTGGATGCTTAAATCTAATTTATGAAGAAGTGGGATATTAATTTATAAAATTAAAAATAGTTTGGAAAAAGTCATAATCAATAAGGTCAAAGGAATAACAATATTTGAAACATTATCCTTCATTGCACATTTGCACCTATTCATTACGATATCAAACAATAAGTTATTTAACTTGTCCACACTTGAATTTCTTTTGGTTATATAACCATACATGACGGGTGTGTCCCAACGAAATGTATCATTCATTGTTCAAATCATATATGAAACTTAATTATTATATACTCCGTAATTTGTACTAGTTTATATATATTTTATAAAGTTAGTGATTGTCAATAGTGGTGTATTCATAAAATCATATTATCATATATACTTTGTCTTTTGGGCGTAAATATAAAAAATCATATCCAATCTTTTCATGTGCAATGTAATCGGCCTTAATTGCCCTAGGGAATCCTCTACATTGCTAACATTTCAACAAGAATCATTCATGTAAGGCTTCGAGTTCTTATTATAAAATTATAATGTCACATGGAACTTTTTCAGAAAAGATGACTTTTGTGTTGAGAACACATGTTACAAACTATAAAACTGAAATTGCATAAGTAACATAGAACTTTCTATTGACGACAGATTGTTACCGATGAATGTAAACTCTGAACATAATTATGTTGGTTAGTGTGGATCATAAGTAGTGCTTATTGACATATGGTAATGTTGATACTAATGAATGACTTATTATCATTGGTAAGTTGTAACTGATAGAGAGAACCTCATGCAGACAAGGTTGTTACTACGGATGAAGATTTCGCAACGGAAGAATATGTTGCAACTTTGTCGTAACTTGCGTTGAAGGATAACTTCCTATTGTTGAGGAAGTTGCTACTACAGGAAAACACACTTTGGTTTATAAGATCAAATAAATATTTGATGATGATCTTTGCTGAACAATATAATGTCTCTAACGTAAATCTTGTTTGTTACAATATTCGTTATTTGAAACAGAGAATTGTATTATTATTGCTTTCTTGATCTAACAAATGAAAGAAGGTACAAAATAAATTGTTTGTTACCTTGTGCCCTGCGGATGTTTTTGTGTTTGGATGGGTTGGGGGCAAACATGTTTGTGTTGACCTGACAAGGGTTTCCCCCTTGGTAGGTTTGCGCGACAACGGCTTTGTATCGGGACATGCAGTTTTGAGGGCAGAAGCTAAGAAGGTCGCTAAGCACGGAGCAGTCTGTTTAGAGAATCAACATGTGTTCTTGCCGATTGCTTTTGACACATTTGGATCTCTTGCCCCTGAGGCAGTACGGTTCGTGAAACGAGTGCAGAAGGTGGTCCACAGTGACTCGCAGAGCCCTAAGAACCAAGGGTTTGTGTTTAGCACGATAGACTTTGCGATTCAAATGGGGATAGCGGCGCATCTTGTTATCCGCTTACCCACCATCTAAATGTAACTTATTTTGTCTTGGTAATGAAATTTAATTAGTTTAAAAAAAATTATTTGAAAAAAAAAAATAGATGGGACACATGAGACTAAATATGGAACGACAATAAAAAATATGGCTGGAAAGGACAATATAATGTGCAAAGTTAGTGGCTGTCCAAATCTTCATAAAATAGGAATTAATGTGTAGTTGATCTTATTGTTATTTTTATTTTTATTTTCTAACAGTTACCATAAATATCATTTCCGATTATATAGCGATATTCATTTTTTTAACGGCCAACTAAACAACGCCGGGTACTTCGTACGCGGCTTTCAGTGGTAAAGACAGGGCCACAGCCCGGTCCACCCCGGACGCACGAAGCCCCTAGCCCGCCCGACAGCCCGCTTCCAGGCAAACCCGACCCACATACCCGCCCAAAGGCACGACAGTAGTGAACCGGTAGAACCTGGCGAGATCAGGACTCGAACTCATGACCATAGACCATGAGTCATCCATCATTTCTCATTATGTTCTTCGTGAGAATTGAACCTGAGAGCTCCAAGAGAGATCCCTTGTCCATTCACCAACTGAGCTACCCGTGAAGGACATATATAGCGATATTCATATTTTAGCTACGCATATGTATGTCAACGTAACAGATAACCCTGACTACAATTGTCTGAGTTATCAATTGTATTGTATTGTGATTTGTGAATATTACCAATGAGTCTCAGATCAATTGGTTTGGGAGGAGGCCGCCTCATGGCATTCGAATGTAGAGGTCATGGGTTCAAGTCCCACTTTGTGCAATTTGTTTCAGGTTGGTCACGTGTTTTTATCACAGTTGGTCTTTAGGGGGTGAGTCTCCCCTGGAATGGTGGGTGGGCCGGGTCTTCAACGTTGTCTGCATCCGCAAGGAGTGAGTGACCTTTCACCAATAGGTTTACCCTAGTGATTGGGCTTGCAAGTTTTTGTTAGCCGTTAAAAAAAAGTGTATCGTGAATATGAATTCCTTGTACTTTTGTCTTCTTACTTTTGGTCAAACAATATTCTTGAGGAAAATAACTAGCCAGAAGAATAAAAATGGCTTTAGTAAGTTTATGATCCAATGGTTATGTATACCTATTTTGCATCTTAAGAGGAAACAATCAAATTTGTCTTAATCTTTATCCCTTCAAGCACTCACTCTAAGTCTCTACTCTCATGCATGACCACATTATGTCATGCGAGGTGTAAAACAACTGCCATGGCCCTTTTTTATGATTTCACTTCACTTCCACACATATTTGATATCTCTCGAATCATTCTTCCGCTCATTTTTTTATTAATGTTGATGGCCGTCATAAGTCATGCAAAAACAACTTAATTACCTTATGATAGATAGGTAAAGTAGATATCTTACTAATGATATATAACCATGTTAGTAAAGCTACTTTTTTAGTACTTATGAGCCTGGTAATGAAACTAAAGTAGAACTAAATGAAATTCCGATCGATTTATAAGCAGTAAACACAAGAGAATGCTTTTGTGGTTTTAGAGCATAGGATCAAACAATCTCTTGAGGTGTAGGTTTAATCTAGAGTTAAATGTGTGTTAGTTTATAGATTGCATAGACATAATCGCCTATCACCAATCAAGTTAGGGCTTGTCGTCGCTTTGTGCAATCATTCTCCCATATCCAAACGACCAAACTACCTCTACTTGCATTGAGTGCTTTCTAACTCAAATAGTCTTTATTCGCAAACTTCGTGTTAGTTTTTATAGTGTTAAGGGTTGTCCTAGACATTAGCTCTCACCTTTAGATACTAGCAGCTCTAATATCAACGTGTTTTGGTCAAAAATTACTTAATAAAAATAATCTTGTTTTCCAAATTAGAAAATGTGAGGTAGAGTGCTATAAGTGTTAAATATGTTTATAGTCAAGTTTTATTCTGAAAATGATATGTCAAGATGTTAAAGAAACAATTATAAGACAACTATGCTTAGGATGGCAAAGGTAAATTTCAGGATGGACAGTTATATCCTGATGATGTAACTGTTAGGCAGAATGGAGAAATAGGCAGAGATCAATGAATGTGAATGTAATGCAACAAGAGAACAACACTCGATATACGAGAAAAGCCCTTGATCAGTTGTTGATCACCGGCACAAAACCTCGGGATGAGTCTAAGCCCCTGCCTTGTTTGTTAATATAAAAATGGTAAAAAAATAGTACAACTTTGGATGAATGATGGACGAGTGTTCTAAGATTACAATGACTATGTTATGTGTGTGAGAGTATCAGAGTGTCAAGTGTTGATCAAGTGAGTCTAATGTGTCATATACTCGTCAATCATCCCCTGTATATAGTTACACGAAAGTAAATAGAAGATCCCATGTAATCCGCTCTCTTCAATGATCATCAAGACTGTTTCAGGTGAACGTTGGGCTGTTTTAACTGATTATGGATGTTGGATAACAGTTTCCTTCTTCTTCGCCTATATTTAATGCTCGTGGGTTACATGTTTGACTTCTTCTTTGAACTTGGACTTGGCTTGTATGTACAACTCCATCTTCCTTGGCTTTTTCAACTAATTAAGACAATGTAGTCGTTGAAGAAGAATTACAAATCCTTGTTATTGATTTATTGTACCTGCAATAATATTATAAGAGGATAATCTGTTAGTCCATCCTCAGGATGGGCACATGCTAAAATATAGTTACATCCTGAACCCTGCTTAGTCCTTTAGAATCCTGAGGATGTCACATAAAGAACAATAGGTAAAATTATTTTGAGGATTTTCACCACCAACACAACGTACACCTAACAAAGATAAAATTATAAAAGCTAGAATACACGCATTTCTTAGACACTAGTGGGTACACCCGCGCATTACGGCGGGATACAAGATTTAAACTACCAAATAGGAACACATTTAGTTGTATGTATATATTTATGTATATAAAAGCACCCACACTTCACGAAGGGGTAAGTTTTTAATACTAGTTGGGACAGTTTTTAACGGCTACTTGGGGTTAGAACCGGTCAATTACAACCACAACAAATATACACTAAAATTTCTAATTTCCAAAGAAAAACAAAGCAGATAACAATTATCAAGTGCAGTCGTGCATACCATATTATATTCTAGCTAACAATTACCAGGGGCGATTGTGAAGACAGTCTACCCATGGACTTGGATTCAAATTTGAAGTAAAGCTAACTTATCATAGAAGTGTAGCCATAGATGAAATGGTACATAGTTTGGGCCAAGCTTAGCTTGCTTACAGGTGGGAGTGAAAAATAAATCGACGAAATAATCTAAATTGTTAGGACTCTCTTCTCTATATGTGTTTGACATTATCTATGCCTGCAAATTAGAAAAGAACATATTGTTATAAATTTTAATTTTAAGGCTATGGGGTGTGGTTCCCCCTTCTCCCCCAAGTCCACATCAGCACCACGTCCCTTACCCATTCCATTCCATTCCCTCAAATCAAGGAAATGGTCCCCCTTCCACTATTTTATTATTTCATTTAAAACACGAATGGTGCAACGGTCAAGAAATGAGCTCTGGAGGGAGGGAAATTTTCCCCGTGGCCACCGAAACGAAAACGAAGGGGAGTGGTGTTCCCCTTCGGGGGTCACTGCTACCTCATGTGACACCCCAGGAAAATCCCACGTCGGTCGTGGCCAGGAGAGATCCTTGATTCATATGTAATTCATTGCCTCTTAAATTACCAACGCGTTTTGGTGCTTAATGTTAGTGGATGAGAGGAGAACTCCACAGTTAAACGTGCTCAGGTGAGAGCAGTACCAGGATGGGTGACCTCTTGGGAAGTCTGCACCGAGGCGACCAAAAACAAATCTGTGAGTTCCTGGATGGACAACCCATCAGGGGCAAAGCGGACAATATTGGTGGTGAGAGAGGCCATATGTTACAAATGGTATCAGAGTCACTCCTGTGTTGTTCAGGATGGTGGGTGCATACCTCATCAGGGACGATGAGACTCTAACAGGGGGTGAATGTGACACCCCAGGAAAATCTCACATCAAACGTGGCCAGGAGAGATCCTTGGTTCGTATGTAATCCATTGCCTCTTAATCACCAACGCGTTTTGGGGCTTAATGTTGGTGGATGAGATGAGAACTCCACAGTTAAGCGTGCTCAGGTGGGAGCGGTATCAGGATGGGTGACCTTTTGGGAAGTCTCTACCGAGGCGAACAAAAACAAAGCCATGAGTTCCTAGATGGGCAACCCATCGAGGACAAAGCAGACAATATTGATAGTGAGAGATGCCGGATGTTACACCTCACCACAGAATACTTCCAAAGATGCCTCTTTTGTGCTGCAAACAAATAAACCTAAACATCAACAATGATGTTGTAGCCTAGTGGTTGCAATAGAGGTGTGAAGGTTTACCCACTTTGTGGGGTTCCTGCCCTGGGCGGTCACAGGTTCGAATCCCACTCAGAGTAGGGTTATTCTGAAATGAGGAGCTGGACCTTAGGGGGGCCCGAGGACCGGACCTGAAGGGTGCGGGGCTTCGTTATGGGTGGTGTACCGTTGACCGTTCAAAAAAAAATGTAACCTTACTTCTATTTTTACATATTTCTGATTTCAAGTCTCCACTTTTTAAATGACAAGTTACAAACTTTTAATTACTTCATGGCCATATAGACGCCGGTGATTCGTCAATAATTCAGCAGAAGTGGCGACCGCTTCAACATCTGCATGTCGACCAAACTTAGTAATTTATAAAATAATAATGTTTGAACCCAAAAAAAAAATCATGTTATAGGCTCCATGGGAAAAAAAACATCAATTGCTCATTGGTTCGTATCTTCATGTATGATTTTGTCTTAATTCTTAAACCTGATTTAAACTCTAAAATTGTTTGAATACCTTAATTGTTTGATTTAAGAAAAGAAGATCAAACAAATTATCAAAACACGGAATACAATTAAGTTTCTTAGAAAATAGATAAGGAGAAAATGTATTATATAATCACCAAGCAAAGTACGGTTTAATAGTCATCATAATTTTTCCACTCTACCATAGTAAGTGACTTAACAAGTAAATACCTTGAAGAACAATGTTTGACTACTTCAATTTGTAGTTATAAAGTATAAAAAAAAAATTCAATGAATTGTGTTTTTCTTCTAAAAAGATGTTTAGTCCATGTTTATTTTTATGGCAAAAATTAAACTTAACTTACGTTAGCATCAATGCATGCCTCCAAGAATGGCTTAAAATCTATTATTCACACATCAAAAGTAAAAGGCATTTGTATTTGTTTTCTTTATTTGAATGGGAAAAAAAAGCATGGATTTTAAGTGAAGTAGAAAACCTTGGCTTTTTCTACTTTGAGAAACTTCTCCAAGGCGTCGATCCTAGTCACTAATTAGTCTAATTGGTTCCAAGGCAAAACATTCAGCCAATACCACCATTTTTCATAAACCTGATTCAAGGTTGTATATTAAGACATAAGAGGTTGGTAATTTAAATAAACAAAGACCTCAAAGATAATATAATTGGAATAATATGAGCCTACAAAAAAATTATACAACACTGTATCAATTCGAATAATCCTATATTCACATAGAGTCTTGTCCAATACTATGCATGTCTAAATTGTATTACTAATACTTGAATCAACAAATATAGGTTGCTTTGTAATTGATTCCAGTACGTTCATACTACGCCTGAATTGTAAACAACTTTCTTCGTTTCGGCAAAATAATTTTGGGCATCCTCAGTGAGTTTTTCTCATGGCCTGGGCCATGAAGCATAGATCCTCAACTCGCCATTGGATTCATGGTTATTTCCAATGAAATAGAGAAACAGAAAAATCTTAAACTACCTCGATTCATCAGTGTCGTATTTCTTATTCAATGCCAACGGTTTTACAAAGACCTTTGTTATTGGCATCGGAGTAATGACCCCGCTGACATGGGTATAGGACTAATGAGTTTATTTCCATGTAAATCCTACATGAATAACAATTAACCGAGCGATTTTCGGTTATGTACATTGTTTATAATGTAAGTTAAAATGTGGAAAGAAAGATTACAAATCTTGTGAGGCAAAGAGCTGTAAACAAAATTAGAAAAAATGATCATGCACATTTAATTAAACACTAAGTAGGCGTAACGTATCATACCACTTAACAAAAGCCATGATTACCTAAATAAGCTTCCTTAAACTGTTGAAACCTGCGTATAGTTTGTAGGAAATAGGGTTCACTCTTTTATTAAAAATAATAAAATAAATATAATAACGATACTCTCGTTATTCGTAGGAAATACAAAAGTACAATACCGTTTACAAAATTAAATAAATGAAATAAGATACAACGTAAAATGTACCGAATCTTGATTCAAGCATTTCAACTGCATCATCTTCTACTAATCGCCACTACAAAATTAAAGTAAATGTTGATAATTTTTTGTTGAGGATCGTGTTAGACACGGGTCTCTTAAAACAGATTACGCGCCTCCTCTCAGACGGTCTGTCTCCCAGGGTACAACAACCGGAACAGTGAGATACTGCCGGAGATAGTCTTGAGCCCAAGATGACACCGGATGTTAAGTGTGTTCATGAAAAGGAAAATTGTCATTTTAGAGAGACTTGCTCTCATAATGTAGAACAACCAATTTTTGTGAATCTTTCTCAAGAGTTTTTCAACTCTTGTTGTGTATGTTTTCTAAGAGTGTTTCAACTCTATTTATGTACACATGAACCCCACGAAAAATTCACCATAATTGAGATATTAAAGCATTTTAATTATTGTCATCAACAAGTAATTAAACTTGTAATTAATAAAATGCTTAATAGATTTTTAATTAGTCACATAACTCGTCATAATGACTTAGTCGAAACAGTTATTTTGACCAGGTCTATGTAACCGTACCAGCTCACTAGTCTGCGCGTCACGTTAACATCTAACTGTGCTCGCGCGCCCTACCAGGTTGTTGTCCACGTTACTCGTCATCCGCCACCTGCGCATCTACACGCCAGAGACTGCCTCGCGGAAGCCAGTTTGCGCACCGCGGAGACCAGGACGCTACCTGGTCTTCCGCCATGTACCAAACCACGCGCATGAGGTCAAAAATACAAAAGCGGCTCGCGGCGATGCGAGTGTGCGAAGTGCAAAGTGCGCCATCAAAGCGCCACATTGCGCCCATCGCCCACGCCATGCGCGCACGCGTGTGCAAGTGCGAGTTAAGGGTGCTTCGCACCCTTTAGGGTTCCTACTAGTGTTTGGCTCAAGTTAAACATTATGCAAGGAGTGCTCCTCCTTAATCCATTTTCTCATCTTTGGTTGTTCCAACTTACAACTTTCAAGCTTCGATATCTCATTCATCTTAGCTCTATTTTGGACATGGTTTGGTTTGTTGTGATTCTCTCACAACATAATACACAAACCCGGAAATAATTATTTATATCACATACATAAATATATTTATTTAAGTCCAAAATTAGTGAAAAACTCATTTTCACCACCATTTTTCCAACATAGTTTTTCCTATAAATGATGGAATTCAATGATTAGAGTAAAATATGAAATATAATCACAAATCATAAAATAGTTTTTATATAACTATTAATGGTCTGCAGTTACCATCGCCTTGAACTTTAGATTCAATCAAGTTATACACTTGCAACCTGTAAGTAGACAAATGAAACCCACATCAATTTTAACCTCAGGATGGGTTCTTTTTATCCATTAAAACTTTTTTTCCTCAACCAAAATAACCCATTTTGATCCAAATCCGATGGAATCAAACCAAAATAACTTGTTTTTACCTGAAATCATTTTGACTCGAACCCATTGACCCAAACCAAAGTGGTCTCTTTTTTAATCGCCCTGTTCCTATTTTTTATGATTTCCTGATTGTTGTGGTTAAATTTTTTGTTTTATAATATTACTGTATTTGTTTAGACTGATTTCTTTGGTTGTTTATATAAGTTTTGTGCATGTTATTTATATCAAGACTTGAGAAAAAAAGAAACTAAAAGTAAAGTGATATATTTAAGTAAAAAAGATCCATCTAATAATCAAACCTATTTGACTCAATCTGTTTTGGCCAACTAAGAATATGCCCCCATAACGAAAAATGTATTGTATTTGCCACTGGTTGCATTCATTAAAAACATATATTAGATGAATGTCTCATTTGACATTGACTTTTTTATATGATCATGAATGATGATCACTCTTGTCTCATCATGACTATAACTTTTCCCACAAATTCGTTGGGGCGGTTATTTTTTAGGATTTATGTGTACTTGTATGGACACCATGATATTGAATCTTCTTTACTATTTCATTTAGGAACAAAGTGAAATCACTTCAACAGTTATGTGAAATGAAGTTCATATACATTTTCAAAGTTTTTTTTTGTAACAGTTTTTTTTTTTTTTTTTTTTTTGTAAAATTAACTCACTATTTCCAATTCTTAATAATTAGATGCATGATATGTGGATCTTCTTATAATATAGTGTCCCTTTAACTAGGTTTTCTCTTTACTAAACAAAAGCCTAAGGCTTTATACTTTGCTGAAAAGTGGTGGTTTTTTGGTGACATATTAAGGAATCATTTGCATTAGTAGGTGACTTATTTTTTTGGTGAGCGCAATTAGGGGGTGTACTATAAAAAAAGCAAATTTGGTGAAGCCACTAATTGGATCAGCGGCTTCATCCATAATCTTCTTACACAACCTGCCAAGTCTTACACACCTGCAAATACTGTTTTGGAAACCGCTGATTGAGATGGCGACTTCACTGAAGCCGCTGAATGAGATGGCAATTTCCCCAGAAGCCGCTGTTTGAGACGGTGATTTCACCAGAAGCCGCTGAACCGATCAGCGGCATCCAATCAGTGGAAATTGGATCCTTGTTTTTTTGGCCGACGTTGCTGTATGTTACAAGTCACGGCCAAGGAAGGTTGTTGGTTGTGGGTTGGTGTTACCGGCATCATCATACCTTTAATTTGATGAAGTACTCTTCTTCTTTCTCAACTTCCTGTTCAAGCAACTGCACGAAATCAATCTCTTCCTTGGATAAGTCATGGTCGGAAAATTGCATCTTTTTGGCCGGTGGGTCAGCGTCATCATCGGATTTGTGACGTGGGTTGATGAGCTTCAAGCGTTTCTTGAGGTCTTTGTAGGATAAGAGGTTTGTGGGGGGTTGTCGGAGTAGTTGGAGCCGGAGGTTGTTGGCTGTGGTTGGTGTTACCGACGTCGTTTGACTCCGGTCACCGGAGTCGGAGGGTGTCCGGAGAGGTGACTCCTCTCTATATTCTCGAGGGTGATCACTGATAGAGCAATATAAAATATGAATATAAAAGAAGAATTGTGTAAACAAATGTAAAAGAAAAAGAAAAGAAAAGGAAACTTGGAAAGTCAATGGCTATGTCACTGAGTGAACATGAATGTTGAATGTGTGTTTGTGATGTCAGTGGCTTTTGGCAGGTGGATAAGAATTTTGGTAGAAGCCGCTGATTCAATAAGTGGCTTCACCATATTTGTTTTTTTATAGTACACCCTCTACTTGCACTCTTCAAAAAAATTAGTCACCTACTAATGCAAATGATTCCATATTATGTGCATGGTAATAGTTTCGATCCTTTTTACTTCTAACTTATTTTTCCTCCACCAATTCTTTTTTTTTATTCAGATAGTAATATGTTTGCTGCATTTTTGAGTTTTAATCGGTTAGGAAATCTTGTATGTTACGTAGTATGTGTAATTTGTTTCTTTGTGTTGCAATAAACAGGGAGTATTCTATACTGTTTAAAAAATATGCAACTGTTGGATTTTCTACTGATATACTTACAGAAGAAGAAATTGATGATGGGGTGGTTTGAGTTGTTATGGAATTGATGTATTGATATTTGCTTATTGCTACGGTGCGCAAAATCAACAAGTTTTGAGTTCCTTTTCAGCCACAAAAGGGTTACACATGGAGTGGTAGCTTTATGAATATGATAAATATGATACGATACTTACTTATTCAAGCTACGGTTTTACATGTTTTCATTTGTTTTGTTACAAAATAACTACATAATCACGTTCAAAATAGTCGTCCCCGCCGCATCGCGCGGGTTTCCTACTAGTAACTATTAATGGCCTGCAGTTACCATCGCCTTGAACTTTAGATTCAATCAAGTTATACACTTGCAACCTGTAAGTAGACAAATGAAACCCACATCAATTTTAACCTCAGTCATTAGGTACAATTAAAGAACACTACATATCTGAGTGAATGAAGATTATGGCCATAACTTATCAAAAGAAAAAAGATTCCTAAATATTACCTTTTGAAAATAAGATGAAATAGCCCACTGCCATTGCCGACACTAAATATAACATGTACCGCATCGTGTATCCATTGCCATATCGATGAGACCCGCCTCACCACTCGAATTCCTAAACAAAGCCTAAATACGGGTGGGATTTGTGTGTGATTTAGAGGACGCAATGAAGAACGTTCAATGGCGTACACTTGAAATTCCATCGTTTATATATTCTTTCAATGTCGTAAATGATTGACATTGAAGACCAACTTAATGAAAACTTGGCTGCAAAACCAATTGGCGGTAATATGCAACAAAAGAGATTGAATCATTCTATATATATACAATTACCAACTTGGGTCACCTTCAAGAGTCACCACTCTTTCTCATCACTTGGAACCATTTCACAAATAATTTTACCAATATGAGTCTCCTCCAAGAGTCACTATTCTTTCTTTATGACTTGGCACCGCTTCACAAATTAATTTCAACAAGAGTCTCCCCAAGAGTCACCACTCTTATCCTATTACTTGGTACCGTTTCACAAAGTATATTATATAATTATAAATAATCAACAATATATTTCATGTTAAAAATTACTCCCTCCGTCCTAATTTAAATGTCCTAGTTCAAAAAACACACATTTTAAGAAATATTTTGTTTGTATGTGGTAAAATGACAATAATATCCTTAAAAGTGGTGATTGTGTTTTGTCTTTTATGGGCAAAACTAGAAATTGCATTTCTATTTTTTGGAAAGGGACATTTAATTTGGGACAAACATAAAAGGAAAGTAGGACATTTAAATTGGGACGGAGGGAGTATCATTTAAGAGTTTGGGGAGTATTTGAAACTTGAAAGAGATTGTTGTGTGTAAATTGGATGTGAAAAAACAAATGAGAGGGGTTCCATTTATTGTTTATGAGTCATCCCATCCGAACCATTACCTCCGTTCATGAAACTGTATATCGTTTATGAAGCGGTCAGTCGTTTCCTTTATATAGAAATATTAAAATTAGTTAAACAGTGCCTTGGTTTATAAACTTGAGGCGTCACTTTGTTATAATATCACCGCATGAAAAATTTGTCTAGGTTCACGTCGATTCATAAAAGAAACATGCACCACTTCAATTTGCCATGCCTTATTTAAATTAACATAAAATGTGGCGACACTTACGTGTACTTCAAGTGAATTATCATTTCAATTCCCAAACATATTTTATATTGACGAAAAGCAATAATTCCTACCCCAATTTAGATAGTAGTTGAAAAAAAACTGCTTATTGAAATTAACATTGAATTTAACCATTAAAGATGATGTTTATATTTACTAGATTTTTTTTTCGCCCATTGCTACTAATTTTTTTCTTTCTTATATAAATTTGCTATCGTCGCCTGCGCATGTTTTTTGGTTTGTTTGTATATGATGTAAAAAGAATATGTTGCCTTGCTTTCTTTTATACCTATGTTGTATTGTCCACCCCTTCTTTAATGATAACTTCATTAAAATGTTGTAGTGTGGTCTTTTAGGCTCGAGGTTTAGCCAAACAAAAAGAGTGTTTTGAAAAAACTTAGGTATTTTTGCATCTCATCTATCTATATAATAATTGAGGTTAACTTGGGTTGAATTGAGCATTTCTAGAGTGTCCACATAGACTCCAATTGAATACGGAGCTCCATTTTATATCCAACAGGTATCATATAAAAACCCTTTGTTTTTCTTTCTTTTTGTTTCCCAAAAACCGCCGCCTCTTCTTCCTTCTCTTGATTGCTGCTCCATTCTTATTCAACTTCTTTTTCTCCATAAACCCTAACTCTCCTCTTTTACTCTCTCTCTCTAGCATCTGATTATCTTCAAACATAACAAACGTTAGTGTTCCTCTGATTCAAGGTTTGATTATCTTTATCATTCTTACATGTATTTTACGTTTTTTTATTTATTTTGTATTGCTTCATCTCGCAGGCGCAAGGTTCGATTTATGTTCTATCGCACTATTGTTTGTTTGTATGTTTTTCTTTTTTGTATTTTTTTTGTATTTTGTGATATGGAGTTCAATTGAAACCTAATTATTTGTTTTTTAAAATCATTTTGATTTTCACATTGATCTACCTGAGATCACTTTGTTCATTCTTTTTTTCCTTTTTTTTTTGAATCGTCATTTCTCTCACGTAATACTAGGGTTTTCGGGCAGTATGTTATGGTTGTTGATAAAATTGATTGTTGCTGTGAATTTTTTGTTCGATTGTTAATAGCTTGCTATAGATCTTGATTGTTGTGACTAATAGGTTGCTGAAATTGAATGGCGTACAAAATTGTTTTTGCTCGTTGTTGAATCATATGTTACTTGAAGTGGTTAAAGTTTGTTGTGACTATAGATCTTAGAGATAATTTCTTTTTTTATTGGTCTGTTTTTTTAAGTGGTTAAAGTTTGTTGTTTTGGATTGCTAAGAAATAGAAAAATATGATAAAAGTTGTTGTTTAATAAAAAAACACAGTTGATCATATAAAAGACCACTGATAAATCTTAGATGTGATTTTCATGATTCTTTTTAATAAAAGGATTTCTCTTTTCATAGTTAAAGCTTGCTACTTTAAATTGCTAAAAAAAAGTTAGCGTGCTGGATATGGGGTGGCTAGGAGTATGGTTGACTCTTCTTCATCACAGGTAAAGCCCTTGCTTAGGCCTCCAAATCCGATCTTAAAATTATAGAGTGCTCTGTTTATTCTGTGTGTCTACCTTTCAGTAAGGATCAGTTCAGTTGGTTAGTTCTAAAGTTCATTCCTGAATCAATTGTTGGAGTTATTGAGAAAGCAACATCTAGCTTCTATCCATTGTAGAATGTTTTCATCCCCAAAGTTCACCAAAGATTGACATTGGGAAATTGATGTAGGTAAAATACTCATTTTTTTTTCATGGCATTGAATTATCAAAGTGAACAGTTTCTCGATTCCTCTACAGTGTATGCCATGTTGAAATTGTCGCTCATATTTTATTTTTTAAACTGCAATATCTCTCTGGTTGATTACCAGTGTGAAAAATTTGGACTTCTCATTGTTGATTACCAGTGAGGAATGATCGGCTACGGATGCAAGCTGCAAATATGTGATTAGGACCCCACAACAGTCTCTGGGAGATGCGAATAAGCCAGCTGGGTAAGTCGGGCTTTCAATAGATTATCATTTGTTTTTTTAAAGTTCATTTTTATGTAATTTGGTATTTGTGATCTGATTATTATATGTTATTTTGGCAGGATCCGTTTAGAAAAGCATTGGTTTACTTTAAATAACTTCTATGCTGATGGAATGATTCAGGTACTTTAAATAATATAATGCAATTGTACATTTACAAATGTGTCTATTGATATATTCTACTACAAATATTTCTGATCAAATATGGGGATTTTGATTATTAATGGGTTTATTGAGTGTTGGAGAAGACATGGTTGGATATGTATGATGAGGTTTTTAATCCTCACGGGGTTATTCAGCTTGGATTAGATGAAAACAAGGTTATTTTTTTTACTTATTTGTTTAAAATTTTTATAAGCCTCATATGTTTTAGTAATTTTGTTTGGATTGGATGAAAACAAGGTGGTTTATTAATTTGTGATAGTTTTTAATTAACCATGATAAACTCATGATTTGAAAGGTTCAGAAAGAAGGCAACAACAACTCAAGTTACTCTTGGGTTAGTGAACTTTTGCTTTTATCTAATTTTGTTTTCTGTTAAGGACATTTTAACATAGATATATATATGTTTATATATATATATATGTATAGTGTTAGGTTATTTTCAGAAGGGTGTGTTGGTGCGAGAAGTGCGAGAAGAAACTAAAATCTTACTTTTTATTAGTAATGGTTCATATATTTTTGAAGTTTTAACTTTTTTTGTAACATTGTTTATGTTATCTGTACAAAAACTCATTAAATTAATACAATCAAATGTTTTTTTAAGGTTTAAACATTTTCCTACACATGTGTTATATTATGCGTAGGTAATATTCTTACACAAAATTTGTACATGTGTAGGTTATATAAATTAATGTAATTGCTTCATATATTTGTTTTATTTTCCAGGAAGATGATTAAACAACACATTTTAACAATTTTCTTATGTTCTTATTTTTTTAAAAGTGATAAAAATGAATTATTAATTTTCTTCTCGCACTTCTCGCATTAAAACCTCTTCTGAAATGAACCATCCCCTGTATAGTGTTATATGTATATTTGTATATATGTATGTATTCAGTTTGCATGAGTTCATAATGATTATATCATTTTAGTAGTAGTGAGAATATTAACCAGATTATTCTTTGTTTTCTGTTTGCAGTATAATGAATTGCTGTGGAGGGGCACGTCGAAGACCATGTAAGACCTCAATCAGGTTCGTGTTCGTTGTTATTTTTAATCCTTAACTTATTTTTCTGGTATTTATTATTAGTTTTTGGTATTTGCAGATACAAGGGGTTTGATGAAGTTGAAGGAATTGAGTTGGGTATCCATGAGGATTCCCAAAACAAAACCTAACTCGCTGAATTGCTTCGCTGAGTTGCACATGAGTTGATTGTAAGTGCAGCAGGCTTATTCATGATCTTTAAGGTTCGATCTATCTTACTTTTTCTATATATATGTAATTTAGATTTAGACGTGTATAGTTATAATTTAGATTTAGGTGTAGTTATGAGAGCACTGAGCTTCTGATGTGTTACCTACAGTTCTTCCGGTGAAAAAGATTATTATGTTCTAAACAGGATTTCACAAAGATACAATCTTTTCATTGTAGGTTGGAGCATGCTTGGTGAGTTAACACGATATAATACTCGGTATGATATTTTAAATGAATTATACATATCAAGTACTGTATATATGTGTGTGTGTGTGTGTGCATTATATGTCTTTTCTCTTGAGTCATTATACATATGGTAGGGTTATGTGTGGCTTAACTTAGTTGGTCGATTAAATGAACGGGTCAGGTGGGTTGGATAACGGGTCGGGTCAAGTCTGAATCAAGCAAGCACTTCAAATAAAAAAGAAAAGCACCTAACTGTGAATCTATTGATTTAGTAGTTTGGAAAAATGATTTGTGTAAATGTTTAATTAGTTATCCGGTAGTTGGGATCTGGTGTGTTATTAAAAACATTCATTTCGCTGAATGTTTGAGTATAAGTAATCTAAATGTTTTATGTTGGGGTGAGTTTTAGATTCGTGAGCGTATAGGTGGTAAAGTGGCAGGTCCATATTTTTCTAACTTGATTCATCTGTTACTCTAGAAAGCATCCACTAATGATTTTATGTATAAATAAATGAACTTAATTATATATGAATTAAGGATTAAAACAAACAAAAGGAATGGAAGTTGGTTGTATTTGGAAAATAAATAACAACAAAGAAGGCGAGGAGTTGTTAAAAGTATATAAAATTTGGTTTGACCTTAAAATAAATTAAAAATATGTGTTTGGGTTGGAAGGCATCTGTTGACTTTGTTAAGATTAGCTTCAACTGCAAATAATGGATGAACCTGCAGAGTACTATGCCAATCTTGAGCGTATAAACTTATATCTTCTGAAAGCTCTGTTTCTTTTTCTTGATTTTGGACAGGGGCGTGTTATTCCTTGTCATTTTATCAGAATTGTGAAAAGTCAACAACCCGTCTACCTTAAAGGTTCGGTTTTACTTGTGACTGATTCTGGATGGAAGAATCAGCTGTTGATTCTGGATGGAAGAATCAGCCTTCAACTCCAAGGCCTTGTGATCCCACAGGTCAGAAATGTTGCTTGACCAGATCACCAGAATTACTTCTGACTGATAGAACATTTTGATAATAGACTTAGGTTGTAACATTAATTGTAATAGTATAGTTTCTCGAATCATATATAATTCCCAAAGTCTCTTTGATGCATTCAGCTTCTAGGTTCACCGGATGACGGTTCGTAGAAAGGGACACAAAAAGGCTAATGAGAAAGAACCAATGAGCGAAAGTGAGAGCAAGATGGACATGCTTTCAAGCCTGGAACTGAGTTCTTAAACAGGTAGTAGCTCAAACGAATCTTCAGGGTCAGGGTCCGGGTCCGAATCAGTTTCATGGGCAGGGTCAGGATCAGTATCTGGTTCATGGTCAGGGTCAGGGTCAGGGTCCTAAATTTCTATACTAAAAAAGTTGGACCACCATTTAAACTTGTAATCATATCTAATATATTAATTATTTATGAAAAAAAATTGGGCCAAAAAAGCGTCACGGATCAACCTGGCCCGTTTTACCAATTTTCGCACCAATTCTAACATCTAATGGTCAAACTTTGTTTGTTTTGATAATTCTTTAAAGATCTGTACACATGTGTCTTAACATTAAAAGCAACTAATTAAGTGCCAAGCTATTCGCATTAACAGGTGTCAAAACCAACCAATTGCTTGGGGTCTTAAAGTAAGCCAGAAGTCTTCTAGCTGCAGGTGTTTTCAGGTATCAGTGTATCACTGTGGCTTTCTTTCTCTTCAAATTACTGCATTTGTCTTTTAGTACTCATTTCAGTATACATATAGAAAAGCTAACCTGTTTTGGGTCATGGCTAATGAAATAAATATTTCATAGGTATCAATAGTCTAATGAATGTACTTTACATGTCTAATGTATGGAGCTTTCTGGTGCTCACACTGTTTAGAGCAGGAGGTACACATTATACATTTACTGTGCATTTAATCTGTATTGGGTCAGATTAGAGGTGAGTAGGTGGCACAATGGGTAGGACAGGCAAGTTTGGTAGGGGCCAATATGTGTCGAGTCAAAATACATAATTTTTAATGTGGGCCAGACTTGCTGGCGGGTGGGGCGCAATGGCCAACCCACAAACACTTTCTTAAATCCATTTTTTCTAATTTCAAATGATTAATGTGGTCATATATTTTTTTGTTCTTTTTATAGTTCTGCTTATGTTGAAGCCGTAAAATACATACAAATTCTGATTAACTGTTTATAACTGTTTATATTATAACAGATTCGGTTTATGAATTTTGGAGCAGAATCATTATGGTTACTGATTGTTTTTTAGGTTACTCCAAAGTTTGTCTAACAATTTGCCTGCATTTTTGTAGGAGAATAAATTACGAGTTGAAGTCGACTGTGTTCATCCTGTGTTATGTCTCAGTTCTATTAAATCCGGTAGTTACAAAGTGGGTATGGATAAGAAAGGGATGCCAGAATAGTTGCTGCCAGTCTTGGTAATCATAAGGTTATTTGAATACCGTTGAATAAAAAATGTTAATCAACCATTCATATGCACGGTTAGCCGAAATTCATATCTATTGTATGCTTGTAATGTTTGAAACTAACCGGTTATTTTATTCTATTATGATTTTTAGTTGAAACAAGGTTGCGCCCATGACCTACTGCTTGAAGCAGAAAGAACCGAGGATGTGGTAGGTAGCAGTGAACTTGCTGAAGCATCTGAAGTTACTGCATTACTGTTAGCGACTAGAGCTGAAAAAATAAACAGACACATGTTAGATTTTCACTGCTGATTTTTTATTTTGAATGAATATCTGATAAAAGCGTGTTTTACTGCTAGAAAAATAAACAATGAGCACTCGGGAACAAGTTAGAAGGAATGCCAGAAATGGTAGGCGCAGGGGATGAATTTAACCTTCTCAACGATTAAGGTAATCGCCATATCGCTTTCTCTCTCGGTAAATTTGTTTATGAAGTGAATAAATTTGTTTACTAATAAGTGAATAAGTTTGAACATATGTAGTTGTGTAGCTTTTAGGGGTTCATTTCACAGAGTGTTGAAGGTAAAGCGGATAATACGGCTAAGTGAGTACTTTAGTTAATTTTCATCAATTTCACAAGTTCTTTATGAGGCTTAAATGACAAATGTTTATGAGTAAATATTTAAGTTATCAGTAGTTAATTAACAAACAAGCGCATGTAGCTCAGTGGATAGAGTGTCTGTTTCCTAAGCAGAAAGTCGTAGGTTCGACCCCTACCTGGCGCGCATTATTTTTTAAAAAAAATGGCTGGTCATGATTGCTTCATTAGGGTCATTAGTAATGTCAAAGACCGCTTCTTCTATAAAAAATTAAATTTTGCATTGTATACAAATCATTGACAAAAAAGCTTAATTTTCTAGATGAGTTACATGATATTATATGGAAGTAAGACATTCACATATTATATAGTGGTTTATAGACCTGCAAATCTGCTTTAAATTATTTGAATAAAGATGTTTGGTCAAGCTGGCTCAACCTGTTTTGCTTTGAACTAAACTTTACATGTTCTGAATTGATCTTATTTGATGTTTGTAGGGGCTGATGTTGATGAAGGCCTCATTAATTGCCAGTTGTAGGATCGACCTATTAATAAGCTGATGGGTCAACATATTTTTGAGAAGAAAAATGCTATAAAGTTTTATGAAAGTTAAGAACATATTTCTGATGGGTCAACATATTTATGTGTTCCATCCTGAATCCTGATGCAAACTCTAATCTTAGAGTAAGTAATCTCTCTTTTAAACACACTCATGTTTTCACATTGTCTGCATTATTGGCGAGTCTGATAACAGTGAATGAGAGGTTGTGATAACAGTGAGGTCTATAGAGTCTGGTTGTGTTTGGTTTGTAGTCAGAAATTACGATCGGTATGAGTATGAAGTGTATATTATCATCATGCAATATCTCGAGAAATTTGGTTTTAAAAGGCGTGAGGCATCCCGATGTGTTTTGAACACTAACATATAAGATATTCTCATCATATTTGGTTATGTTTGTTCAATCCATATTCAAATTTGTTCAGATACTCAGACCCATTGCTTAGACAATAGTCACATTTGTTTAATCAGATTTGAAAAATGCGGACTCATTGCAGTCATTAGTCTAATTTGTTTAAATATCAGTCAACTGCATAAGGCACCACATAAGACCGCATCATATGCGCATCATGGAATCGCATTGCATCAACTAAAGCGATGCATTTCCATTACCACATTAAGCACATCCGCACTTTCATTTTTTTTTCCTGTAATTTTTGTCTAAAATGTTGCTGTATGTTGATCCTCAAGTTCATCCTTGGTAATTTTAAGTTATGATGCTTTGTCGATATTTAATGAATGCATTTTTTTAGTGTTTTGGTTTTCTTTGAGTGAGTCTAATGGTTTTGTTCTACGCGGTTTTTATCATTTTTTCGGCATGTGCTGCATGTATAAGTTAGTTCTTTCATTTGATTGTTATTTTAGTGTATGTTTGTCCTCATGTTCATCCTCATGTTCAAAAATTATAAATATATAATCAGCCATAAGGGTCCTTGTTTTGTGTTTTTGCTTAGAAACGATGTTGAATCAATGTATCTGTTTCTCATCTCTCTGTTTGAATATCGTTGGGTTGGGTTTCGAATGGTTCTTCTTAGGTTGGTTTTTCCGCTTAAAGTTTACTTTCTTGTCTCATAACATATAGCTACCGTGGTTGTTTGTGTTTACTGTTTCATTTTAACCGAAGAAATATATTTTAATTTGTTTTCGGTTGCTATCGCTGTTTTACAATCTCTGTTGACTGTTTGCCTGAAATAGAACGTTTATATATATTCTGCTTGGTATTTGCGCTTCACCTTGACTTTCATCAATTTGACTGCTTTTACAAGTTTGATGTGGAAGTGAGTGTCCAACCAGGTAAAGTCTGGTATTTGTTCTGTTACAGTGTCAGGCTACCAATGGTTTTTCTACATGAGTATTAAATTAGATGAAATGGAGAGAATAATCTTTTTACATAAAGATTAATTATTCTTAAGTAATTACAAATGATAATGCACACTGTACAAACCTTTTAAGTTATATGTATAATTAAATTTCAAATAAATACCACTGATAGTTGCTTCAATGAACAATACCAGTGATGAATGATGGTAGGGAACAGCTTAAAAGAGAGCGTCTTGATTGAAACGTATAGGAGATTCAATCTCCAAGCGATGACAATCTCGCATTCATATTCGCATTCGATTACCAGTAACGAATGATGGTGGGAACGTCCATGACGTCTTAAGGTTTTGGTGGGATTTTGTGAAACTGACGTCTTCTCATTGGATAGATAAAAGATCATCTCAGTCAAATAGTGATTTAATTCTTAGTATTAGATTTGTCTTAATCAATTAATAAAACTACAACTATACACATGTATCTTAACATAAAAGACTATTTTGGCCATTCAGAATACATTATATAGAAGATTCCTTTCAAATTTAAAAGATGACAGTTTCCCCTTGCTGTGTCTTTCGCTATGACAATAAACAAGAGTCAAGGACAGTTGCTATCTAGAGTTGGGCTATATTTGAAAGATCCGGTTTTCACACATGGACAATTGTATGTTGCATTATCAAGACTCAAGAGTAGGAATGGATTGAAGATATTAATATTAGACAAAGACGGTAGCGTGACGAATCGTACGTTAAATGTTGTTTACAAAGAGATTTTTGGACAACTATGACAAATTTTTGTAAGTCTCATTTTAACTTTTTTTGTTATTTTCTATTCATTTATGCTCCTTAAAGTTTTAGTATTTTGCCAATGTTACATTATAAATATTTGTTTATATATCTAATTTCTTTACTATTAATTTTTTTAAGTTTATGCATACAATTTGTTGTTTCCAGGTTGCTGCAGCAAGGGATGAAGCAGTATTTTATTGTGGATTGTGCGACGTATTTTGTACGAGTTCCAAAAACCTTTGGCATGCATAATAAAGGATAGCATCACGTAATCATGATGAATGGTAAATACTTTGAAGAAGATGATGTCGATATGTGTTTTGCTTGCAACGTTCGATGTCAAAATGCTAGGAAATTACCATGCTGCAATGGATGTTATGAACGTATTCGTAATTCGTTTTTTTTTGTACTTGATTTAATTCCTTTTGTCATGCACTATTATTAAGTTTTGTGAACATTATATTTTGACTTATGTTTTCTTTTGGAAATTATCCTATTATTTTGTTTGGTGGAAGAATTTTTTTTATTACAAGATTTATTTGCAACGATTTTTTTTTTTCAACTTACATAATTCACGAGCACAACAAAATTAAAATTAAAAACTTTAACAGAATATTAATTTGTCATGTTATATTTTCTTTCATGTTATGTTTTAAACTTTTAGTTTAACACTGCCCTTATAAAAATGTTTAATTTTATTTAGTCAATAATAT
Organism: Ambrosia x helenae; assembly: GCA_030844895.1. Lineage (NCBI taxonomy): Eukaryota > Viridiplantae > Streptophyta > Magnoliopsida > Asterales > Asteraceae > Ambrosia > Ambrosia x helenae. The sequence goes on along the minus strand of JAUTDX010001635.1, from coordinate 28,041 downwards.
GTTTTATTTAGTCAATAATAAGTTCATCATACATTTGGCACAAATGCGTTGTTTTAGAATTAACAAACAATATGAGGTTGCTTTCAGGAAGTTGCAAGTCTGATGCCGAGGAAACTAAAATGTTTGCAGATTGGCTTTCGGATATAGGAGAAGGAAAGGTCGATACAATAAGTGATTTTCAGGATGTTATTGAGATACCTGAGGACTTACTTATTTCTCAATCTTCGGATCATGTTTCTGATTTGATATCCTTTGTGTATCCGTCACTTTTGGATAACATCCACATTCCTCATTATTTTCAAGATCGAGCTATATTGGCACCGAAGAATGAAGCTGTTCAAGAAATTAATGATAGATTACTTTCAATGTTTCTTGGTAAGGAAATTGAGTATCTAAGTTCAGATAGTGTTTGTCAGTCCGAAGATGTTAACGAAAAGGTTGATGAAAGCTTAATTTCTCTTGATATTTTGAATGGTCTTAAGTTATCTGGAATACCAAATCACCGTTTGGTTTTGAAAGTTGGTGTCCCGGTAATGTTACTTAGAAACATTGATCAGACAAGCGGTTTGTGTAATGGAACAAGGTTACAAGTTGTTAAAATGGGAAAACGTGTAATAGAAGGGAGAATCATTTCAGGAAGTAATATTGGAATGCGAACGTTTATCCCAAGAATTACTTTATCAACTTCGGATAAGAGAATTCCTTTTAAATTTAACATAAGACAATTCCCACTTGCTGTTTCTTTCGCAATGACAATAAACAATAGTCAAGGACAATCCTTATCCAGAGTTGGGTTGTATTTTAAGGATCCTGTTTTTTCACACGGGCAGTTGTATGTTGCGCTATCAAGGGTCAAAAGTCGAGATGGACTGAAGATAGTTATACTAGATGAAGATGACAAACTAACGAACAAAACATCAAACGTTGTTTACAAAGAAGTATTTCAAGCTTTATGAATAATTTTATAATAGTTTGATGCTTTTTTTACGTATCTTCATTGACGCTATGTACATAGAACTTCAATAATACAAGTATTGTTTACTTTTTTATTTTTTTCATTGGTTTGCACCGTGGGTCCCCACGGGACTCTAACCTAGTATATTGATAAAAGAGTCGTTCATAATCAACATCTCGCCGTAACGCGCGGGTTAATTTCAACTCGTTTATAAATAAATGGAAGGGGGTAATGGAAGAGATTTGTAGCCATCTTTGTTTTCACTCCTCTAAGGTAACCAACTTCTCTAAGTTTTGATACAAAAGTTTGATTTAATGTAACCATGTCCGGTTACATGGTTTAAAAATGATGGCATATGAACTTTTATCCTATTGGCTTTTTTATGTGGCACCTGAAGACGGGCCAATATGTTTTTATTTTTCACTGGCTAACTTTTATCATGTTGAGCTTTTAAAAGTGTGGGCTTTGTTATAAATGTAAGTAAAATATATTACAACCAGGTTTTACCGGTTCACTACCGTCGTGCCTTCGGGCGGGTTTGTGGGCCGGGTTTTCCCTGGAACAGGAGACGGGTGGGCCGAAGGGCTCTGTCCGTACGGACTAGAGGCCGTCTGGGGCCCCTTTCGGCCATTGGAGGCCACGTACAGAGTACCCGACAATACTTTAGTTGATCGTTCAAAAAAAAATTCACTATCATTTCAAGGTAAATGTCAAATTACCCTGTGGACTTCCCTGAATTCTCATATAAGTCGTTGGACTCCATTTGTACATGGTCAAATCTCTTAACTTGTAAAACTGAATGAAAACGTCCTTCGGGCCTCATCTTATAAAAATTCAACCAATAGGTCCTTAGTATTTTACTTGATTAAGTTCATATACTTTATATAAAGGGCCTTTCATTCATTCATTGAGTTCTCACAAGTTTAAGGACTTAATCATGCAAAAATAAAGTCCATGGATGTATGTGTAATGTTAACAAGCCTCCATGGGGTTTCTTCAATAATTTCCCTTCTTTTATGCGATTGTCCCTTAATAAAATTCGTGGAGATCAATTATTTTTTCGCTGGTGTGATACATAGTGCAATTACCTGTTGCTAAACAATGTGTGTGTGTTTTTGATATAATTAGAAAAGTTATGTTATAGCACTAACTACTTAAAATTTGTGTGTATTTAGTCAGAGGATCCACCTCTACTTGTCTTGCATTTTCAGTATGCTCAATGGCCAGATCATGGAATTCTGTACGACACCTTGGCAATTCAAGAGATTTTTAGAAGATTGCGTCACATTCCACCATCAAAAGGGCCCATTGTGGTGTACTGTAGGTTGAACTTGTTTCCACAATTATATTTACATTTAAGATATGTCAAAATGTGTTTGACAAATTTTATTTGATAATTAGAGTGCAAGAATTGGTAGAACCGGAACATATTGTGCAATCCATAAAACCATCCAAAGATTTTTGGATGGTCTAAACATTGGTATGTCCTGTTTTACAATGCTCATGTCAATATGACAATATTTGTCAACGTTCACTACGGGTTGAGCTGGGTTGGGTTTACTGATATTAACATTTTCTTGACCACCTATTTGTTAATAATAGGTAAGTAGTTTATAATCAATGTGTTACATGGCCGGCCAGAATAAGGAGTTTCAATTAGATATATAAAACTGAAAATTATTATATAATTGGAGATGTACGCATCCTCTTGGAGATAATATTATGTTTTGCGCTGCCAAAACACTCTTTCCCTCAACTCTATGACCGATGGCAGTGTACCCGTCGGGGTACCCCTACCCGCAAATTGGAAATTGAAGACCAAGCCATAGCTAGCTGAGTGACAACTCACAAGTGTCAGATTTGTTCAAATGATGACATCAAATATAATATATCAACTATACAGATGATTGCACTAGATAAGATTATAAGAAAAATATTGTTACACTAATCTTTTAATAAAACAATTTAGTAGTTTGTCTGCATTAAAAAGGCTAAATTGCACAAGGGCAAGATTCAACCTGTTAGATCAGTTTGCACTTTGACTCATTTCCATTATTTGGGAATTTATATCTAAATTTAAGTACTTTTACGTGTCTTGGTATTTACTTTGGTAGATTTCTTTATCTTTATTTCCGAGGTAAATCCTAGTTACCGGACCATAATAATCATGTTTAGCGTTTCAGGATCAATACGTTTTCAATTATGAAACGCTATTATTGATGAACTCTATGACCTTATTACCGATTCCAACATTTAGGAGAGCATAAGATGTTAAATTCATCCAAAACATTCTTTTCCCATTTCCTTATATGTAAGAAAATATACCCATGTACTAGTTGGTTTTATTCATTATTATTTGTTTTTTGTTGTTGTTTTACATGTGTATTTATCACCCTTTTAGCAAGAAAATCATACAATTATCATTGAAGATGGTTAAATCCTTCATAGTTGATAAATGCAGGTTTTTGGAGCTTGAAATCTAAAAGGAGTAAAAAACAAGAAAACAACCTAAAAATGCATATCTATGGGGATGAGTGGAGAATAAGCTTCTCAAAAAGGACAAAATATTGTTATGAGACAAATGTACAAGGTACAACAACAACCTTCTCTCCACATGCAAGGTTTTGGAACCACAAAAGAAGGAAATGTCTACCTCAAGTTTGCCTGGTTCTTTGCCTATAAATAAAGAATTTCACCTCTCATTTGATACATCCCTCATTTCACTTTATTTCTCCCCCATGGGCTCTCTAGCCCCCAAATAGTCTTCTAAGACTCTTGGGTGGCCTTTGGAGCTTCGAATCACTCCATAAACACTTGTAGTAGCCTATCCTTGAGAGAGAAATCCTAGAAGTCCCTCAAACACCCCTGGAAATCTATATCTAACATTCGCCATGATTTCTTCTAAGATTAACCTTTGTGAGCTTATTGTAATGCCAATTCTTGGCTAAATTTCTAGGGTGTTGCTAAGGTGAAGATGAATTTGGTATGATTTATATAATTTATTTTTAGTATAAGTGGTGCTTTATGTTTTTGATAATTCTTTCTACTCTTTCTTTGTTTGATGAAATAATTAATAAACCAACTTAGTCTTTAATCTTGTGGTGTACTTGGTAGAGGAAAGGAAGCCTATGGGTGTACCCATGGTGTGTGTAAAAACCCATGCACATATATAGTGGCTATCTTTGATGGTCGAGCCCCTCTGTCGAAACTTCACTCAAGATCGGTAATGTCTATATACTTGATCTTGGTCTTAAGCTAAGACTTGTTTTGTGACAATCTAAGTTTTGGTGAACCCACTTTAGGAAATAAACGGTTTTTATTTGTTTCTATTATTATATTGCCACCCAATTAATAAAGATTAATCACTATTTGCTAAATTAATTAACTCAAGTAAAAGGATGAGCAGACTTGAAAGGAGACGAGGCCTTTGCCATATCAAGTGGTGATTTGCTAATCGCTATGGCTTTTAGTAAGTCATTCACAAAAGAAATGGGTAGTTGGATGTAAATATCGCAAATTTGGGTGATGCATTTCTCATGGGTGAGGATCCGTTTTTTAATAATTCAGTGTAGGTAAGTGATGGGCGTTTACTGCTGTAGGATCGTTTTCTTATCAAACAAGAAATTGATTCATGTGGCTTTTCTCGAATATAAAGGTGGAAACAATATAGTCAAGTATGGTAGATTATAGATATGATATAGAACAATAGAACAAAGAGATAACAGGCTGTTATACTATGCAATCACTCATGTTCAAATCTTAGGCAGAGCACAACGGTTACACCCCCAATACACACATTTAAGAACTTAGACAAAATAAGAGCTATCTAAGAGGTTAAGAGACTGGGGTATTTATACCTTCCCTCAGTTTCCACCCATAGTCTCCATGTCCTAGGGAGGCGGGAGACCTTAGTCCCCCTAGGTAAATAATCAAAGTTTTGCCATTAGACATACAAAACACTAAATAAAAATCATCTAACCTAGCTAACGACTTAAACTGACCTATCACTAGTTGGGGAAATATAGAATATGCTATAATAACTGTTATCCCAATGGTAGAGGCGCTACACGAAATGTCTACATGGGTGATGGTCACTTTATCTGAACAGGAATTGTTGGACTTTGATAAAAAAAAAAAAAAATTATGTGGATGGAATGGAGGAAGCATTCTTCTTGCTAACCTTTTTATCTCGGGGAATACTGGAGTCAGTACCAACCTTGACTACCCATATACGAGTCGTAAAGGAAGATGTCATGATACAAGAGTTTGTATCATGTGACTCAATTGTTTATTTTTATTTAGTACTATAACTTACATTTTTTTATGCAAAGGTAAATATCGCGACCATATATGGTTTTTGCACGATGAATGAGAAAAATGAGAATTCCCTGAAAATAGTTGTATCAAAGCAATTAATGGCTTCTTCTGTAGAATCGTCAATTCTCGTTACATATACCAAGGTAATAAAATTCATCTTATCTGAAATTTAAGTTGCTTTTGATTTTTTCGATGAATAGCATTTTAATTATGCACGGTATATGTGAAAAAAGAATGTGTCTATGAACTCGATCACGCAATTACGATTATTGGGTACAAAAGCAACGATGGGTCTGATTTTTGGCTTTCTAAAAAATCTCGGGGGGGGGGGGGGGGATGGGGAAGACGGCTACTTCGTGCTTAAGAGAAATGTCGACGATTCCAGGGGAATAGGTGGGATAGCTATGCTCCCTTGTTACCCTTGAAGGAAGGGGTCAACGACCGTAACCCAGTCACAACCAAGCCACCAAATCCGTCCAGATGTGATGGTTCTTTGACACAAAAGGGAGATTAGTTGTTACTTTCTATTGTTAGATTGTTTGGATTACTTTGGTTCAAAATTGTTTTTGTTGGATTGTTTAGCTACAATTTGCCATAAGATCATCTTAACATGTGAACATCTTGGCAATTCAAGTTTGGGGCATTAATTTTGGTTAAAATGTTTGTTGTTGTTGCTATTAGTATAGAAATATTTTAAGGTAGGGTTCCGGTCATGAGTTATGACTTTTGAGGCTTATACCATTCGGGATAAGGGTCGGTTATGGTAAGTCTATAACCATTGCTCACCCCTGGTTTTCTTAATCTGAGTAGGATTACGAAACATTTAATTTTTTTTTTTATATAATAGCAATTTAGGTAGAATTTAGACTTGAAAACCAGCCCAATTGGCTCATTAGTGCTATCCCTCTTATGGAATACACCATTAAATTAAATATGTGGAAGACACCATAATGGCAAAAGAACAAGGTTTTGAAGGCTATACCGGACCGGCCGGTCTAACTGACAAATGTAGCTTCAACCGGACCTGGTTATGGTGTTGGAGGGTTTCATCGTGTAGCCGCCCAGACTATATAAGATATTGTTGGAGTAATCATGCCAGCGCAAACCTTGCAGGATCTTCACTCTAAAGTTTTTTATGAACCCAACTATCTTTATGTGAGCAATGGTAGAACTGTTACCTATTTTGCATGATGGTCAATCCCTAATTTATAGGTTTGATATTATGGCTATGGATTTGAGGAAGAGTCAATCTAGAATCCAATTTATAGTTTAGTGTTAGAATTGAACACTGGAAATGAGTCAAATGACTAATATGAATTGTAATTGTTAATTTTATGTACTGTTTGGGTCGTGATTACAAATAAAATGGGTATATTCTAAGCCGAACGACATGACACAAAATGAATAATTAGGTTTCTCTATGTTAGAGTAGATCTTGTAAACATCCACGTTCCGCACCTTTAAGTGCTAGTAGCCTAGTCTCAAACCAGGAGGCCTTATGTAGCTAATCCAGTTAGTCATTAAGGCTAGGTTGAGGATGCCTATATTTTATGGTCACTATGTTAATCCAATATATATAGATATGAATGCTTCCACCTTGTCAATTCACAAATAAAATTGATCACACCAAGTCAAAATAATCAAGAAGAGTTTGTTTTATACCAGCAATCATGCATCTAGATGGAAGAAGGACCATAGGGTGTTCCGAAAAGTGGTTAAACCCACATAACAAGATTGTTTTAAAATTTAACTTGTTTCAATCATTAAATGATACGTACATCAAGAAATTCATGTATATGTACATCTATATTACTTGCTTCCTAAGTAGTTTCATGTATTGAATTTCATATATATTTTTTTTAATAAATAAGATTCATTAAAACAAAATACGAAAGTTACATCATAATAGAAGGTAGACGGGCAACAAGCTGCGCCGCCACCCCTTTCTGAATTGTAAACCCTAGTCTACTAAAGACAAATCCTTGCCCCCTGGAGATGAACTATTGCTGTGGACGACCCGTTGGACCCTGGTCAAGAAACGAATAGCTTCTAGCGCCAGGGAGCCAAAGGTATCAAAGGCCAGAGGGATAAAGACATGTTGGTTATCTGCACAAGCTTTAGCGTGTTTATCTACTTTCTTTGATTCCGCCTTTCTTGATGCTTGCCCAGCTACAAACCCTGTTTCCCGTAACCCAACCAAAGGAGATACCCCGGTGAGGTCCACGCAGGCATGTTTCCCCCTCTCCCAACCAAAGACAAGCAGATCTGCGGGTCGCAGGGTGGATCTCCCTTCCGTAGGGTCTGTGAGGAAGTTTATGTATTATAAAAAAAATGTATGTACAAGAAATGCTTCACATCTTGAGCCCTATATTTTCTAGTTGTAATGACTAAAATAACGGAAACATGTATTGTTTTTGCCAAAATCAACATTTTTATCAAATTTGATAGCAATTTTAAATTGTTTAAACGATTAAGTTTCCGTTTACAAGAAAACAAATCCATAAAACTTCACAATTGGTCAAATTTGATTAAAGTTCACATGCAAGTAAGCCACATGCCTATATTATTGGTTTGCCTATATAATCAAAATCATTCTTAATCAGTTAATGTTCTAATCATCACATGTGATGTTTATAAGGCCAAGAGGAGTTCTACTAGATTTTTTTTTTCCTTTCACTGATTTTAACCAATTCTGCTTTTTCACATCACTTCACTGATTTACTTCACTGCAACACCTTTTTGTAGGCAGCACTCCACTGATTCTTTTATTTATTTTTTATAATTTCATTAAACTTTTTATTATTATTATTATTTCACACGGTTTAAAATTAATTACCAAAACTATTTCAACCGTCCCACAACCTCACGGTCAGAATTCAGTATGGAAACCGTTCAAACGAATTGAATGGCATTGATACCGTTCCACCAAACCGTTCGAAATTTTTTATATATAAACTTAGCACACGGTGGGGTTAAAACACACTTTTACCACCGTAGATACAAAGAAACACACACGAAGATGACTCGTTGGACCACCGAAGAAGAAATTGCATTGGTGATATGCTACCAAGACGCCTCGATCGACCCGGCACTTCAACAACGTCGTTCGCAGGTTTTTTAGGAACGTGTACTGGCCGATTTCAACCGCCACGTTGGCATCAATGACCGGACAAACCGTCAGCCTGCAGCGGAAGTGGACAGATCTCACCAATAAGTGTGATCGGTGGACCAGCATGTACCAGAACACGTTGAGGGAGGAGCCGGGCATTGACCCGGAGTTGGCTATCGAGCTCACGCATGTGGACTATGCGGCTCGATATGACAACAGCTTTGACCATGTCGAGGCATGGCAACTGTTGCGCCAACTCTAGGTTTTTTTTATTTCTTTTATAATGTGTTTTATTTTTAGTTTTTTATGTTTATTTATCTTTAATGTTCATATTATTTAAAAATCAAAAATAAAAGAAAACACCGGTACCAGAATGGTAACCAGAACCAGCAAAACGGTCCACGGGACCACTACCAGCGTGTATGGCGGCGATGATATCATGCTGATAGTTGGTACCCGTGGACAATTCAGATAGCGCTCCGTCCCCCTAAGCTATTGAAAAACACCTAAATGGTTAATTTGTAAAATCAAGTTTGGTGTTCAAATACTTATTGGTTAGATTAGGATATGGTAAAGTTAGATTTTAATGATTGTTTCGACTATCAATGTCTTAATTTCTTTCTTTTTTCTCCTACAGCTTGTTCGGCTTACACACAAAATATAATTCATGTTTTTGGTTTGTGAAAGTTGGACCTCTAGGGAGGTATATCCAAAGTACAAAGGGCTTGTTTTTGTCCTTGCATGTCATTATCAATGTATGTAGAAAAGGTATCCTTTTTTTTTGAACGATAGAAAAGGTATCCTATCTATACGGTTTGAGAGTTTAAGTCCCATGGTGGACTAAGGTGTAAATTTAGACATAGGATTGGAGTGCATATGTTGACCGTTAAATAAAAGAGTATATTCGGAGTCACACTAGGTTATACAAAATCATATCTAATGTTTAAGAGATATATATTACTATTGGTTTTGGGTAGGAGGTGCAAATGAGCCGAGCAGCTCGTGAGCTACTCGAGATCGACTCGATAAAAGGCTCGAAATGAGCCGAGCCTTATCGAGCTCGAGCCAAGCTTGAACCAAAAACTAAACTCATTTACTTATCGAGCCCGAGCTCGAGCCTGACATATGAAGCTCGCAAGGCTCGACGAGCCTTATCGAGCCTTAATATAATATTAATTTTATTAATACTTTATACTATTTACCCCATATCTAAAGTTGTTTAATAAACGAGCCGAGCCGAGCTTTTGACTTATCGAGCTATCGAGCCTATTATTTTTATTATTTAATTTAATATATTAACTAATAAACACTAAACAAGCCGAGCCTGAGCCCGAGCTCGAGCTTGAGACACTACCAACGAGCCGAGCTCGAGCTTTAAAAACAAAGCTCGAATCGAGCCGAGCTCGAGCTCAAGCCTTTATATGTTAATCGAGCTCGAGCTCAAGCCTGATCGAACTCGGGCTCGACTCGGCTCGTTTGCACCCCTAGTTTTGAGCATCAATGGCCCTTTCCATGAGTTAATGAGTTCTTTAGGGTACACAAAGCCACGTTAGGTCATAGCAAATCATTTATCATGTAAACGATATGGGTATAACTATTGTGGTTTATCTAAAATCTAGCAATGTAATGTATATTATCTATACTAGCAGGAACCCGCGCGTTGCGGCGGGGCCACACGATGTTTGGCTATATATAATTTGTATATATGTAAAATTGTTATGTTTAGCTTTAAGACTTGTACGTCAGTACGTGGGCAACTCGTAATAGAAAACATGGAAGAAAGAGTATACAAATCAAAGGAGCTTTATTACATAGTCAAATCAAATTTTACCAAATCAAGTTACCGTATATTCAAAAAACTTTCAACAACTCAACAATCAACATATAAATGTATGCTTCATATACGAAGCCTATAGATACAATGAACACTCAACACTAAGACCATGAGTAGGCGTTTTTCGCCATGTGGCGTCCATGTCAACAAATTCATTTTAAGCAAAAAAGTGTGTAATGGTTCATGCCCATTTCACGCCCCTTCATAATTACCAAATGATTAAATATTTTTTTTTTTCAACTATTTATAAATAAAAAGTAATACTTAAACATTTTCTTATTTATACAATAAAAAGAGGAAAGTTAAATTAAAATAAACAAATAAAAACAATATTTTTTATGTTAAGTTAAATAAAATAGTGTAAAAACTTGTATGATCAAAACTACTTTTCTAATTTATTAAACATTGAATTTTGTTTCTTTTTGTCATGCACTAAAACAACCGAACAATCCAGCATTTCATATTTTTTAAATTTTTTTCTTATTGTTGGTTAAATAATGGGTCGTGGCTTAACAGGCCCAATACCTATTAAAATAATCCTTCATCTTTTAAACTGTAATACTTTTACAGAGGGCATCGAGGAGAAACTATGGCTAATTTTTTTTACCATTCTTTCCCATTTTTCATCTCAAAATCTCAAAAACACTTGGAATAACTTACGGAAATCCTATATCAATCAAAATCTCACAAGACGTCATCATCATTCACATAATATGCACTTCTTTCATCTTTACAAAAACACTTGGACTAACCCAAAATACCACCTGACGTCATCATTCATATACTCTGAAGTAAACAAATTAACAAAAAAAAAAAAACACTACGGAAATTAAATTCGGAGTAAGAATCTCACCTGAAGTCATCATCCGTGCAAGAAAAAAAAAACGATCAATTCCTATTCGAAACAATATCGCAGGTTTGAGTAGAGTAACTAAAGACTTGGTTTTCTTCTTCGTGAACTGAATATGTTATGTTTTCTTTATTGACCCAAAGCTACTGGCTTATTATATATGTAACAATTTGAGATGACATTGAATTGAGGAATTAAATGGCAGTTTAATTGTTTTGAATAGGGTGTCAATCATGGGGCAGTTTTAGTGATGGTTGATTCCAACAAAAAAAAAACGCTTATTTCATTATGGTGAATTCATGATGATTAAAGCTTTAACATTGAATTTTTAGTTAAACCGTGCATTGATGATGAATTGATGATGATGAAATGTTGATTAGCTTTGGCTCAATCGAGATGATGTGAGGAAGGGTAGAAATGGAAGGATAGTATGAAAATGTAGAAAAGTATATATGGACCCTAGGTATCCAGCCTTAAAAAATGAAGTAATTTACTATTTTGCCCATGCTAAATTCTTTATATAATAATAATACTAATAATAATAATAATAATAATAATAATAATAATAATAATAATAATAATAATAATAATAATAATAATAATAATAATAATAATATCACTTCTTTGTTATGTTTAAAAAATAATACTTTCTAAAAAAATTTTAAAAAAATAACCATTTCATTTACAATGTATAGTTTTAAACATTTCTATAGAACTAAAAAAAGATTTAAAAAGATATAGAAAACAACATAAATAGAGACATATCTATTATTTATTTTGTTAATCTGTAAATTCCAAAGAGTGCAATGTGGTGGATTGGTTCTCGAGAAGAAAGAAACATATTTATGGACCGACTTGTGGCATAATCTAACACACATAATCTTGGAATTAATGATTTAGAATGGTTGCTTTAGGGATTTGTACACTTATCATCAAATGTTGTAAAGGAGGGTATAATGGGAAGAAAATGGGCAAAAGTTAGGGATTTATACTTGTGGCTTTTGGGATGCCATCTTAAAATGGTAATGAAATTACCTTGATACCCATCTAGGATGCATTATATAATAGTATAGATAATCGGGAAATCTAAAATCGTATTGAATTGGATGTTTATGATTATTGAAACAGATAAAAGTGTGCATTACATAATTATACAATTCACATTTTAGGTTGTACATGAGGGGCATAAGGGGAAGAAAATGACCAAGAATTGAAGACTTGTGAAGGGACCCTTCAACTCTCATCTTAAAAATTGTGTGAAATTACCTTATTGGACATCTTTGGTCCTTAATAAGGTAAAATAGAGAAATAGATATTAACTAGCAATTTTACCCGCCGCGCGTTGCGGCGGCGCACGACGGATTAAACCGTGAAACAAACAATTGGCCGGTGCAACCGATAATAAAACAAAATAAATGTAGGGGGACTGAAGTTGCAATTATCTGAAACATGAGGGAGTGGCAGTGGAAAGTAAGGGGACTAAACTTGCAATTAACTGAAATATAAAATAGGAGGACTGAAGTTGCAAATAGCTTAAAGTTAAGGGGGTGGGAGAGGAAGTGTTAGCCGACACTCCTCTTTAGTATATAGACTAGTATTTTGCCCGCCGCGCGTTGCGGCGGCGCACAGCGGGTCAAACTGTGCAGTAATATACGAAGTGTATAACACAATGTAAGACAGTACCTAAGTAGATATCTCATCGATTATCAGACTCGCTTTTGGCTCGACTTCTCACCTTTTCGCTCCTCCAACACCTTCCCACTTTCATCTTCAACCTGTGTCGCCATCCTCTCCACTTCCTTAGCCTTAAGCGCCTGTAATCTCGCATGATTATAATAACCAACCCCCAAACGTTGGCAATACGGTTACCGACAACGGTGGCGAAAGAGTAGGTCCGGTAACCATAAGTTAAAGCCTTGTCTGCCGTACCAGTTACTTGTTAAAGCCCTTTAGAGCATTCACAGTAGCTTCCCCATTCCCCATTCCCTCACAACCGATCACAACCACATATTACACTAAAAATCATTACAGTTTCTCTCTCCTCCACTCACAACTACTTTCAACAAATACTAAAAAATAAATACACCTTCCAGTTTTCCCCAAAAGATTCCCAAGTAACCCCAATTATACCGATCAACAGTAGATTCCCCATTTTTCTTCACTCACAACCACTCACACCCACTCCATATAATTTTAGGGACATACTCACATAAAATGGGGGAGCTACTGTGAATGCTCTTAGACAATTATATGTATTATTAATCCAATTAACATTCATACATAATACTATTCAGAAGTTTAAACCAATGAACTACAAAGATACAAACTTTATTAATAAGCTAGAAACAACAAAAGACCAATCCCTTATGTACCAGCGTATTATCTAACCAAAACATTGTAAAGCATGAAACAAAACCATATGAATAAATGCACACATGACAGATTGTTATACACCTCAACCACAGAAGGAGATCGGGCTTGTAAGTCACTGAAACAGAATTTAGAAAGTCATCGGAAACCGCCGAAATTAGACGACGGTGGAAACGTGATCACAGGACCTCACGACCGAACCAGCATCACCACCCGTCCCTGTCTTCTCCTCGTTGCTTCATCTCTGTAGTATCTGATCAACTCGTAAGATGAACACGGAAGTTCGTCGTAAAACGGCTTTGTTCCTGGATTAAGGCAGGCGACGATGGGGTTGGCAGAGAGAAGTTATGATTGATGATTAACTGGCTTCGCCGCCGCAGGACCACCGTGATGACCCCATGTCTGCTCTGTCTTTGTATTCACTCGCGTCGTATCTCGTCAATCTTTTGGCTGAATGGCTTTGGACAGATATGAGATGCATGAGGACCCGAGCAAAAACAACACAAAACATAAGGGGCGAAACTGTAAATTAAAATGGGTGAAAAGTGGAAAACCACGCCGACATAGCAAAATAGGATATAGATAATAATAATAATAATAATAATAATATAATAATAATAATAATAATAATAATAATAATAATAATAATAATAGTAATAATAAGAATAATAGAGATGACTTGCATTAGTCATTTGTACAATTTTAATAAAATGTTGCACATAGGGGCATAAAGGGAAGGATTTGGCAAAAATATAGTTGTTTACCTTGTGATCTTTTGTATGCCATCTTAAAATGATGGTGAAATTACCTTCTTACCTATCTCTCCTCCTTAATAAGGTAGTAGAGATAATGTGTTTTACAGTTAGATAAAAGCAAAAAAAATGGAACTTGTCAAAACCAAAACATGGCTAGATATGAAAGAATATGCCTCGCTAGAAAATCACCTTTGTCGCCTCAGCTTGGAAACCCGCCTTTGGGCTACAAATTTAGACCATGTGTCTTTATTTAGTTAACCTAAATTAGTAACTCAATATTTTCATATCACATTGTTTTTCAACGTTGAATGTTATGGTGAACATGATAATGCATTTTGTTATGAATAGCTATCATAGATCTCACTTGCAGGGGTGGAGGATTGAAGACCCCCCCCCCCCCACACACACACACACACACACGCACACACAATTTAAGGGTACGGTCCCTTGACCTTTGAGACTTTCGGCCTCCTGACAATTTTGTTCAAAACTTCGTCACTACTCACTAGGGTGTGGTCTAGCTATCCATAAGCTATGAGGTGAGGTTTGTTCCAACTAAAGTGTTGTGTGTTTGACAAAAAGCGAAAGGAAGGAAACGTTCAAGAAGTGGGTGTAAATGATGGGACCTTCGTAGTTTTATTTCAAAACATAAACCAATCATAATATAAAGCCACATATTCAAAACTGCACAGCTCATTTATATTATATTAAATTCAAATAAAAGTTACAATAAATTTATAAATACGTATAAAGTGTCTGCTATATTTATTATTTTATATTACACAATTTCCATCATTGTATATTAAAATTTGTTGGATTATTGGTATCAAAGTCAGACACTTAAACCAAAACTCGTTCTTGTTATTGATTCAATTGATTAGGTTTACATAACTTCCATCTATACATAAGCCTAATAACCCTTGGTCAACAAGGAAACATTATAATTATCTAAACAATAATAATTATCTAAACAAGAAACCTATTTGATTTAACAAGATCCCTACGGCAAAAACACTATCGGCTAGAGGAATAACCTTTGGTGATGGAATATGCAAAAGATGCGGTTTAGATTCTGAGACAGCGGATCATATCTTTTTTTTATTGTATTTCGGCCTGAGCTTTATAGTGAAATATTGCCGAGTGAATGAAGACTCCTGATATTGCATCGGCAACTTCGATCAGCCATGTATTGGAAAGATGCTGGAACTTAAATGAGTCGGCTAAGAAGATCAAAACGATTTATGCGGTAGTGCTACATGGAATTTGGAAACCATGATTGGGGAGAAATGACAAAATATTCAATAATGTGACTAAGGCGACACCATCAGTGCTCGAAGACATCAAGACGGAGTCTTTCTGGTGGATGGTGAAGAGGGCAAGAATTATTGGGCTGGAAAAGAAACAGTGGTGAGACTTCTCCTTTTTTGACAATGTAGAGGTGCAAAAAAAAAACCGGAATTGGAAACCGGAAAAAAAAACCCGGAACCGGGTATTAAAAAAACCAGAACCGGGTACACCCGGAACCGTACCGACCCTACCCGCCGGGTACGCATAGGGTATAGATTTCTATGTAAAAAAAAACCGGACCCGGAACCGGACCGATTTATACCCGGTTGTACCCGGTTTTTATAAATACCCGGAACCGGGTTTTCCGAATACTCAAAAAGTATGTGTCAAGCGACGGGACTATTTGGCATTTTGATGTTGAGGCGGAACTGGGTATTAAAAAACCGAAAACGGGTTTTCCGAATACTCAAAAAGTATACTCAAAGAATTCTATAACCGCGTTATAATCATCTAAGTCGCACTACCCTTCGACGTGATTGTATAAAAAGAATTCAATACCCGATATACCCGGGTTTTTTCAATACCCGATATACCCGATACCGGTTCCATACCCGGAACCGGGTATTGAAAAAACCGGAACCGAGTATTGAAAAACCGGAAACCGGTATACCGGGTATGGTTTTTTATGCTAGGAACCGGAACTGGAACCGGTTTTTTCAATACCCGGTCGAAGTAATACCCGACTGTACCTGGAACCGGTTCCATACCCGGAACCGGGTATTAAAAGAAACCCGATTTGTGCACCTCTATGACAATGGATGAAAAGAAAAATCGATCATTCATGTTTTGTTTTCCTTTTTCGTTGTATGAGTATGGGCCGGTTATTGTAGTTTGAGTTTTTAGATTGTTTTTGTTTTGTATTTGGGCTTTGTAATGTGGCCCAGTTTGTAAGTCGTCACTTTTTACCAAAAATTACACAAGAATAGTTCTTCAAAATTTACATGTTTCCCTTATATTCTAATCCGGTCTATTCGTATATTTTTAGAATAATATAAATCCTGCCATCTTAGGTTATGTCTTATGGGGTGCAGGGTGGGAGCTTGGCTGGAGTCGCGGGCATGGGTCGAGTATGGTAGGGTTTTTTTATTGCCAGTTAATATATAAAAAAAAATAATAAAAAAGCTTAATAAATAGTATACTTTTTATTATGTATATAAATCATTCATTTAGAGTCACCTCAACCCAATATCACATTTAGATAACGCTCCGATAAATCCCCTCACAACACGCCTTAGTAATGTGCATGGTGAATAAAAAAAAAGTGTGCATTATAACATCATTTTTTTCATATAAAGGCCCAGTAGATTTTCATAACACATAGTCATAGTAGATTGATTTTTCTATAAAACATCAAGTAGATTGATTTTTCTCTTTTCTGTCGGGCAAACTAATTATTTTGGTTGAATTTATAAATGCATAAAACTTGAACTTATATATCTCAAAACTGTAAGAAAGTCATCAAATTATTTGACAAGGATTTTGTCTCGCTTTAGTGGTAATATAAAGATTATCGACTGAAATAAAAAGATGGTCTAATAATCTCGAGAATCAATACATGGTAAACAAAATAATTAATTCCTAATACGATGCCTAAAATTAGAAACAAGTGTTTAATTAACTTTAACCACTCATAATTTAAGGAGTGGATTAAGGAAAGAACACAAGAAATTTGTGGAGAAAAGGAAGAAGAATGAACAAGAAACAAGGTCTTTTAAATGTATAAAAACTAAATCAATCTTCATTCTCAAATGACAATCCCAGGTAGCACCCGGAAGAAGCAAATCTTCTTCTTCCCGGTACTTTTTAACAAAATAATAATAATAATAAATTTATGTTATCTTCTATCTTTCTTGTTTCCAAAACAAATATATACATATATATACTCTGGGTGTCTCCGGGATTGTAATATGGACACTCAAAAGTATGGTTTTCTTATTGTGCTATGCATCTTAATGTTGTTAACACTAGCCAAGGCCGAAGATCCTTATCACTTTTTCGAATGGAAGGTCACATATGGCACAATGTCGCCCTTAGGAGTCCCACAACAGGTTATTCTCATCAACGACAAGTTCCCCGGTCCTGTGATTAACTGCACAAGTAATAATAATATTGTTGTTAATGTTTTTAATAACCTCGACGAGCCATTTCTTCTTACATGGAACGGTATTCAACAGCGCAAAAATTCATGGGTCGATGGGACACCAGGGACTATGTGTCCAATCCAGCCTGGAACTAACTTTACATATAAGTTTCAAGTGAAAGATCAAATTGGTAGTTATTATTATTTTCCCACCACTGCCATGCATAAGGCAGCTGGTGGTATGGGCATGATCCAAGTGCATAGTCGACCATTAATCCCGGTGCCCTTTGATAACCCGGCTGATGAGTTTGCGGTTTTTGTGGAGATTGGTTTAATAAGGGTCATAAGGCGTTGAGGAACCTCCTTGATGGAGGGAAGTCTATCGGTTATCCTGATGGGCTTCACATCAATGGCAAATCTGCTCAAGTTGGTGCATCGATTGAACCATCGTGGAAATTCGAGGCAGGAAAAGACATACAGGTTTAGGATTTGTAACGTCGGGATGAGGACTTCGGTTAATTTCAGGTTCCAAGACCATGACATGAAGCTGGTTGAGGTCGAAGGATCTCACCTTATGCAAAGCGAGTACATGTCAATGGATCTTCACGCCGGCCAGTGTATGTCGGTTTTGGTAACTGCCGATCAACCACCAAAGGATTATTACTTAGTCGTGTCAAGTCGGTTCCACCAAGCATAATCATTCTGTTGTTGCCACTATTCGCTACGCAGGAAGCAATACCCCTGCATCCCAAAACCTTCCACCACCTCCGCCAGAGAAAACTCCCGGAATTGCATGGTCAATAAACCAGTTCAGATCATTCAAATGGAACTTGACTGCGAGCGCAGCCCGCCCTAACCCACAAGGGTCTTACCACTATGGTAAGATTAACATCACCCGCACCATCAGGCTGGCAAGTAGTCGGAACTACATCGACGGCAAGCTAAAGTTTGCTTTCAATGGTGTCTCTCATGTTGACCCCAAGACTCCTCTTAAACTCTCCGAGTACTTTGGTGTCGGTGACAAAGAGTTCAAATACAACATCATGAGCGACGAGCCACCGGCTGATATCGAAAAGAACGTCAAGGTCGCCCCAAACGTTGTGAACGCAACATTTCGGAACTTCGTGGAGATCATATTTGAGAACCGTGAGAACTCCATGCAGACTTACCATTTTGACGGATACTCGTTCTTTGCCGTGGCATTAGAACCAGGGAAGTGGAGCCCAGAGAAAAGAAAAACTACAACCTTGAAGACGCAATCAGCCGACACAATGTGGTCGTGTTCCCAGGTTGTTGGGCTGCAGTCATGCTAACCCTCGATAACGCCGGATGTGGAGCTTGAGATCAGAGATGTGGGAGCGATTTTACTTGGGACAGCAAATATACTTCAGCGTACTCTCGCCGGAGCGTTCCCTTAGAGATGAGTACAGTCTGCCTGAAACCGCACAACTCTGTGGCATTGTGAAAAATTTGCCCAAACCACCAGGCTACGTTTAGATTCAACTCTTTCTGTAATTACTATTTGTTGGATACTATTGTTGTAAATTTGTAATCATCCCTCCATCACAAATCAAACACTTTTTTTTTTCATTTATGTTGACAAGGATACTATTGTATCATTACAGTTGTATATCAAATTTAAGTTATTGTATACAATACATCAACTGTTTATAAAAATATACAAATTACCCGACTGTCGCATCCATTTTACGACTATTACAAACCACCCATTCGGTCAAGATCATTTGAATACAACTTCCACGAACACTATATCAACAAAGCAAACACAATATGATCCAAGTTCCCATTCAGGCCAACAAACACTAATAAAATCCTTCACAATATAATAAACTTAAAATGAAAAAAAATAGAAAGATAGATAGCTAGCTTTGCTTGCTTATTCTGTTGGTTATTTCCTATCAGGAAATAAAGCTTAGCATCACCAGGATTATTCAAATTTCAATGAAAGATAAAGAAAGGATAAGAAATTTAACCTTGGCAGGCACGCACGCACGCGGTTGGTCTATACACAAAATGAAACCAGGTTACCGTTTTTTTAACTGGATAGTCAAAGTCAAAGCCGAGACTATCTTTGAGGTGGGTCCACATTTCGCACATTCGCTCCTGTCATTCCTTCGATGCGGTCTTTGGTTATCTCCACAAAGTGGCCAACCATTTCGTGAAACTGCTTCAGTCCAGATAATGGGAGAATGATGGATGACCTATCAGAACCTGCAACCTGCATTTGCAATTCACAATCCATTTATCCACCTCTTTAAATTAATAGAAGAAAAAAAAAACAAGACACTAGTTGTATTTATATTGCTTTATTACTATAACTAACGCGTCAACTAATATCTATCTTTTATTTTAGAGATGACAATAAGTGTTTGCATTGTCAAGTGTCAACTCGACCATATACTAGAAAATGACCCATTACAGCATAAAACATACTATGACAACTTTTGTTGACTTACATATCAAAGCAAAAAAGATTCTTGATTCTTACAAAATGATACTAAATTTTAAGTAGCCACACAATATGATGACACAAACATTACAACTTAAAAGAACACTCTTATCCTGCAATCAATCTTACCAAAATAATAATATTGCTAATAGGCAAATAGTTAACGTTCAAAGGAAATCCTTCAAGAAAAGAATTATGGAGGCAATCCTGACCCAGAGACTTATGGGTTCATTTGGATTCGTTATTAGGTTATGGGTTGTTTTAGGTTGAGCTTAAATTGCCATGGGTCTAAAGTGGGCAAAAATAAAAATAGGAAAGTGAGATTGGGTCAGGTGGGCAGTTCTGGCTTTCTTGCTTCACAGCTCTTCGCCCACAGGATACCACAACTGAACTGCCGCTCATCTCTGGGCATTTTGCCAATCAAATTTCTGACGGATCTGTATGGAATCGATGGCCTGGATCGTTGGAGTATTTCACAACCCCTCAACAATTCAAATCTCCGTCCTGCTAAGGTTCAATTTTTATTTGCTTTGCATCTTTTTTATATTGTGACTTCTTTTTCATCTCCATTCTTCCAGTTATTTGTTCATAATTTTTCTTCTTAGACATTATGCTAATTATAAGAATTTTCTAGGTTTCTTTGATTATGTTGTTTTTATAACATGTGAATTCGAATTGGGTAGCAGGTTCAATCCATTATGATTTCTTTGATTTTATTCTTTTTAGTTGTGATTCTAAGCTTGCTCAATTATGTTAATTTATTGGGTGTTCTTTTATCAGACAACCATCATTAAAGCAATTAGCATTGTGTTTAATTAGTAAAAATGATTTGCAGAATTGCAGGAAACACTGTATCTTCTTATACTACAACAAGACTTGATTTTTTGCTTATATTCAAGTCACGTTCTTTTGACTTATGTCTAGTTCGGCACTTAAGTTATATGAATACTGTACTGCTGGTTTTTGGTTTAAACTTTAAAGTATAGCAGGCTCTTCCAAAAAGTTTATTCCTCACAAACAAACTATTATAATCATCTAAATCTATTGGTTGTATTTCATGAACAATGGGATGATATGTTTTAGTCAATTTGATACATTTACCAACCTGATGCATTGATTCATTTACCATTTTCTTATACAATGTAATCTTGCAAATATGATGCATTTTTTGCAAATAGGAATTTGGTTTACAATTGATAGTCTTTTAGGAAATATTGCTGTAAACCGGAATCTATGATGGATAGCCAATTTTTACTGTTGTGTATGTTAATTTGCTTTATAATTGCAATGCGTGTGTTTGTGTCTTCCCCATTTGGAAATGGGAACAGTGCTGCAACTATGAGAAGAATTCTGGTTTTTTTTTTTAAATCAACCTGTCCTAACCCAAATCAATCCTGACACAAATCTGTCTTGACCCGAACCAAAATAAGCAGTTTTTTAAATATCCCAGTTCTGACCAGGTACCAGACCCCCCACCCACCCCAATTAGTAGGAAGGATTGACTTCTTTTGGGGCTACACACCCACACACAAATAGTGCAGAACATTAATTACTGAGATAGCCAAGAACAAAAAGAACAAACCTAGATCGTTTAATTTTATGATCAAGGGTTTATATTTTTAAATATTATACTTCTCATATACAAATGTGTATATTTATGTACATAAAAATCCATCAAAATAATCATTTCATATGCTTTTGATTTCTTAACCGTTTACCAACACATGTATAGGTTATATCACATGAATTACGCATGTGTAGTTTATATAAAAGAAATTTGTTCGTAATTCTTTTTGAGTTTAGGAAAACGGATAACATTGCATTCCTATCAGTTTCTTTTATTTTAGATATATAATAAGATTGAAAAAAATAAATTGTTGATTTTGTTCTGCATTTTCTCGCAATATTAAGTGTCCTGCATAGATCCCTCCCTGGGAAGATCGAAATCAGAGGACCCCTTCTATTAGATATCAATTCTTAGTTGCAGAGTCAAAAACCAGTCAACTTTTCATATGATACTGCATTATTACCGTCAAAATAAACTAAAAGCAAACAATGAAAAAGTCGTACCTCAGATATTCTTAAGTAATGGCCCCGGTTGTTGCTTCCAAGATCAAAGAAGAACCTCTTCTGATCAGCCCTGATCACTTTGGAGACCCCAAAACCACCACTTTCATCGGAAGATGAAGGTGGCAAGTCAAATGTAGTTGCCCTTTCTCCTAAGTTCAAGTCAGATGTTGCCATAGGGGCAGACTGAGAACTGTTTCCAGCAATAAAGCCAGCGCCAACATCATCAGACAGACCAACTAGTCGCTCTTGGGTGATACCTTCAGCGTTTTGCTGTTTAACAGATAATGAACAAACAGAAAAAAAATGATGAGAAAATGAGAACAAGGGTGGTTTAAACACAATGAAACGTGAAATGCTTAAAGATGGAACCTGATTGGGGGAGACAAAAAGCTTAGATGTTTCATTTATCTCTTCTAATATATTTCTAAATGCAGTCCACCCTTCATCTCGGTTGCTTCCTGCAGGTACAATTATGGTACTGCGGTTTCTACTAACAGAAGCTTCAGATACCTGCAGATACACTCAATTAGGGCAACAGCAGAAAAGGATCAATGCATCACGTCACCAAGAGAAAACCAAAAAAACCATAAGTAGTTTACAGGTGGAACCTGCTAGTTATAATATACAACTTGACATCAACAATAACTAAGGAAAACGTGGCAAAGCTACCATTATTTATTTTTTACTCTTTCAAACCCACAACCTGCAAGTCTGCAACCATTATGAAAATGAAGGATAATTGGCTAAAATTTCCAGACAAAATGGTGTTTTATTGTAAACAGCATGAGTATGTACTACGTAGTACTTCTGATCACAACTTATCTAATACAAGTAACATGACATATAATTGTGCAAGCAAAATTTCCGCAATTCATAGCATATTTATTGTAAGCAGGTTCAACACTTCAACTTAACTTGGATGTCTGAAAAAAATTCCTATCATATGGTTAAAACATTAATATGATTGGTACAAGTTACAACATGCCAAATATGATGACAGTATGATACAACCTCAAATAGCTCCTGAGTTAATTCAAGGTAAGTGCAAAAGGGGTCATAATGAACTTTTAAAGAGATTCTACCATAATTTCAATTTCAAGGTCATGGTCAAGCCGTCAAGGGAAGTGGAAACAAAACAATAAAGGCAGTGCTTTCTGTGTCACATAAACTACATGTCAGTATGTCACCAGGATGTTATTCAATGATATATTAAACCATATGCTTTTAAGTATGCAAAGATAGTTATTTAGTTAGTTTACTATCTCCATCTACAATCAGCAGAAACATTTGTCCTTGAATTGCTGAAAACTGAAATAATATGGTAAGATCGCTGCTTAAACTGTTTCATACATTATGGTTTGATTTCTCCTACTCCTACACATATAGACTTTTGATATATGATCATCCTATTCCTTTATGTTGATCTCAATGAAGAAACTGGAAGTTTTCTTTATAAATAAATTCTTCATCCCACTTCCCCAAAACAACCCCAATTGATACCTAAATTTGCAATCAACTATATTTTGCTAGGTAAGCAGGAAAATGTAGTACAAACACTCACAACTGTGCACTTGCGACAGGTAAACAAGGAGTAAGCAAAAGGCTCACCTCTTTCCAACCCACATAAATTCAAATTCACCACTCCCTTAATAGCACATTTCACTTGTCCCAGGTAGTTGTCAATAATGTGATCCACAAGACCACAAGCCCCCTCACCTATTTACTTAAACTTCAGGAGTATTCTAGGTCTTGAACTACCTAAAGACTTAAAAACAATTGTGCACAGTCAAAGCTTGGATGTATTTCAGGACAGAAGGCCCCTATCTTATCATCAAAGTATTTTCTGTTTTATAGAGTATAGACCCATTCTGCTTACAAACCTTCTTCAATCAATGGGCTGTTTTGTAGCCTCTTAAAGTCTTAATGACTCCGTTGAGAGGCTACCTCTGAATCGCTCACAAGTAGAGTCTGTTTGGTTCGCAGTTCACTTAAAAGACACCTCTTAATGGTTCATGGAGCCTCTTAATGGCTCAGCACAAGGTTGCCAAACAGTCCCTAAGACTATAAAGTTTGGTCATCTTGTCAAAATGTCATATTCCTTTTTTATCCTCTCTAAGCTTTCATTATAACTACTACCAATTTCCCAAGTTGCTCCTGGACCACGGTCCATCTATATTGCAATCATAGTTGTTAATAGCACTCATAGCGTAGCGCTAATTCATCGCTATGAGCTATCTGATTTTGGTGCCTCCATCATGGTTTAAAAAAAACGGGTGAGGCGTATGCCTCGAGGTGCTCCTCGAGGCGAAACTCTAAGAAAACGAGTCTAAGGCACGCCTCATGGGTTCAGATTGCCTCTAAGGGCTGAGGCGCTAAGAAAATGTGCGCCTCAGGTGCACCTCGGGTCGTTTAGGTGTTTTTTTATGTTTTTTTTTTTGTGTTTTAGACTTTTTGGGTCACTTATTTTATTTTTGATGCGCGTTTTTGATGTTTTAGACTTTTCTAGGTTAAGTATTTTATTTTTTTAGACACATAATTTTTATATTTATTTTTTGATTGCGCCTCGAGCTTACGCCTCGGTTCGCCTTGAGGCTTTACGCCTCATGATGCGAAGGGAAAACGCCTCAAGGCTCGTTTCCGTTCTTTTAAACTTTGGCCTCCATAGCAAGTAAATAACGGGATTTCAGGGTTTTTTGCTTTAATATAAATAGCAAGCAAATATACGTAAACAATAGCTAGATTTTAGGTTTTTTATTAGGTACACGCATAGAAACACCATATTTGGATACAATATACATACAAAATATTTCAAAAACTTTCTTCTAGTGTATCGCTAAACATAAAATCGTGCCCGCTATTTCATCCCTATCGCCACGTAGCGTATAGGTTGCTTGTCGCTATCCTCTACTATTCGCTATTAACAACTATGATGGCAATTCAAGTACATTCAAATTCTTCATACATAAATAACCAATTACGCACACATACACACACACACACCAAACAAACAGAGAAAGAAACATTTCCGAGCACATTGAGTCAAAAACTTGATAATAACTTAAACAAAAGGTCGAAACCAATAACCACACAAATGTTTACCTTCAGAAACCGACCTCTCCTATTCTCCCCAATATCAAAATAGAACACCTGAAAACACAACCAATCATAAAGCTAGCATAATATAATAATTATTAATAATAATGATAAGGAAGAAGCAAGTACCTTGCTATCAAGCTGCAACTCCTTGCTAGAAACATCCTGGTCATCAGAAGTAACATAATAATTAAAAATATCAAAGAACCAGGCGATTCCATTAAACGGAACAATAATCGTTGACCTAGTGGCCGACGTCTTCTCCGATATCTTCAAATACCGTCCACGTGGATTCTCCTTTAAATCAAAGTAAAACAGCTTATGTTCCACCTGTAACGTCTTCGACAACAGCTCCACGTCACCACCACCACCACCACCACCACCACTACTACTATTATTAAACTCCATCAATAAACCTCTCGAATTACAAAATGTTACTTCAATTGAATAAAAACTAGCTTGGTTTGATTGAAGTGGTGAACGGAATCAATTGAATTAATGGTTGTTGTTGTTACATGATGAGTTGGAACGTGTGATTGTAGATCTGGAGTTGTTTGGTGGAGATTGTGAATTAGGGTTTGGGAATTGACTGTGTCTTCTTATTGTTGTTGTAGTTCGTTGTGTAAATAAAACTAAACTATTTTGGTTTTATTAATGTGTTTGGGGCGAAAGAGTTTTACGGTTTGATCACTCGATGTTGCTTATGTGTCATTATGTACCCAGCTAGCAGAAACCCGAACGATGCGGTGAAAGTAACACTTTTTATTACGGTACTTATTTTAAATTTGTATAGCATTTGTTGTAGCATAATTGTAGTGGATATACGTAAGATGGTGGGGTGTGGAACGGTTATTGAGCTCGGGGAGCTGACATGGAAGGGCTCCCCATCGGTGTACCCCCCCCCCCCCCCGATCCCATTTCGGTGTGCTCGGTGCTTTTCCCCCGAAGGCCCCATCCCCTTTTTCGATGCAAATGTAGTCGTTGGGCTTTTACCGTTGATTCAAACAGTACAATTTTAAAATAAATAAATAAATAAACTTTAACCTTTAAATAATAACCTTTTCCTTCATTTTACCCCACACTAAACAATCAAAACCTACACTTTTTATAAACTTTTCCTTCATTCCAACTTAATTTTATAAACTTTCATGGCGCCCGTTCTTCCCTAACACACCCGCTAACCCCACAAGCAAGCACCGTTCGGTTTTCCCTCGACACCCGGTACGGCCTCGTCACAAACCTTTTGGCGTGTTTAACACCCCTCTTAATCCATGCCAAATGCAACAACAACGATGGCAAATGCAAATGCAACAACATCAATGGCAACCATTACCCCGAAACGCAAACACAAACCCGAGCACGATTTCGTTTCTTTGGGCACGCACGATGATCACGTGCCCGAAACCCAAGCGCCTCCTCTCTTAACCGAACCGGCACCTAGAAAAAAAGCTAAAAAAAAGAAAAAAACGGGGCCAGGATGAAGGCCTAGTACGAAGGCGGCCCCCTTCCTTGGACTCCCAATGAATTGGAGGCGTTAGCAAAAGCTGGGTTATCGCTTCTACCGACCCAATACTAGGTAAAAGTTTACTTTTTTTTTAACTTTCGCTTAATTTTTTTTTAATATTTTTGCTTATATATATATATTTTTAAAGTTTCGGTTCCATTTTTTTCATAAATTTTTCTGTTATATAACTTTTTTTAAAGTTTCGGTTCAATTTTTTTTATATTTTCTGTTATATAATTTTTTTTAAGTTCCGGTTCCATTTTTTTAAATATTTTTTGTTATGTAATTTTTTTTAAACCTTTCGGTTCAATTTGTTTTTTTTAAATATTTTCTGTTATGTAACTTATTTTTAACTTTCGGTTTAATTTTTTTTAAATATTTTCGGTTACTAACTTTTTTTTAAATAATTGTAGCTACAAATCGGAGAAGGAATGGTTTTTGGAACCAAGTTTGTAAGGAATTCTTCAAGTTGTTACAACGTGAAGAATATCGCCGGGGTTCACTCCGTTAGTACCAAGTGTCGGGAATTAATGGGAAAATGTCAACTTTTTGCGGGTTACTATCAACAAGCTTGGAATAATCGTACCACGGGACAAAGTGATGACAACGTTTTCAAGTTGGCTATTGAAAGATACACCGCAAAATACGGGGCGTTTGCGTTCATGAAAGCGTATGAGTGCGAAAAGTTCAAAGTGGTGCCCAATGAGGTGGAACAAGCGAAGAGGACAAAAACGAGCGCATCGGGGAGTTATAATGGTGGTGGGTCGGATGCTCGTTGTACTATCAATATAAATGACGACCCGAGTTTGAAGACGAGGCGCCTACACCGCCCTCCGAGAGGACCGATTGGAAGGGACCGTGCCAAGAAAGCGGCCTCGAGCTAAAAAGGAAAGGGTGTCGATAACCCGGTTCCGTTCGAAAGATGCCAAAGATAATGCGGTGGAGAAAATTGAAGAGTTGCTTAAAAACTTTAACGACTTTAAACAGGAGCAAACAGAGAGGTACTTGGAAAGAAAGAAGGAGAAGGAAGAAGCGCGGCGAGGGATATTGAGAGGCTACAAATGGAAAAGAAGGAGAAGGAAGAAGTCGCGGCGAGGCTAGAGTTGGAAAGGAAACTCCTCGAAATGGAACTTTCGAAACAGGAAACAACCGAATTCGCATTGATGAAAGAACATCTCGATGGCCTTTCGGAAACGAAGCGTGCGGTGGCGGAGAAATAAAAGACAAGATTACAAAAAGATGGCTTGGAGGAGCGTTTAATTTTAGTTTATTTTTTATGTATTTTTG
>JAUTDX010001634.1:0-55049 GCA_030844895.1 Ambrosia x helenae | reverse complement strand
CAAATCGTTATCACTCAATTATACGGATTACAGGTATGTTTAGCAAAACTAGCTTGTGGCTAGAAGCTAGTAGCTGTAGTTTTTTAAATATATTTTAGTGTTTGGCATAGTAGTTTGGAGCTTTTAATAAAATGTATAAAATGATCAAAGTGGGCATAACAAAAAGCTTGTATGAATGTTGTTTTTTATATTTTTTTTATGGTAAAATGAGTATTTATGTCGTTTTATACCCATTAAAAGATTGTAGTTAGTAGAAATTTTTTCTTAAACGCTAGTAACATCGCATAATCATCTACTTGATGACATAAATTGCATGTCCATAATATTTAATATTTCCTAAGTATCTTTTTTTTTATTTATTTTTTTTGAAAAGTTTAGCTCCATTAACCACCGGCAAAACCCGTCTCCAAGTAAAAGACGAGCGGCCTCAAAAAATTACATCAGAGTAAAGTTACACCAAGATCGCCAATCACAATCGCAATCCTTAATTCTATTTTTATACCACAAGTAACCGTACGCTTTTATATCCGAAATAACCTCCGTTGCGGTAGTCGATTTTCCTTCAAAAATTAGGTCGTTTCTCGCTTTCCAAATTCGCCAACTTGTGATGATAATAATACCTTTAATCGCCTTCCTGTCCAGCCGGACCTCCTTTTCAGGGAGAGCTAATGCTGTTGGGTATTTTGGTTTGACACCGGTGGTCTTCTACAATTCTCAGCTATATCAAGTAAATCTTTAACTTCAATGATGGAACAGCAGCTGCCAAATTCTGACGCTCATACTGCATTCCATGATTCTACCCCTGGCAACTCCTCTTCAGTTGGGTTCCAAGCAACCTGAAATTTAATATAAAACCACAAATGATGCAGACGGTGAACCCTTAAAAATACTTGAAGGATCAACTGGTTTTGTAGAGATTCTAATTAGCAACTGTTCTAGTTATTTTGGACATTGGTTGACCCTTCCCCAAAGATAGGTTTTTGTAGAGGTATGGTGCTTGACCCGACATACCGTATTTATTACTTGTCACTTCTTGTATTATTTACTAATATTGGAGTGTGGAGTAACCCACTAACTGGGCTTGGTGCCAATGGCTATGTGCCCATATAGTTAGGGGTCCATGATGTCCGGCCCATTAAGGCCCATGAAAGCCCTATATAAGAGGTCATCACCTCTCATTAGGGCACAAGTTATCACACATGAGATTACCCCCTGATAACACATGGTTGCTGCCGCCGACGCCATCAATTTTTGTGTCTGTACGTTGCCCATATAGTTAGGGGTCCACATCGTGGGTTCGAGTCCCACGGATGGCGCCAATGAAGAAACACAAACCGAAACGGTTGTCCGGGTCATGCCTCGACGATATTGAATGAGAGAACCACACCTTGTTCTTCGTCTTCTCCGTTAGATCCAGATCTGCAAGAAGGAAAGAGAAGGTGGAGTGCGGAGGTGACTGCTAGGAAACCACGAGTGGAGTCCAATGTACAGACACAAAAAGTGATGGCGGCGGCAGCAACCATGTGTTATCAGGGGTAATCTCATGTGTGATAACTTGTGCCCTAATGAGAGGTGATGACCTCTTATATAGGGCGTTCATGGGCCTTAATGGTCCGGACATCATGGACCCCTAACTATATGGGCACATAGCCCATTGGCACCAAGCCCAGTTAGTGGGTTACCTCCACACTCCAATATTAGTAAATAATACAAGAAGTGACAAGTAATAAATACGGTATGTCGGGTCAAACACCATACCTCTACAGTTTTCAAATGCGTGATGTCGCGTTCCGGGGTGTTTAGGTCTAGAAAACAAAGGCGGGAGCAAGAGCCGATCTTTTATGCACAACAAAAAAGCTGCAATCAGTCATCTAGTTACCTGTGTACTTGAGACACGCTTTTCAAAACCAAGGCCAAACTGTTGAAATTTTAAAAGGAAAAAAAACATATCATTTCACCAAGTTAAGTCATAGAAAAACCCGAATATACCTTCCAAAAAATGGACATCAGAGTCACCATCAAATAACAGCTGCCCACTTGACATTTCAGCTGTGCAAAACATCGGATTATTAGATGTGATCCATGAAATATCAAACCTGATTCAGACACTATGGGAGGAAAATTGGTTAAAGAAATTTATTATCTCTCTCTCTCTCCAAAACGGGAGGGTACTAGGCAAAAACGATTAAGATCGCGCCTGCATAAGTTAGATGCAGTAATTTGGCATAACGCAGCAGATTTTGGACAAACCGTATCGTGCAACTTTAATTTATGACTATCAGTTTTGAGTATAATGGGAAATGTTATATAAACATGCAATAGCAGAGAGACATAGATTACTGAAGATACACCCAACAGACCAGATGTCGACTCTAGTGAAGTACTCATCAGATCCCAAGAAAAGCTCTGGACATCTGTATGCAGGTGTAACAACCTGCCCAATGATTAACATAAAATGTTAACATAATAATAATAATAAATAAATAAATAAATAAGCTGGCTGGTTATTTCTAGGAAAAATAGAACCTCAGGAGTAAAGGATTTGGCAGGAAGAGCAAATGGCCTTCCAAGCCAAAAGTCTGATATCTTTAGATCCATCTTATCGTTATCAACCAGCAAATTTTCGGGTTTTTAGGTCCCGGTGGAGAACAACCATGCCATGGCAATAAGCAAGCCCCTTACAGAGTTGATACATAAATTTCTGGATCAGATGAGCAGGAAGGGGAGCTGGAGCAGAAGCCATGAAGTCCCTCAGATCAGTGGGGAAAATACTCCATAACAAGGGATACAGTGGTTTTGCCTTTGTCGACTTTGTGGTAGTAAGCATTGAGGAGCTTGACGATGTTACTTGAAGAGGATAGCAACTTTAGCAAGCCCACCTCACGAAGAGCCGTCAGCGGTATCCCGGCTTTGTCATCTTCAATTTTTATTTCCTCTATGGCAACGGTTTGTTTAGTTACTTTGTCTGTGGCTTTGTGTACTATGCCGTATTCACCTACTCCAAGCAATTCAAGGCGCTTGTAACCTGGTTTCAATGGCCATATGCGAGCTTTGCATACAGGATTGAATTGGGCGGGAGAAGCGGTTATGGTTTTTGTTTCAGTAAACTAAATATATATATATATATATATATAATATATTATATATATATTCCCTTGTAATGTAATGGCTTATTTTATATGCTTGAAATAACATTACTTATTGTTTCTAGGTGAAAAATATAGTTAAGACATGTGAAAACCAAAATTTGTGATTTAAGTCGTAACACGCGGTACAATGCGTGTCTAATTGAAAATTTTTGACGAATTACACTAAATAGCCCCTAATAATAATAATAATACGACTACTTACTAAGCAAGTGAAAATAATAGAGTAAATTGCCAAATTCGTCTTTAAGGTTTGACCAAATTTGCTAAATTCATTCAAAGTAAGTTTTTTCCTCACATGGACCCTTCAGGTTTATGTTTAAATGCCAAATCCATCAGAAAAGTAAACCCAGTTATAGGTTTTGAAGACCGGTCTGACCGATTGAACCGGGGTTCGGCAAGCTAAACGAAACCGTCACAGCAATTCGTCATGGTTCCAAAAAATCGGGCAGTTCGGTTATTTTTCCTGATTCGATGGTTCGTTGAATCGGCGGGTCGGACCGGTATGTTTGCTCTTCCCCCAAAAACAACAACCAAATTCTAAAAATAAACACAAACCCTCTCTGGCCGGCGAGTTTTTCTTTAAACCGGAAAGCCATAAAATACAAATCTCTTCTCGTTTGTGGGCCTATTTCGATTAGTACATTTGTGTTTTGGGGTTTTTTTTTAACCCGACCGCCTGATGATAAGGTATGATGACGACAGTTGTTTTTCTGTTTCCGGACTTATGGACCCTAACATCGGCCATGTTTTGCTCAGGTGATGTTCTAAGGCCGCATCATGAGAGCAGTTGTTTTTTAGATCTAAGAGTGGAGGGAGTGGGCGGGGGAAATGGGGGAGGAAAGGGCTTCAAGCCCTCTACACCATCCCACATGGGCGTGGAGGAGTGTGGGGGGGGGGGGGAGGTGAGGCGGGAAGAATTTGTTGGGCGTGGGGGCATGCTAGGTGAGTTGTGATTGGTTGATTCTTTTTTTTTAATTCTCACACACATTAGAAAATAAATAATAATATTTCTCCCCCCTCCCCCTCTTCCCCCCTTCCACCCCCACAATTTTTTCACCCCCCACATGGGTCCCACAAGTGCCACATGACGCTTTACCCCCCTCTTTCCCCTCCCTCCACTCCCTATAGTCTAAGTGGTTTGACGTATTTGTTTACGATTTTTCTTCTCTTTTGTCTTATGAACATGCTTGCGTATTTGTAGCTTAGAGTCGGTGGTTGTGTTGCCGGTGATGGCAGAAAAACATTGGTGATAGCGATGTTATGGTGGTGGCGAACGGTCAGTTCGTGGTGATGGGAAAGTGATGGTGGTTGTGGTTTGGATGGTGGTGTTTGAGGCTGATGAAGAGAGTGTAGAGATAGATGGTGCAGAAGATAAAACATAGTGTGAGAGGGAGAGATAGAGATTCACTTTTATGCCCTCCCTATCTTGAGAGAACAAAAGCAAACAAACCTACATATAGTCAGTCATGTCATTTAAGAAAACAAATAATTAAGTTAACATATTATATTTGTCACATATAAGAATTAAGATAAACGAATACTGATCTGATATTTTGTGCAAGTTTTATCCCTAAGTTTATTCATGTTCAAATCTATATTAAATAAGAGCATTTGATAGTGTTGAAAACTTGCGTTTGATAGCTGGTAGATTTTAACAAGCGTTTCCGTCATGATGTCAAACAAGTGGCGTTCACAACATAGCTTTCGGCATAACAATTGACATGTGCGTCAAACCAATCTACCACCGGTCAATATGTTGTTTTTTACCCGTAAAACAAATTATATTTATTATATATTTTCAGTGTTTTTTTTAAAAAGCAAACACCTTTAATCCATTCATATTCATGGGTTTAAGAAGATCGTAGTAAAATGATGTTAACACAACTTTATGATTGATAATCTATCTATCTATCTCTCTATATATATATTTCAAAGGAGAAAATCATACATGTCATCTATTGAAGCAATCTCTCCTTTAAGAGGTGCCATGTAGGATGTGATGTGACACCTATAGACCAATTAAAAAAACAAAAAATATAATAAAATCTAATCTACTAAAATAAATATTAAACATTTATTTTCCCTCTCATGTTTCCTTCCATAACTTTTAAACGCTAATATATTTTATAAACGATATTTTTTAAATAAAAAAATTACACCAAATTAACGAGCGTTTTATTAACTTTCCAACGAGTACCATAGTGCTATATAAAAAACAGAGATAAAAAACGACTATTTTTGTAACCCGATAGGTATTGTGTCGGGTTTGGGATTAGTTTAAAAAAATATTGTGGGTTTGGGTCGGGTCTGGGATTAGGTGATACCCAACCCGATTACCCGAAACCACATACCCAAAAACCCGAACTATATACCCGATCATATACCCATGAATTTGTTAACGCATCACATAACCCTTAGACTAATGTGTTCGATATTTGCAATATACGTGCACCTTCATAAACTAAAAACTTTATAGTATGTAACTAAAATATATGTATGGTTATTATAATACTATTTCAATAAATCACTTTTTTTTCTTATTTCATGTTAGTTCTTTTATAATGGCATTAGATTTATACCCCGTGGCAGAGATTCGTTTTTTTTTTATATTTGAATATGATAACTTATGGCAGAGATTTGTTCAAAATAAATAATAATAATAATATACATTAATCATATATCGGCAAGTCATTAATTATGTTGTCATATTAGATATTTTATTATATCATATTAGATATTTCAACCCGGGACGCTCCCGGGATAAAAGTTAGTAATTAATATTACTAAGGTAGCAATTTGGTTGTTAATAATATTAAAAAAAACTGCTATAACACATGTTTCTACATCTGCAGGACCGTCCTTTTCCCGCCCTTTTCCACGGGCCAAAAGCAGTTGGGCCGAAGCTAGGCCCAAGAAAAACAAGACTCCTCGTGGGCTTTTTACAAAGCTCATGATCTCCACTATAAATAGAAGACATCAAGTCCTTAGCAAAGGATCTGAGAATCATCACTTGTAATATAGAGCTAGGTTCTTCTTGTAACACTTTGTAAACTCCAAAGTAATAGATAACCGGCTCTTGATAGTGGACGTAGGTCGGACTCGACCGAACCACGTATATCTTGTGTCTTAATCACAACACACACACTCGTTCATATTTTGCGTCTTGGTCTGGTAAAGGATCGTAGGGTTCGATGAGACGGTTGCAATGCCACTTAAATGAGTTCAATGAGACGATTGTTTCATCCAAAAAATCAAAAACCTAAAAACTAAGATCGTAGGGTTCGATGAGACGGTTGCAATGCCAATTAAATGAGTTCAATCGAAGTTCGTTTGATACCCTCCTACGACTTCCTATTTTTTTCACCATGTATTTGATCCTAACTCTATATAAAATCCATCAAAAACAGAAAATAAACGTGCATAAAAACATAAATTTAAGATTTATTCGATTAATAAAAACATAAAATAAATACATAAATTATTACAAAAGTTAAATAAGCTACGCGTTAAGACGGTCCATCATAATTTGCCAAGCCGACACGTGTTTGAATTATTTGTGCTGCTTGGATTGATACGCTCTTTTGGTATATCTGATGGCGACGTCTTCCGGCATGTCTGTAGGTACCGCTCGAAGTGTTCGATAGTGGTACCCGTTGAAGAGCTGACACTTTGTGTTCAAGTCGTTCCATTTAAGGCTAGGTGAGTCGATGGTTCGGTCAGACCCTCCCACCAGCCGATTGTATTCATGTAAGATACGGTACCACTTATTTATTTGGTGTGGCCTATCTTCGACATGTTTCCACGCTAAAACTAGTGCAATTTCTTGTTCCTCAGTCCATCGTTGGGGTGCCATTTTCCTTTATATGAATGTTAGTGGTAGTGGATGAGTCGGACGGGGAATGGGACGGAGATTGGGACGGAGAATGGTATATATAGGTGGGAGGTGGACAACTGAACCGTCGGACAAGTCTCGGACTCACCGGAGATGAAGACACCCGAGACGTTTCGGGACCCACGAGAAGACTCCGGAGACGTCATGGGTAGACGTGCAGCAGACGTGGCGTTGTGCTATTGGCTGGGACCCAAGCCTTCTCGGGAGACGCCTGGGGAAATGTGAACCGTCTCCACCAGAGACGTCTTTTACTCATAAGCCGAACCGAAGCCGAGCCGTCAGTGAGACGTCTCAAGGGTCCACGGGAGCCGTCTTGCGGCTCTGACACGTCTCCCGAGACGCCACACAGTCCTCGGGATCAAGGGTCGGCCACGTGTTACTTTTCTATTGGTCGGAAACCAAAGCGTCTCGGGAGACGGCTCAGACGCCTTAGGAACCATGGCTCGTCTCTCCAAAGAGACGGGAGCGGGCTATTATGGTAAATCACACGGTCAACGAGCCATTTTGGTGATTTTCCCTTAAATTAACTAAATTTGATGATTTTCCCATTTTTGGGGCGTTTAGCTGCAAGAATGAATAATTATATTAAAAAATAAAAGTCAGACAAAAAGACATAAATACCCCTCAACTTAACGAGATAATTTAACTGGGTTAGTTTCAATGACGAATTTGGCAAAAAAAAAAAAAGTAAAACTGAAGGATCCAGATGTAAAAAGTTTCGATTGTGAACTGATGTGGCAAAACTAACCAAATCGTAGGGACGATTTTCACTATTAACTCAACATGGATTTTCAAAACGAAACACTGTAACAGCACGTATTACATACATTATATTGTTTCTCATTTTCAAAACAATCTTACCTTTAGATCTTATGGACAAAGAAAGTGTCTTCCACAAAAAAAGTTTTACCATTCCCGCCATAACCATACACGAAAAATACACATTTTTTTTTCATCAACAGCTTTCATGATACGCTGATATATATTTTTTTGTTCAGCTGTTAATGAAGAAAATTGGGTTTCAAATTCTTCTTGAAGAATGTTTTTATCGTATCCCATCTCCTAAAAAATCAAACGATTATTTATGTCTCTACAAACTCAACATCAGGATATGTCATACCTTTGAAATGTCGAAGACTTGAGCTATTTCGAAGTAAGAAATTTTCAATATCTAGTAAAGCTAGATTCTTAATTTGGTCTTCAGAAATAACCAAGTCTGATAAAAAGCATAATAAACGGAAATTAATAATTAATAAAATAAAATAAATGATAATTAAATGCTAATAAAATAAAATAAAATATAAAAACAACTTTGTTTAAAATATTATTTACCTGGACAATCTAATATTTCCTTCTATTTCGTGCAATGTCATCGGACAAATCTTTCCACGTTTTTCCCGTTTTTCAGGTCTTGACTAACTATCAGAAACTAACAAAGTGGCAAATAACTTCCTTAAATGTTCACCAGATCCAACAAAGGCAGCTTTTCTTATTACTGCAATGTATTCAGAATCATCATCCAATAGGCCCATAGCATAACATGCATCTCTAAATGAATTTTGTAGCTTGCCATCAACAGTAATAATATCTTCAAATGGCGTTGGTCCTTTGACCTTGTTCAACAAAATTCTCAAAAATAACCTTCATCAACTAAAAATTGTTGTAAAAGTCTACCGTTTAGAATTAGTGAAAATTTTGTTACTCCTATCTTGTATCCTATAAGCAAAAAACTCCGTCATTGTTAGATTTTGACGCGTTTTCTTGCTTGTTGTGGAGCTTGAGCTTTGATTGTCTAAACTTTCACGAGTATCTTTATTAGATGATGATCGTGAAGTTTCATTTGGCATGGAAACATCTTTATGAAGTATATCAACTCTATATTTTGGGTCATATCTTATACTTTGTTTTATGCGAATACATAACTGAATATTTTGGGACCTATTTGGCTATTTTTCACACTTTACCTTAAAAATGAGTTTATCAGGTACAAAAAAATAGGGTGTTACATTGGTGAAGTGTCATCAATCATGGTTAAACCCCACATGAATCACCCAATGGTTTCAAGTTACAACCAATGCATGATGTCTCAAACCAGGTCACAATATAACTCGCAACAAATACACGCGACACAACCTACCAATTTGGGTAGCATTTAAAAAACATATCTGATGAGAGTGAACCGATAATGGATTTGTGAATAACATCAAATGATGGAAACATGTACAGAAGTGCAGAAAACTGTGTGGCTAGAGTCGTGACTAGTTGACCACATCGGATTCTAACCTCTTAGGGCTGCCAATCTCTTCTCTAGCTCGTCTATTCCAGAACTGCATACATCATAAACACCAACATGTTTTTAAGAGATCTATACAGATTTGACATATAACGACATAGATTTTTTAACAATGGTGTCTTGTTTTTTGTTGCAAACCGACAATCAATCGTGTGAAAATGTCAAAAAGAGGTACGTTTCTTGGGCTTTTAGCAAAAAGTTCAAAAATAAAGGAACAATAATAAACAGAGATGTTTTATATAAAAAAATTCACCTGCCAGCGTCCTCGGTATTTTTCCCGGCAATTTTTCCTTTGGGGGCTGATGATAGCTGTAAAAAGTGTTTGAACAAATCAAATCAGCCAACTAGCATAACAAGAGGATAGCTAAAATTAGAGAGTAAGTTGTCAGAGCTACAAACCTGTGAAGCAACATCAACACCAATCTCATCTAGCACCTGCAACATAATAAAACATATTAAATAAATACATACTTCATCACAGCTAATTAATTATCTGATTTTGATTATCGAGCATCACTTGATCACTTTTAAAGTGAATATCCAAAAACAGCTAATAATCATTCAGGCTAAAAAGAACAGCTTTATGAAGATTACCTGGTTTGTTAGCTCATCGGTTTCATCTTCAGCTTCGTCATCATCAAGAACGTCATCTATGGCCTCTGACATCATCTCAGTCTGCAGAAAGAGAAGGAAGAAGTTAATTTCAAGTTTATTTATTTAGACTATTCCTGAGCTCCATTTTTCATCATGGAAATGAGAAATGAAATATAGAGAAAGAAACAATGAAAAATAAAAAGCCTCCTAATGTAGAACTAGTGCAACATGGCAAACTGCACAGGCAAAAAAGAATCTTTTTGTGATTTATATTGGAAGTGAGCGTATCTTACGGTCATATCCATTTGTGCAGATTGCTTCTGAAATTCTTGCATCACTTTCATTTGCTTTGCAGGAGCCATTTCCTGCAGAGAAACACATTTACATGATTAATATGACAAAACAGTCGGTTGCCAACACGTAAGTGTGTTTATTCTTAGTTAGTGAAATTAGATTACATATAACAAAGTCAACTAAAATAACACAAGAAGTTATAAGTGGGTCAGGCTGGTTATAAGATGGATCAAAACTGTTGATTTCTAAAATGGATTAAAAAGGATTAACGGTTGACCCGCCAACACTTTTTTTCCGTTTTCCAACTTCATAAATTATAGAAGCTTTTTAAAAGACAATTTAATAATATGCAAGCACTACAAGTATATTTAATAAATGATGATGAATTCAAAATTGAATAGGATTTCTTTATCTTCTTATAGGTGACCATCATTCATTATGTACAAAAGGATAGCTAAAAACTCTATCTTTAGGCCATGACTTTCAACTTTATTTTATGTCTTTAGTATCGTAAGGACACTCATAAGAACAAAACTTTACTGTATGGGTAGTCGGATACTTATTACCTTATTCATTGCTGACATTGCTTTAGTAGCACCTTTCATCCCAACAGCCACAGAAGAGTGTGCAGCTAACGCCTGAGAGAAGGTAAACGCATTAAAAACCATCACATAACATAAATTATGAAAAATATTTACACACACACACACACACACACACCTGTGTATGGGTTGCAATGCCTCTCATTTGAGCTCGACTACTTTGTAGGTTGGCTATTTGTTGTCTAAGCCTGACCAGTTGCCGTGCTAAAATCTTTGTAGCTGCCTATACAAGCCAACATTAGTGCTCAATATATCCAACTTCAGATGAATATATGATTAAAAAAAAAAAACTTTTTATTTTTTCTAAATATATGATGAATTTAAAGTAAACAATTTACCTCATTTCCTGTTTTAGCAGTTCTCTTTATCTCCGCAACAAGCTTCTTTTCCTGATAAGTAAAAGGCACCAATATTCTTTATGACAAACGTATGTGATTATACATCAAACGCAGTGTGCTAGTTATTTTTGCCATTTTATTTGCTCCTGTGTCATGAAGCTCAAAACATACCTCTAACTGCAATGATGTGATTTCCCTCTCTATACCTACACAACAATAACATACATATAGTTCAAATCAGGATATTCATCTTTTCAAAATAATACATAAGAGAAAACAACGAGAAAATATCTTCACTTTCAAGTGAAGAACAGAAGACTCAACACACCATCAAGCAAGATACTTTTGTAGTTCATTTTGGTAATGGTGGTTGGTTAAAGATGAAACAGGGAACAGCAAACATGAAACAAAACAAACATGACGTGATTATTTAAACTTCAATCAATCAATCATACCCAGTATGACCCCGGCTCCAAAGACGTTTCTATATATAAGAGTCGTAGAAAACATACATATGCACACATCTAGATAAAAAGATTGCAGAGAAACATACTACACTAAAAATCTACTTAGTAAGCGAGCAAACAAATAACAAAATAGAACACATTATACAAGTGATAACACGCACAGTCCTTAAGAAAGTAAACAAAAAACACAAAGCTCCTAAGACAATACAGTAATATAAAAATGTAATACCCCCTAAAAGTCCTTAACCTTTAAACTTGAGGTACAAAATAACTCCTTTTGGCAATTTGTTAAAGTTCACGATTACATGCTAGTGATCTTATTCGATTGTATAATTCTTTAAGCGTGGTGATCGATAAAGCCTTTGCGTACATAATATACTCAATATTTTCATCAAACTAGATGAAAAAATAGAACACATTAACTACTAAAGCATGCAACTTTGGCAGTCAAGATAAATATTAACTTTAAAATTTACTAGCTAATAATATAATCAAATTACAGCATATCCCATGTTACAAACACATTGATTGTTCATATTACATATTAAATTTATAAAATAAAAAATAAATAATATCACCTCTAGTAGCATTGGACATTTCTCTTTTACTCTCTCTAAGTGCTTCTGCATCACATAACAAACAAAAACATATTAACAAGTAATTAAAACATAATTAACATCATCAATAAGCAAATTAAATAAACAGGTAAGACTGTTCATGCTTTTATAATACAAAATTAAAAAGAATTTTAGCAAATAAACATGAAGGGGTGAAGTAATTAAACTAAAAATAATGTAAAAACAATCAATTTTATTCATAAATGAAGGAAATAGGGCACAGATGATTGGACCTTTGGGGGTGGGTTTTTTCTTGAAGATGTTCATGATTGATTGATTAGTGATCGGATTGTGATGATTGCAAAGCTATATGAGAAGATCTTGATGATATGATTGGGTAGTAATAATAATAATATTAATAGTGGGTCGATCAATTGAACAGAAGAAATTGTTTGATAAGGTTTTGGTTTAGGGAAAGTCCCTGGAAAATCATATGCTATTGCTTCAGAATCACAGGTGGAAGCCGTTGACGCCCATACTTTGTTTTTGGGGTGCAGAAAGCGTGTGTATTGCTTTGTTAAGTTCGATGGATTACACGGTGTGATCATGGGACGATATATGGTAGTCACGTCTGTTCTCCTTCAACTTCTAAAAAATTACGGGGTGATGATTGCGTGAAAGTTATTTTTAATCAAGAGAAAATTACTATTTTCGTCCTTGTGTTATAGTGTTTTCAACTACTTGAATTCAAAGTTGAAAACTTTAACTACTTGCGTCCCTAAACTGAAATTAACTAACACCTTGAGTCCAAATTTCTAACCCTGTTAACTATTTGCGTCTCTGTGTTGTTTTAGTTAACAAAGTTAGAAATTTGGACTCAAGGTGTTAGTTAATTTCAGTTTAGGGACACAAGTAGTTAAAGTTTTCAACTTTGAATTCAAGCAGTTAAAACCACCATAACACAAGAACGCAAATAGTAATTATCTCTTTAATCAATCAACCAACAAAAAATCACCCATGACCCAAGAACCAATCATAATCATCCACATCATCATCTTTTGCCACACGAATGTAGAGTTCTCCACTCAACTTGCCCCATACCACATACAGGGTGGTGTTGGTGGTTTGAAGGGACTACTAAACAATATGTTAATTTGTTTGGTTTATTTTGTTATATTATCGGTTTTTAGTTCGGATAAGTTAATTTTGATTAATAATCAAAATCAAACTTTGACTGAAATTTTTGTTTGGAAATATATGAAATATGGGTATAAATACGTGGAATGGAGGTATAAAAGCTAAAGATATATGAATATAAGAATGGTTCGGTTAATTTTGATTAACAAAGGGTACAAAAAAAACTGATGAAGGTTTTTGTTAACTTAGTTTTTGGTTAATTCAGTTTTGACAAAATGACACGTGTCCTTTATGTATAACCAAAATAGTGAAGCATGCCCTTTAATAAAAAAAATCATTTTACATCTAAAATCTATATAATTCTAACATCTTGTGCTCTTTAAGACTGAACGGTGTGGTTGAGCACCGGCAACGATGCCCGGCCTCCACGTCAACGACCCCTTGTCCGAGTGCCGGGCCTGAGGTGTGGAACGACGGGCCTCCATCTTCCCCGACACGTCTCCGGCGGCCACCATCTTCTCTAGCAACCTTCACCTTCTTTTCCGGCAAGTTATGGAACGGTTTTTTTTAAACAAATCCGACCGTTGAACGGTCAAAAAGAAGCAAATGAGGTACGACAAGCCCGGCAACTCGTTGATGGTCATGCCGTTGCCGGCATAGGGGGCAGTGTACGCCAGTCCGGCGTGGGCATGCCGAACCTATGCCGACTCCACACCGTTCAATCTGATACAAACTCAGTTAGTAAAGTCGGTTAATTGAGGTTGTATTAAATTTACTAGTTGACTTTGTATTAAAGGACACAATATGTTAGAAAAAAAGAGAATTTGAACATAAAATGATTTTTTTATTAATGGGTATTTTCATCATTTTGGTCATACATAAAGAATAAAAGGGTAAATTCGTTTCAATTGATTTTGTTTTTTTTTTTTTTGGGCTGAAATCTTAGATTGCAGAACATTAAGGCCCATATTGAAGTCCAAAGCAAAAGCCCAACACTAACCAAACAAGCCTAACTACAAAATTCCAAACCCTAAAGCTTCACCATCTTCATCACTACCGCCCCAACCCTTTGTTCTAGGCGCTGCACATCCAACACTCCAAAATGGTATAATCAAACCCCTTAATATTCACCTTTTCAATGTATATAATAATAATAATATTATTATTATACTAACATATATCTCATCAAATGTGTATATACTGTTGTTTTTTTGTGTAGCCGTTCAAGAGGTACGTTGAGATCGGAAGAATCGCTCTTGTCAACTACGGCAAAGATTATGGAAAGCTGGTTGTCATCGTTGACGTCATTGATCAAAACAGGGTACCTGCAATTTTTGTTGATTTATTTTGTTTTTTGTGTTTATTTAGCTGGATTTGATATTTTTATTATGTTACGTTTATATGCCTGCTTGCTCTAGGGTTTATTTGAATATAGTTTGGTTAA
The DNA here is from genome assembly GCA_030844895.1 of Ambrosia x helenae. Taxonomy (NCBI): domain Eukaryota; kingdom Viridiplantae; phylum Streptophyta; class Magnoliopsida; order Asterales; family Asteraceae; genus Ambrosia; species Ambrosia x helenae. Next base: position 40,282 of record JAUTDX010001634.1, on the reverse strand, counting down.
ATTAAAATCTGATTGTGTGTTGATTTAGCTGTAATTGTGGCTTGATTTTAGATAGGGCGCAAAACAGGTGTTATCGTGTTAAACATGTCGTCTATCGGAGACGACGATATTAGAAAAAGAATTAAACCTGTTTAACTAGTTTACAGCGCATGTTTATAACTCAGTTGTATGTTTCATCTTTTATGTACCACGAAGGAGAAATGATGTAGCCTAGCCTTCTAATATTAATTTTTTTTTTAAATGTAAAATTGCAAAGTTTACTTTTTATTTAACAGGTTTAATCGTGCCTTAAACATGTTAGGATTTGCCAGCAATAGTTTTAAAGTAGATTTTTGGCCATTTTAGTTGAATTAAGCAATGTTTTTATACCCGGACGACCGAAAAACGGACGCCACTGGTCCGGCAGCCGGACAGGGAATTTTGATGGTTGAACCGGTTTTTTAATTGTTTTTGTTTTTTACTTTTTTGGGTTTTGATGAGTTATTTTGGGCCGGTTCATTGAGCCGGTTGGACCAGTTAACCGGCGAGGGCTCCGGTTTGACGTCCGGTCCGGTTTTGAAAACATTGGAATCAAGATATGAATATATGATTAGGTAATTAGGTGTTAATTGAGCTGTACTTAATGCTTGGTTTCAAATTCTTAATGACGAATATTTAAGTCATGTTTTATATGCTTGTTGTAATTTTATAGAGTTGGTGTTCTAAACTCTAAACCCTTGTTTGTTGGCAGGCTCTTGTTGATTCACCTGACATGGTTAGGGGCCAAATGAATTTCAAAAGGTTAACGCTCACAGACATCAAGATTGACATCAAAAGAGTCCCGAATAAGAAAACTTTGATCGCTGCTATGGAGGCTGCTGGTAGGTTTTAATTTGTTTGTTTGTTATATATGATGTAATGTTTTGGCTTGTTAGATTAACTGAAAACTTTGTTTATTCTCAGATGTCAAGAACAAGTGGGAGAACAGTTCATGGGGAAGAAAGCTAATCGTGCAGAAGAAGAGAGCATCACTTAACGATTTTGATAGGTTCAAGATCATGTTGGCAAAGATTAAGGTGACCGAGCCAAACCCTCACTTTTTACTTACAAAATGTTGTGTCCACTAAAATGTTGTGTCTTGCTTTTATCTCAATCCCATCTGTTTTGACCCGCCGAATTTACAGCCGCTGCTATTTAGCGCTTGTTTATCTTATTTATCGTTAGCTCAAGTCAGTAGTTTGAACATCTTTGTACTCATTTTCTGTGTTGCAAACTTGCAATTTGTGATATTGCAGAAGGCTGGAGTTGTAAGGCAAGAGCTAGCAAAGCTTAAGAAGGAAGCCACAGCCTAATAATGGCATTTTGTTTTTGTTATTAAAGATTTTTCTCAACTATTGAGGAAGCCCTTCTTGGTTGCCTAGAAGCTTTGTGTTTTACCTGTTTTTGTTCTTTCTCAATGTACCAAAGGAAACCTTATGACAACTTATGTTTTGGTTACAATTGTTATGAAACGGTTATTTTGGTTTTTGTTGACCTGCCACCTTTCTGAGTTGCAGCTATTACATGTGAGGGATCCTCAAAAACCGCTAAACCGACCTGATTGATCAAGCTTTGTAATCTTTACCTATCAACCAATATCAACCAATTTCTAAATGCTGAAGTAGATCCTAAAAAAATAACCCAAGGCATTATAGCCTAGTGGTATCTTGGTGGTGAGATAAGACTTAGGGGCCATAAGGTCCTGGGTTCGAATCTCACAAAGAGGGTTTTCTCATAATTATGAGTTTCCTTCTGAATTGGTGACTTGGTGGTGGAATATGATCGCGTGGCAACACTGGTGGCACGATGATACTTCAGTGTTCCGTGAGTGATTCTAATTTGTTGGCCGTTCAAAAAAAAAAAATCCTAAAAAAATACAGCTTCCTTACTCTAATTGAAAGTAATATTCACATATTTAGGATTCTTACATTAACCCAAACAAGTAAGACAAATCAGTGCAAGCCCTATATCGAAGTTTAAACATATATCACAACCAAAAAAAAAGGATTAAATACCATAGAACCTGTACTATGAAACTTTACAACAATAGTCCTCGTATTTCTAACAGACTATATAACTACCATACCATCAAAGAATTTTCGACCACAAGCTTTTATTTAGAAAGTAACTAGTCTGAAATCTGAATTGGTAAAACTCAACCAAAGGTGGTGCATTATTTGACTCCTATTATCTCTCTTTCTCACACATTATGATCTCTCACTATTTTCTACATTATAGTTTTATATATCTATATTTATTTCTACCCCTTGTTCCACCCCATGTCTTCTTCTTCTTCTGCTTCAGTTGTTGATTCTCTCCATAATTGTTCTTACATATTACGGGGTCTCCTGACCCCTTTCATATCCGGCGTGCGCATACCGAACATATATGGGTGCTAAGGTGAAAGACTTTTTAAAAGGCTTTAAAAACATCTCAAACATTTTCGGTAATTCATTTCTTACCCTCTATCTCTCCATTCTATTTGTATATGCATGCATAATAAAGACTTACTTTCCAACAATAAGCTATTGTATTATATACATATACCGCGCATTATCATGCATGCATGGCTAACATAATTGTGAATTTTATGGTAAATTGAAGATGATGATGATGATGATGAACCAGAAATACAGATCGGTATGCCCACGGACGTGAAGCATGTTTCTCATATTGGTGCTGATGGGCCTGCCGCTGAATCTCCAAGCTGGGTACATACTTTCTTGTCTCTCTAACAAGTGGATTATGCGATTATTGCAATGCTGAACATATTATTGGTTCTGAAATGGACGTGACACTGAAAATTTTTTTTTCTCATGTTTTTTCCATGGGATGTAGATGAAGGGATTTGATGGCGGACACAGTCAGTCAGGATCAACGGAGAGCCCTAATTTAAGAAGAGGTTCTCAATGTTTTGTTCTTCCATATTAAACTTTATAATAATTTTGACTCGTTTATTTATAAACGGGTCAATCTAGTTATGTTAAAACTTTTACTAAATAAACACCTCAAATAATAAGGTTAGGCTAAATTGTTATTTGTAAAACATAGATTATTATTGAAATTATTAATACTTATAGTGATAGTGATATTTGACATAACTTAGATTATTTTAACCATACAAAAAAGTTACTTTGATATGTATCATGTCATGGACTCACATTAAACGTGTGTAGGTAACAAAAACCATAGGAGTACTCGAAGTGAAGAATTAACAAGAGACTTTTCAGATGTGCCCACAACATCTAGACACCGTCATCATCGCTCAATGGACAATTCCATGGATCCTGATTCAAAATTATCAACCAAGCCAAAGCAAAGGAGACACCGCAGGATCATTCGACGGTCTAATGAGAAAGGGGACGTGCCAGACATCCCCAAGAAGTCGAGACGAAAGAAACCAAAGGACGATGATGGGTAAAGGTAGTGAATCTTCGAGTCATGAACCCTGTTTGGGTCTAGAAACCGCGACTAGGATCATCCTACAACAAAACCCAACAACTTAGTTTGCAAATAGGGAGGAAACAAGTACACTTTGAAGTTTGGATCTTCATCGGTTTATGTAACATGATCAAACATGTTTGGTTACTTTTGGATATATGTACCATTCCCAAACCTCCCTTTTCCTATCTAAGTATGCACTTCGAATTTTATTATTGTAAGATGAATCTTTGAATAATATGACGGTTTATTCGGTTTTAATAAAATTATCTTCTTGTGTATTTCATTTGATTTTGCTTTAATGAATTTTACTTTTTCGAATTCTCATAAGGAGTATTGGATTTAAATAGTCTCAACTATCAGCTATTGACTACCACCAGTTTCAACTAACGAAATGTGGGCTTGCGATCCCACCTTTTAAGATGTTGTCCACCAACGGACCATGACTAACATATTGTCCCACCTTTTAACCATCATCTATTCACTGCCACCGATCCAAACTGATGTGGCATGCTTGTGTGTCAAATTCCCTCTTAGTATTCTGTTACTTATAGTCCGTTGGCGGACAATATGTTAAAATGTGGAATTGCCAGCACACATTTTGTTAGTTGGGACCGGTGACGACCAATAGCTAATAGTTGAGATTATTTTAATCCAATACTCCTCATATAAAAGTTTAAAGTTGATAAACTTGTTCAGGCTTTCTTTTTTTCGACTCTTTAGATTTATGGAAAACTTATTAATATGGAATGATTAAAGTCGGTGAACACATACGATATTGGTGACCCAATCCGTCATCATTTCAGAGGAAACCTGCCGTCGAAAGACCCACTTTGATAAAATCACTCATTCAACCTGGATTAATTTTACTTCGGATGAAACTCTAACCCATAACTTCAACATTAAAAGATCACGAGATATTCAATATACCAAAACATCATTCTCAATTTTGGAAATAAAAATACTAGACATAAATAGAGAATATATAAATGACTTTGAATTAATTTTAGAAAGTAAAGTAATATCGAATATTATATTCGTTTGCATTTATCTCCTATTGGTCCCAATCGTATGGAATATATATTCGCCCCCACCAATAATAATAATAATAAACAAACTACCTGCTTTTGAAACCGTTTACTTCCGCGGGTTCTTTTATTAACCCAACGAACCCTAGAAACATTCAAACCACTTAATATTGTATCATATTATCATACATCAGTTAAGTAATGGCTATGGCCATGAGCATATACAGAAGAGTTCTTCCTTCTCCTCCTGCTATTGATTTTGTTTCTACGCAAGGAAAGGTTACTCGTTTGCCTTGTGTTTATACTTTATATCTTGATTACGTTTAGATATCTGTGTTTAGGTCCAATGTTGGTAGATTAGTAGGATTTATACTTTGTATGATGATCTAATAGGGATATTAGATTAGGGAAATTGACTTTTAGTAATCTTAACTTTGACCTATTGGCCGGGATTAATCCCAACTTTGAACGTATTTTCATTCAGCGATTTCGTACTAACCTAAAGTTAACCCAATTAGTTTTTGCTGATGTTGACTGCTTATGTGGCAAATAAGTTAAAGTTTTGTTTTGATGATGTGGACTGTTTATGTGGCAAAGTTTGAATGACGTGGACTGCTTATGTGGTAGTCCACTTAGCAAAAACTAACTAGGTTAACTTTCAGTTAGTATGAGATCGCTGAAGGAAAATATATTCAATGTTGGAATTGTTGGTAAACATTTATTGAGTTAGGGTTAATTCTGGCTAATAGGTCAAAGTTGGGATTATTTAAATCCAATTTCCCGTTAAATTATTGTTAATGTCATGTCAATATCCATATCAATTTTGTATAGGGGAACTGAGGTACTAAGTTTGGTATCAAGGTTGATATTTTGATGAGTAATTTAAAAATCATTAACTAAAATAGAGGGTATGGGTTGTTTGATGAAGAATATGTTTTCACTTGATTGCAACTTGTTCTGAATTTGCAGCAATTGTTCATGGAAGCCACTCAAGGTGGAACTATGGAAGGCTTCTTTAAGTTGATCTCTTACTTTCAGACACAGTCAGAACCTGCTTATTGTGGATTAGCTACCCTCGCCATGGTCTTGAATGCTCTTTCTATTGATCCAGGTAGAAAATGGAAAGGTAATTTTGATTGTCTTATATAATGAAATTTACTATTAGGTGCTTGCTTTGATCCATTATGATGTGTGTTTTGACACTCTACAAGGATTGCCAACAATGCTATACTCAACTGTTTATGACTTTCTGCTATGATGACATAAGCCATTAATTGTTTGTAGGTCCATGGAGGTGGTTCGATGAATCTATGCTGGATTGCTGTGAGCCTTTGGAAATAGTTAAAGCCAAAGGCATTTCTTTTGGGAAAGTTGTGTGTTTGGCTCATTGTGCTGGAGCAAAAGTTGAAGCTTTTCGCACAAATCAAACTAGTATCGATGAATTTCGCAAGCATGTTATAGCATGCTCTACTTCTGATGATTGTCACGTGATTGCATCGTATAACAGAGCCACTTTTAAACAGGCATGTTTTAACCTTGACCAGTTTTTTTATTTTTCCCTCTAAATTTTCTTCTGTCCAAGAAACATGTGATTATTGGTTATTTTTGGAAATTACAAATCTATCAAACTACATTTGACATGAGTAAAGTTGTTTGTGACTGAAGGAGTTGATGGAGTGCTTAATCATTTTTATTTATATTGCAGACAGGTGCTGGTCACTTTTCGCCTATTGGTGGTTATCATGCTGGAAGGGATATGGTCTTAATTTTAGATGTTGCTCGTTTTAAATACCCTCCTCACTGGGTGCCACTTACATTACTTTGGGAAGCCATGGATACTGTGGATGAAGCTAGTGGGTATCACAGAGGGTAAATTTTTTGCAGTCTGTCTGTCTGTCTGTCTCTCTCTCTCTCTCTCTTTCTCACACACACACACACACTCACATACTTACACGTCTGTCATCCGCACACACACAAATTGTGTGCTACCTCATAGAGATGGGTGGTTAGTGGATTTATTTATGTAGATCACTTGAATCGGATCCCTTATTGACGTATTTTTTTTTTTATTTTAGTTTCATGCTGGTATCCAGGCTTCAACGACCACCAGCATTACTTTATACCCTGGTATGTTCATGTTCAAGCATTACTCGTATGTGTTTAATATGGCCTACTTGGTACTTTTAGTTTCAGCATCATTGCTGGCATGCACATTCACTATGCATAAAACTGGAAGAAGTTATTACAACCTTGAATACATTTTGATCTTGTATGCTACCAATTGTTGCAGAGTTGTAAGCATGAGAGTTGGGTTAATATTGCAAAGTACTTGATGGAAGATGTTCCAGAATTATTGAGTTCTAAGATTGTAAAAGATGTGAAAGATGTTCTCTCTGTTGTTTTTAGTTCTCTGCCATCCAAGTTTCTTGAATTTATCAAGTGGATTCCAGAAGTTAGGAGAACAGAGCAGGGTGATCAAAAGTTAAGTCCAGAAGAGCAAGAGAGGCTTTCCATCAAGGTATCTTATTGATATGAAGTTACGAACCCTAAGTTCTTAACTTTAAACCCTAACCCATAATTCCTAGATCCTACACCATATACACTTAAGTAGCACAATCACTCTCTCATAGTTGGGGCAATTTCGATGGGTTTACTTATAATGGGTCGACCCAGGTAATGTTTTATCTCTAGCACTGGTGGAAAAAATAGTGAACATGAAACAAGTCAAATGTGTCCAAAGCTGCACGGCTGCACGCCTGCACATAGCGTTTCTAATGCTCAAAACCTCAAATCATTTTACTCAATAAGTTATATTACCATTGAAAAAGGGATAATGTATGTGGTGGCCCCCAGTGTATTTAACCTTTGATTTCCTATTAAGGCCATCCATATAATGAAGCTACTTTGTAGGCCACCCAAGTATGTCTGTGATTTTGTTTAAGCATCCACCATTACAATACTTTTAACAAAAAAAAATGATTTGATGCTAACAAACCCACGAGAGGTGATGTACACAACAATTCAACAAATATATGGTACCATGCACAGTTGCACACAAAGCTTGTTTGAGGCCATAAAAAGCTATCTGAAACCAGTATACATGGGATGGATCGGAATGATGACACAAGCTCAGTGCGATCACCCTTGAAGAAAACATTTTTTACATCAAGCTGATGAATAGGCCTTCAACAAGAGATAACAATGATTTCCTAGAGGAACAGTTTTAATGAAATTATTTGTTGCTTTGTTGGCCAAACACGTGGCACATTTTTCAATCATATTCCAAGATTGAATGGAATCTTCAATGTCACCATGGAAACAAGGGTTGAGAGGTTAAGAGTGTGAAGCTTGCAGCGACGAAAGTGGCGTCTCCAAAGGCTAAGAAAGTCGGACTTATGTGATTTCTCGACTTATAAAGTAGTTCTTCAATAATGGGTGACATTAATGAAAATATTTAAAGTACTTTGGTGGCCTTCACATGCGTTACCCCTTGAATTAGTGTAAATTTTGCATATAGTTTAGACGTTTACACACTAATTACTAAAACAAATGGATCTAAAGTTGTTTGGTCAACTCAACACCATGGGCCTGGCTGAGTCATTTCAATGCGTACCAAAATACTTGTTTTGACCTCTTACACAACCTGCTTGCCCCATCCACATTGCCACCTCTACTCTCCTGTGATAGATTCATGTTACAGTTACAACTTTTTTTTGTTTCATGTAGGGGGAGATACTAAAACAGGTTCAGGACACTGACCTATACAAGTATTTTGCAGATTTTCTTGACCCATCATGTTTAGGTCAAGAAACCAGTTTGAATGACATTGCAGCAAGCGTGTGTTGTCAGGGAGCAGGATTTTTAAATGGAAACAATGAATCCTCTAATGGTTCTTGCTGCAGGGAAACACATGTACATTGCATAAAAAACAATGGAGCCATGCCACCTGTTACAGTGGTCTCTGGGACCGTGACCAATGGCATCGATGAACAACATGTGGATATGTTGGCCCCTTCATTAAATAATCGCATTGGGTTGCACCCAGCTAGCCATGATGTTCTCATAGCACTTTTACTGGCTTTACCACCACAAACCTGGTCTGGTATCAAAGATGATACCCTGTTGCAGGAAATTGCTACCCTTGTTTCTTTGGATAACCTTCCTACTTTGCTTCAAGAAGAGGTACAAACGACACCAAAACTTTTATTTCTTGTGCCATTTTTAAATTTGGGCAAGCAGGTGAAAATGGTCAGTTTTAAAGTTTTGGTTTGAAAAGGGGGGATTGGGTCGAACAGGTTGAAAAGCACCAGATGTCTATTTGACTATTTGTTAATGTTTTAATCCTCATTAAACGCAGGTTATGCACTTGCGGGGTCAGCTGCACATTCTGAAACGATGCAAAGATAATGAATTAGAGAAAGATCTATCTGCTCCCTCCTTCTAGCATACTAATATCCCACTTAAATGGGCAGAATAACATAATGTTACAACTTACAACAATTGCTATGTATCTGCATCTATTCCAGTCTGTGTTTTAGGGCAGTTATCAAGTAACAAGTGATGTATTCAGGAGATCAAAACCAGGTTGTTCTTGCACAGGTTGAATCTGCATAATCAAGGTGAGTTATCATCACCGGGACAACAACGTGCTCTTGATTGCTGTAGCTGATTCTTTGAGGGTTCTGATAGGCGAGATGGGCTTTTGGGTGGGATCAGGTGCATTATTTACAAGGCCTAAACCAATTTCTTATAGGTCATACATAAGTTCAAGGTTTGTATTTTCTCTTATTTATATACCTCATTAAGAAAATTATATGATTTGTTTACTATGATGTTGTCAGGCTATGATTGTGTGTTTAGTGCCAACATAACAAAATGCACAACTGTTTTAACATTAATTGTTCATTCAAAAGTAAATAGAATACATAAATTCTGGCAACTTTGAAGTTTTGATTACATAATGTCTAGTTTGATTCAATGTTCTATGGTATCACTATGCTCACAATGCTCAACTACGTCTTCAATTACAGAATGAAACCAAAATATTGAGTTCTGAAAATTTTAAACCATTGTTTAATTAAGAAATTTGGTTTAAGTGTAATAAAACTTGATTAACTGGAATTGTTGAAAAGTGTATAACGTTAGAAAATCAAAACATAATATCCGAAGGTGGGTAACATAATCTCATTGCAAAATGCAAATCACTTATCATGTGCGTCCTATACCCTACGTACCAGTCGAATACTAAACGGAGACATCATGATACCAAATTATCACTATAACATTTGGTCTAACGTTTAGCATGCAGTGTGTCTAACATTTAGAAAAATGCGTCAAAGATTTCAAGGTTACTTTAGTGTTGTAATTGGCTTCGACGCAATAGTTTATAACGGTCCGCTAAACTTATACAACTGTGTGCATACTCATTGAGTAATGCATTAAACTTTACGGGGTTACAAATTGATTATTAAACTTAGGGGTGTTTAGGATTTAAACACCCCTAAGTTTAATATGATGTTTGTAGTGTTTGAATAAGATTTATTATTCTAAAGTGAATTTTTTTTAGTACAATTATTTCAAATCCCACAATATGTTACATTCAAGCCGATCCAAAAAAGTATTTGTTCATTTCTTTTCTTTTTAATTAATATTCTAAAACATCACAGTATTTATTTCAAGACAATTTTGTTAGGAAAGACTGCTTCAAGATTTACCCATGTTTTTAGCTTTAACGACCACATAATTTTAGCATCCAATTCTTGTAACGCCAATATTTCATAAATATTAATATTAAAATATTCAAACATGAATATGCAATTTTTAGGCGTTTTAAAAGGCATTTGAGTATATATAGTTTTGATCGATACACAAGTTGGATTTTGATTAAGACGTGTTACTGTAAAGAGGAAAGGTAAGTTAATATCCTTTTCAATTGTGACTTCTGTTATTACACTGATTAAATGTTGAATTTGATATGTATATGTTTCAAGAAATACATGAACAATTTTACAAATTATACAATTTTGATGTTTGTTAAGCTATATTATACTCCTTGTGATTAGAGTTTAAAAAAATGTTGTATGCGACTACTAGGCGTTCCCAACTGACCGGTCCCACGGGCCACGGCAAACGTAAGGGAGGTAAATCGCGTAAATCGGGTGGTGCTGGGGTTTGATCGTCAAACCTTCATAACAAATTCCCATATCCTTACCACTGAAGCATTGTCGCGGGTTTTTTAGGTTGAACATATAGGTGGTTTGTATGATTACGTTGAAAAAATCTACGAACTCTTCCAAAATGTGTAACATCCGGCCTCTAGAACCATCAATATTGTCTGTTTTGTCCACTAATGCTTAAGCATGTTTCATTGTAGAGTTATTTTCTCATTCACAACCAATACACCAAAAATGTGTCGGTAATATTCAAGTACCTGAACGCATACTTAATAAAAACATGCGGAATTTGCCATATGTGTCACAGAATGCATGTTGAGTCGAAAGTATCAACTCAAATGAATTGTGTGTTGATCTATGTTTTGTGTAACACAATATTTTAGAAGCATTTCACTGTATACAAAGAGTTTGAGTTTAACTCCCTTAAATATTTGTGCTATCTTGAATTTATCTCCATGATCATCATACTGTGAGTTTAACTTGCTCATATATAATCATGTTTGTGTGAAAAGTAATGCAGCCTCTACACTCAGATGACGAAAATACGAATCCGATGAACACACATTCTCAAGTCTCACTATATTTTTCAGCAACTAATCATTCACAAGCCTTAAGTGATAATAATAATAACATAAAGCCAGATGAGTGTACTATTGAAGAAGCGGAATCATCTCTTCAAGGGAGTAATTCTTTGAACTGTGAGGTGTGTTTAAACTGACTAGAACATGTTTTAGAACCTATATTATTATCCCATTTAAGAGAAATGAAATGAAAATAAGATGCGTAAAATGGATACGATGAACAAATGCTAACTAAAACATGTCTTAAACCTTTCATTTGGTTAAAAACATATTATGATTATACAGGAAGCAAGAGCGGTGTTAGGAAGATATGAGTATCAAACGGGGAACATAGAAGCGGCTTTGCATGTATTTGATGGGATAGATATAGCTGCAGTTATTCCAAAGATTAAAATTAGTCTTAGTGATTTAGCAAAACCTAATCATATACCCTCAAACAACTATGGCGCTCCACCGTTCTCTATAAATACTGTCGGTTTACTCCTTGAAGCAGCTTATTTGAAGTCAAAATCTTTGCAGAATGTTGGAAGGTATAAAGGTATTCCACTATTCCCTCTTTAGTCTTGCAAAACTGCAAGCATAGCTTACTTTTAGGTGTTCATACGAATGTAAAACCAAGCGGAACCAGAGGGGGGGGGGGGGGGGGGGGTCAAGAGGGTCCACTGACCGCGGGCACTAGAATTATTACATTTTTATATATAAAATCTGAGTTTTTTTAATTGCAGAAGCTGCTGAATCATGCAAAGTTATTCTGGACGTTATCGACACATCTTTACCAGATGGCTTGCCAGATAACCTTGATACCGACCATAAACTGCAAGACACTCTAACTAAAGCGCTCGAATTACTTCCATATTTATACCAACTTGCTAACTCGCACCATGAAGCAATCTTGTCGTACCGGCGAGCCTTACTTCATCACTCCAAGTACCTCAACAATCAAACAATATCGAAAATTCAAAAGGAGTTTGCGATTTTTCTTCTGTACTGTGGAGGTGAAGAAGCTTATCCACCTAACTTAATGTTTAAAACCGATGCTGCATTCGTGCCCAAAAATAACATAGAAGAGGCTATTCTACTTTTAATGATCCTGCTAAGGAAAGCTTCTTTAAAGAAAATCGAGCGTGATCCATCTATTTTAGATCATATGTCTTACGCGTTATCAGTTGCTGGCGGGCTCCGGTTTTTGGGTAAACAACTGGAAGAATTGCTTCCAGGGATTATTATTGATGATACTGAAAAGTACCTACTTTTAGCTTTATGTTACTATGCACAAGGTGATGATTCGGCCGCTTTAAATTTACTGAAAATTATATACGAAAACAACGAGAATCCAAATTGTGGATTGGCTTTATTATTAGCTTCAAAAATTCATAGTGAAAACTCCAACTCTACAGAAGGAGTAATGACTGCAAAGAGAGCTATTCAAGTTTTAAAAGATAAAAAGGATGAAATGGTTTGTGTTGGATATTATTATTTGGGCGTCTCACTTTCAGCATATTCGAGACTGGAAACGACCGACTGTAAAAGAGTTGATAGACAACATGAAGCACTAGAATGTTTAGAAACAGCAGGCAGGTTGACTCGGATGGTTGACTCAAGAGTTCTTTATGATCTTAGTTTAGAAAATGCTGAGCAAAGGAAGCTGGATGTTGCGTTCGGTTATGCAAAGCGTTTGCTTGATTTGGAAGGCGGGTCTCACCTGAAAGGGTGGATGTTATTGGCTAGAATACTGTCTGCACAAAAGCGGTTCGGAGATAGTGAAAGTATTATCAATGCTGCATTAGATCAGACTGAAAATTGGGATCAGGGTGAACTGCTAAGAACCAAGGCTAAGCTCCAACTTGCACAAGGGGAAGTAAAACGCGCCATTAAGACGTACACGCGCATTCTTGCAATTCTTCAAGTTAAGGGTAAAAGTTTTGGATTGACAAAAACACATTTTGAGGTACTTTGAATGATTCTGTTGTACTTTGAATTAAAACTGCGACATTTCGTATTTGATATATATTTACTTATTTGGTAGGATGGTGATAGAAGATTGGAGTTAGAAATATGGAATGATCTTGCTAAAGTCTATATAAGCTTATCTCAATGGGCTGATGCTGAGGCATGTCTAGTGAACTCAAGGCTATCAGTAACTACTCGGCTTCTACACGACACACTGTTGGTACGTTCTTCCTAATAGTGTTTGTTTGTGATCGACACACTGTTTTCTCACAATTTTGTCCAAAAAAGATTTAACTCCATTTTGCTTAATCAATATCATTGCAGGTTTGCTCTATGAAGCAAAAGGTCTCCACAAAGAAGCTTTAAAAGCTTATAAACACGCGTTAGATGTGGATCCTGCTCATGTGCAGAGTCTTGTGTCCATAGCTGGTGTGTTTAGGAAGCTTGGTGGGCAGTCTGGGCCTGTGGCCCGAAGCTTCTTGAACGAGGCGCTACGGGTTGATAGGATGCACTCTTCGGCTTGGTATAATTTAGGACTGCTTCTTAGAGATGAGGGCCCAATGGCCTTAAGAGAAGCTGCTGATTGCTTTGAGGCTGCAGGTGCACTACAGGAAACAGAACCTATCGAACCGTTCAGATAAGAATGTGTAATCGATTTGATTCAAGCCCGATGACATGGCAAAATTTCGGGCATGATGGGGCGTGACACATCGCCTCACCATGGGTGTGAGGGGGGGGGGGGGTGGCGTTGGTTGTTTCACGGGCGTGGAGAAGGTTAGAGGTTTGTGGGTGTATGTTTCAACTAATCACACTTCACCACTTATTTTTATTTATTTTTCTTTTACTAAATTTTCATATGAAACCATTACATAAAAAGTGAAAATAATTGAGTGAAACTGTGAAAGCTACTTACAATTTTGCATAAATGTCAGTCACTTTTTAATTTTTTTAGTGAGAGCATGCACAGCGGTTCTTTTCGCACCTTGTCCGGAATTTTGGACCACCCCTTGATGTAGGGGGTGGTTTGGGATTCCAAACCATATGATTCGTCGGGTATGCTGTATCGGTCCGAAATCAAGTGTGGGTCCCGTCTCCATCAATAATCGTTTTAAATTAAAAAAAAGTCATTTATTTTTTAAAACCACATTTATAAATTAAAATAAAAACCTCATTTCAAACTAATTAAAAATAACATATTTTAAAATAAAAAATATATATTTAAAAATTAAATATATAAATTAGAAATAACCTAAAATTAAAAATTAAAAACATTATAAAGAGTAATTAAACAAAGTAGATACTTAAAGTTAAACGAACTACATAATTAAACTAATCATCAACTCCCCAACCGTTAGAGTCGTAATCCGAATGCACACCTATTGTTCTTAGTAATTTCCAGGGAATACTAAGTATTATTTTTATTATTTAAATTTTATTTAATCTATTTTATATACTTAATTATTATAAATAGTAAATTTATTAAAAATAGAGCATATAAATAAGATATAGTTTGAGTAAAAAACGAAAAGTAGGTGATGAAGTGGATAGTGAGTAGAGATTAGGAATAGTTTATTGTTGTAGAAAAAAGTGGATTTGAAATTACTGTAATTTAGAATGATGTAATATATTGATTTGTCGAAGTTTGGACAGTTTATTGTTACCAATGGTCTAAAATAACCAAACCCACCTAACCGATGACCAGTTGTTATTCAACAAGAAGTGAAATTGATGATATGAAAGGCATTACATTCACGTGGTTTCAATGTTGTGGGCCTTATGGCATCACAATTCACATGGTTTCAAATTTTAGTACCAAAGGATTTTCTATTGGAAGTTTTATTTATATTATTCAACAAGAAGTGAAAATGATGATATAGAAGGCATTAAATATAAAAGGTGAAGTTTATACAAACTGGAAATAGCTGTTTTGTTTTATAAAAGGTTACAATAAAACTTATCATATACAAGTAATAAGATCTCGTGTTGCGGCGGGGACGCAAAACTATGCCAAGTATCACTAATGCTGCACCAGCAAGTGACACCAACGTCGGAAAACTTATACAAAAAAAACGAAAAACAAGAGCGAACGAAAAGTAGACTTAAAAACGTTGAAGTACGCATGCAAAATGTAAAATATATAAAACAATAACTAAGTCGAACTACATATGGCGCTGTTAAACGGGAAAAAATAAGTAAACCACACACGCACGTTGCGGCATGTTAGCTCTCAAAATTTAGACGGAAACATAAAACGAAAAAATGATCAAAAATGAAAAGGATAGGAAACCAAAGTTGAAAGTGAAAAAAATGTTATATGCTTAAAATGTAAAGATGTAAAAGTATTGTGGTTAAGCATAATGCACATATTTTAAACAAATGCACATTGTATTGAATTGTATTTGTAAAAATGTGAACTTGTATGTGAACATGCAAGTTTTTTTATGTACATGAATCACCCCAAAAGTATAGAATAGTAAAAAGGAGATAAGTATACTCACATTCGCTTAGATGGTACATAACACTAAAGCGTTGCGAGATAACGCACGATAAATCCCGAAGGCTCAACTTAATTGTAAAGCCACAAGTGATGGAGGGAAAATTCTTGATCCAGAAGTACCATATTTAAGTGCAATTGGTGCATTAATGTTTCTTGCTAGCCATACACGACCAGATATATCGTTCTCTTTAAATTTATTGGCAAGATATAGCTCATGCCCAACAAAGAGGCATTGGAATGGGTAAAACAAATATTTCGATACCTTCAAGGTACAAAAGATATGGGTTTGTATGTATTTTAGTTTGTATGTATTTTACTAAGCAATCGAAAACAAGTTTGGTTGGTTTCGGTGATGCAAGGTATTTGTCGGATCCTCACACTGGACGATCTCAAACTGGATATTTATTCACAAGTGGAGGTACTGCAATTTCATGGCGTTCTATAAAGCAAACCATCACAGCCACATCATCTAACCATGCTGAAATATTGGCGATTCATGAAGCTAGTCGAGAATGTGTCTAGTTAAGAAATGTAATACAACACATTCGTGGGTCTTATGGTATTTCTTTGAAAGATGAGGGACCAACTATTTTACATGAAGACAACGCAGCATGCATTGCTCAACTTAAGGAATGATACATCAAATGTGATAGAACAAAGCATATTCTACCAAAGTTCTTCTTTACACACGATCTGCAAAAGAATGGAGATATTGCCGTCCAACAAATTCGTTCCAGCAAAAATTTGGCAGACTTGTTTACCAAATGACTTCCAACCTCACCATTCAAGAAGTTGGTTCATGGGATTGGGATGCGTCTACTCAAGGAGCTTAACTGATCATCATCAGGGGGAGATAAATACGCGTTGCACTTTTTTCCTTAGCCAAGGTTTTTTTCCATTGAGTTTTCCTTGCAAGGTTTTTAACGAGGCAACATCTAAAAGCGTATGAGATGGATAGTCAAGGGGGGGGGGGGGGGGGTGTTATGAATAATATTATTATTAGTGACTATCCATTTTCTAACTCATATCTCATTTATGTCTATACTTATTATTAGAGTCCTATAAATAATGGTCATTGTATTGCTATTAGAGATATCTCTCAATGAAAGAACTCTCTCATTTCTTATTCTCTTCATAATCTTTATTTGTTAATAGGCCTTGTTATTCAACATAATTTACTATTTTGACTTGCTTAAATAATTTGTAAATTTTCCTTTTTCCCCAACTTTAAAATATGCATATGCATGTACAAGACTCATTTTGTTAAAACTAAACTAATGTTTAACCTGTTAAAAGCGCATAATGTTTCACCTTTCGTAAATCGTAATCATAATTGCTGCCTAAGTTTTGTTGTATTGCATGGTCAACGGGTCAATGTTTGAATCTTCCAGGCCTATGTTTCGTGGAATCGAATGAACCAAAATTCTTTCAGTTGGATATGTACTATGAAACACATGTTATTAGCCCGCCATTTATGACTAGTTATTGCAAAGACTTTTCATGCCTTCCTAATTCTTCCTTAGTATTTAACTTCACATTTAACAACTAAAATCTACACACATCTTCATACATACAAACATATAGATAGATACACAGAAACTAGAATCTTGTTAAGATGGCTTACTTGTTTCCGAGACCTCTAATATGTGTTCTCGTAACCATTCTTTTCGTTCACGATTTATGCGTCGCTGAAATACGTACGTACACTTTCTAGTCCAACAACTATTGTTACGTGTTATATTTTTATTTCAAGTATATATCAACTAACCTAATATTGTTACATTACAGCTACAAACTATGCTTTTATGAATGAAGCAACAAAAGCTCCTAAAGTTTCATTCTACGACTACATTATCATCGGTGGAGGCACGGCTGGGATCCCGTTAGCCACCACGTTATCTGCAAACTACTCGGTTTTACTTCTCGAACGCGGTGGCTCACCTTATGTGAATCCCAACGTTACCCATGTAACAAATTTTGGTCAATATTTTTTGGACACGTCTCCAAGTTCACCTGCTCAGCAGTTTATTACAGAAGGTGTTATAAATTATCGCGCGCGAGTATTAGGGGGTGGTACTAGTATTAATGCTGGCTTTTATTCTCGCGGCGAACCAAAGTTTAATAAGGAAGCTAGATTAATGGACGAAAGATTGATTCGCGAGTCATACGAATGGGCAGAAAAGGTAATGGTTTCTAGTCCCGAATTGAAGAAGTGGCAGTCAGCGCTTCGAGCTGCATTAGTGGAAGCTGGGGTCAAACCCGACAATGGGTTTAGTTATGATCATATTATCGGGACTAAAGTTAGTGGTTCTATTTTTGATGAACATGGTACGCGACACACTGCTGCAGATTTGTTACAGTATGCAAATCCCAAAAGGTTGTCTGTTCTTCTACATGCAACTGTTGAGAAAATCTTATTTAAGACCAAAGGTGTGTATATATATATATATATTTGTTGTTATGCCAACATTGTAAATATATATATCTATATATGTTTGTTCAAATTGTTAATCGTGATACTTTGTAGGGCAATCGAGGCCATTGGCGTATGGTGTCGCGTTTGAAGATGCATTAGGGAATAAGCACAAGGCATATCTAAAAGGTGGAGAAAAGAATGAAATTATATTATCTGCTGGGGCTCTAGGAAGCCCACAACTTTTGATGTTGAGTGGCGTAGGTCCGAAAGAGCAACTTGATGCGCATAAGATTAAAGTCGTGCTTGAGCAACCTTTCGTCGGTAAAGGCATGGCGGATAACCCAATGAACACAATCTTTATTCCTTCACCTATTGCAGTCGAGCCAACCATAGTCCGACTTGTTGGTATTACTCAGTTTGGTAGCTATATCGAAGATGCTGGTGGCTCTAATTTTATCTTCGCAGACCCGTCATCTTATCAAGGATTTTCTCATAAGGTAAGCAGCAGCAGTAGTAGTAATAGTAATAGTAATAGTAATAATAATAATAATAATAATAATAATAATAATAATAATAATAATAATAATAATAATAATAATAATAATAATAATAAGTCATGTGTCTTAGAGTTGTCAATATATCAGACCAGTGTTCCAGGGCTTTATCTTGGTTGAAGTCGCTATCCCAAATAGCACTTTACCTGCTACAAGACAAAATGCCCATCCTGGTCTGATATCTTGTCAACTCCAAGACCCCGGCTTCTAACAATAGTGACAAAACGAAGGAGTAAATTTGACGATCGCTCTTTGTTGTTTGCAGATGGGTGGGTTTATAATTGAGAAAATTAGCGGTCCTCTATCAAAGGGTGAACTAAGGATTAAAAACCTTAATCCAGCTGACAACCCATCAGTAACATTCAACTACTTCAAGGAGCCTGAAGATTTGCAAAAATGTGTTAAGGGGGTTCGAACCGTTCTAAAGGCAGTTGAATCGAAGGCATTCTCGAACTACAAGTATGCCAATATGACTGGAAAAGATATACTTGATCTAAACATGAAATTACCAATGAACCTAGGTGTACATGGTAATACAACTTCATCATTGGAACAATATTGCAAGGACACGGTAAGGACTATGTGGCATTATCATGGTGGTTGCCATATTGGAAAGGTAGTTGATACCGAGTACAAGGTTGTTGGTGTGGACGCGCTACGAGTAATCGATGGATCAACCATACTTAACACTCCAGGAACTAATCCTCAAGCTAGTGTTTTGATGCTTGGAAGGTAATTAATTAGCATTCATTTTATGAGTTTTAAAGATTATTAGACAACTAGTAAATGATAATAATTTGGTGTTGAATTGATGTAGGTACATGGGAGTTACAATACTAGGCCAACGGCTTGCAAGTGAAAATAACAAGAATTAGTGGTTATCACAATTTATTTAGGGACAAAAGATATTATTCATTCACACCAACTCCAAGTTTGTACTTAGTGGTTCTTGACTTACTAAGAAATATTAAGTTTGGGTTTTGGTTATTGATATATGTATTTTAGGATGAAATAAGTCTGGGTCTTTGTTATTGATTGATATATGGAACATAAGAAATAATTGTTTATGTATACTTTGTCTGCGTGACGCGGTGTGCTTGTGTTTTTCGTTAAGCAAACTCGTGCGTTTTGTCACGTTAAAAAATAACGTTTTTGGAACTTTAATAAATAAAAGATAAGCCGTGAAATAAATCAGTGTCTATGAAAAAGTTGTAAAAAACTGAGTTAATGTCAACAGCTGAAACGGACCAGTGAGGGGTGCGACAGGGGGGATTCAAACTGCGCCTGGTGGGTGAGGAGGAAAGGTGAGTCCGTTCCATCTGGTTAAACTTTCTCGTTAAAGTGGCATACATACATACATACATACGTACGTACGTGTGTGAGCCAGAGAGATATGTGAAGAGGTTAGTAATATATTATGTACTGTATATCAAAAATTAGGCAACATATTGTGTGGTGTAGAGACTTTGTTTTTATGTTATCGTGACTTCCTTTCAACGTAGTACTTTAGAACAATTCGTCCACATATTTTTTGTCAAAAAAAAAATAAATAATAATAAATCAAATTGAATACACTCAAGTACTCAACATTGACAAGAAGCTTTCACAACCGGGGTCACAAAATTGACAACTTGTGATTGTCGGATACCCCAACACTTTCTCACCTTAGATTAGACCATGCATTATGGATGGGTGGGTTTGAAGTTGAAGTGACAAAATCGTGAGTCTGGAACATCGCACCTCCATGGTCTGGCCTAGGGATGAGCATATTGTACCGAATACCGAACCGATACCGATCTCGAACCGATCCCGTACCGATACCGTACCGAACTGAGGTTGTTCGGTATCGGTATTCACATTTAGAGGTTTTCGGTTTCGGTATTTTCGGTATCGGTATGGTATCGGTATTTTAAGGTAAAATACCGATACCATACCGATACCGTACCGTATGTTTTCGGTATCGGTATTGGGTTTTTGAAGTTTTCGGTATCGGTATTTTCGGGATCGGTATCGG
This sequence comes from Ambrosia x helenae, assembly GCA_030844895.1. Taxonomy (NCBI): domain Eukaryota; kingdom Viridiplantae; phylum Streptophyta; class Magnoliopsida; order Asterales; family Asteraceae; genus Ambrosia; species Ambrosia x helenae. The sequence continues at coordinate 19,610 of JAUTDX010001634.1, read as the reverse complement.
TTGGTACCGATACCGTCCCGAGCTCATCCCTAGTCTGGCCCTTGGGCATGGAGAAGTCGATGGCGGAAGCTTTGTAGAAGAACAATTAAAATACTTTTTTTAATCATAATTCGTTTAGCACCGTATTTGATTTTCTTGAAATAACTTTTACTTTTGACTTAAAAAATTTTGAAATACTTTTTTTTACGTATACGGCTTTGGCACGTACATATATGGATAACTTTTATAATACCTAGTTATACATTTCGATTACCCAACAATGATGAAAAGAAAATTTAACTTTTCTACTATTTTATGTTTGCGTTTTTTAAATGGCTTAGGTTGTAGTTTTTTTCTTTTTTAAAATTTTGTGTTTTTAAATTTTTATTAAGTAGTTTTTTAGCTATTGTTGTAAATCGTTTATTCAAGTTACATTTATTTTTTCATTTTTTTACAAATTGTTAAAAATATAAAACTAGTATCGGTATAAAAAATAAAAATGATGTGGTAGTTGAAATTTAGTGGACAAGTGGAATCAAGCACTTCAAATGTTGAGATCAGTTTTCCAACGACTTGAGAACAATTCTGAGTTCATTTGGTCAAATTTTAGTACCGATAGAATAAAGGATGACTTCAACTTATATAACAAGAGCACACACAATTGAGACTAAAATTTATCAAATTGCAAATATGTTTTAACTAACCATCGATGAATATATACATACTCAATTGAAGTGCCTAATAGCCGATCCGTTTGTGTTTAATAAAAAATACCCATTTATTTTTAAACTTGAATATCAATTAAAAATCTCCTATATCTCATTATCTATATTTATCTCTATTTAATTTAATAATACTTTAATACATTTTTCTTTCTGCCACTCACAGAAATTATAAAAATAACCATAGATAATGATTTTAAGGTTGTTCACAAGCCGAGCTAGGCAAGCTCGAGCTTAGCTCGATTATAAACCAAGTCGGCTCGGCTCGAGTTTAAAACTAAGCTGAAATCTTAGCTCGAGCTCAGCTAGGCTTAGTTAGACTCGAATTTAAAAAGAATATCATTCAATAGTTCAAAATAATGTTACAAAATAAGTTCAACCTTAATACATTACAAGTCAAAATCTAGTTCTACCAAATACAAAGTAAGTTTCAAATTTCAACAAAATTCAATGTATGCACATTAGCTTACTAATCAACCCTCAAGTATGCCCAACATATCTAACTATACTCCTAAATACCTGCAAAAATAACAAATCTTTTATTATATATTATGTGGATATAGTAATTAAATATAATATAAGTAAAAGAATTCTAGTTAAACCGAGCCAAACTAATGGGCGAGCCAATCCGGCTCGTTAAAACCAAACCATATCGACCAAGCTTTTTCTAAGCTTAATTCGAGCGAACGTAGAGCAAGTTCTAAGTCTTGAGCTTTTGAAAAACCCTAATGATGATAAATCTTAATACTTAAAGAAGTAGAGCATTCTCACTAGCATTTCTAAATTACTTTCCTCTTTAACTAAAAACCGCATTTTCTCAAAATTTTTGTTTATCTTTTAAAAAATTCCCACATCCCCCTTTACCCCTTATTTATTTTTTTATCTCCACCTTCCTCACATAACACTTGTTTTATTATTTATTATTATTTTTTTTTTTGGTTTTATACCGTCACATATTTAATTTAGAGATGAGTTAATTGCCAATTTAGTCCCTGTGGTTTGTCAAAAATTGTCACTTTTCATCCAAATTTTTTTTTGTTGCAACTGTGTCCCTGTGTTTCATTTCTTTGCCATTTTAGCCATCAGCACTAACTCTGTTAAAAAAACCCAGTTAAGTCCGGGGCATTTTTGTCCATACACACCAAAGTTTTTAACCCTAACTTTTTCACACCCTTTTTAACACCTGGATTAAAACGTTATAACACTTATAAACCCTATCAAAAACACCACACAAAACCTTCATACGAACACACGATCACAGCAAAATCATCTAATCATCAGTGACGATTGATCTACAATGTGGATACTTCGAGAGAACATGGGTCGGATTTTGACCCTAACATCGAGTATGGTAAGTCGTTTATACGACCCTAACTTGAACCCCTGTTTTGTTTTAAATAATATGCTATTGTTGAATGTTAAGTTGAATTTTGGTATGTTTTGATGTGTTTTCAGTTGGTGATCCGGAAATCCTTCACAATAGAGTTTCATCATAGTGGTGAACTCGTTGATACTCCCACAAATGGGATACAAGGGTAAAGTCTCTTATGTTGACCATGTTAATGCTGATCTGTTTTCTGTCATAATTGTTAATGATATGCTGATAACTTTGGGTTATAAAGAAGATGACTTAGATGGGGTTAGATATAGTTTTAAGATACCAGGAGAAGCTTTTGAATTTGGTTTAAGGCCATTGGTTAATGATAGTGATGTGCTTAGTATGCTTAAGTATGTTCAAGAGAATAAGGTAATTGAGTTTATATTGAGCACTTCAATGGCATTCCTGACTTAAGATGAACATGTAAGCTCTGATGAGGGTAGTGAGAATTCTGATGTAGAAATCATTGATGGTGAGTTCAATGATGATTCAGACAGTGAAGATTCAGACTATAAATGGAGAAAGAAGAAGATGCTGATGACAGTTCTGAGGGTAGTGATGAGGGTGAAAAGGATTGTGGTTCAAAGGCAAAGATTAGTGATGAGGGTGAATTAATGATGGTTCAAAGGCAAAGGGTAGTGATGAGGATCCTGATTACATTGTAGATGAGGAGCATATGGATGATCATATTGATGTAGATTTGTATGAGTTTAGGGCTGCTGTAGACTTTGATGTCAGTGATAGTGATGAAGGTAGGGATAATGTAAACTTTACAAGAATGATGACTTTGACTTGATAACTTTGATAGTCTAAGTGATGAGGAGACAACTGTTAGGGATAGGTCTGTTTAGAAGTATATAGGAAGAAGAAGAAAAAGTTTAAGGCAAATGATGATGCCCCTTTTATGTTACCCAACCCTTTCGTGATAGATCTGTGATAAAGAATATAGTGAACCAATATGCAATTAGTTCAAGGAGGAAGTTGTTTATTACCAGAAATGATAAGGTAAGGTTTAGGGTGGTTTGTCATGAACAATGTCCAAAACTTGGTGGTGGTGGAGTTCAATAAGACAAATAATTTAAGGGTAAGGGTAAATCAGTAACTTCCACTCCAAGTGGTGAAGGAAAGAGTGGAGTAAATGATAAGGAAGTAGGTAAAGGAAGTAAAGGTGGTGGGGCCCAAGGTAGCTCAAGTGACAAAGTTCTCAAAAGAAGGATAAGATTCTTGATTGTCCATGGTCTTTACACATTTCCAAAGATAAAGGGCAAGGCACATGGGCTGTAAAGACCTTTCTGAGTGAACATGTATGCTTGCAAACAAGGAAGGTAAATCTGTGCACAGTGGGTTGGTTTGGCAAAGGAGATTGAACCAACTATTCAAGTTAGTCCTGAAACATCTTTGAGGCCTCTTGTAGATACAGTTCAAAGGAAGCATCAAATTCAAGTTACTATGAACCAAATGTTTAGGGCAAAGGCAAAAGCAGTGAAGAAGGTGCAAGGTGATTACCAGGAACAATATACACATCTAAGACAGTACTGTGAGGAGTTGATAAGATCTAATCCAGGCACTACTGTAAAGTTGGAAGCTGAACCTGAATGCAACCCTAGCAGTCCAACTAGGCAGCTAAAGAGAATTTATGTATGTTTGGGGCCTTTGAAGGCTGGGTTTAAACTGGCTGGTAGGGATTTACTTGGTCTTGATGGGTGTTTTTTGAAAGGACCTTTCCCTGGACAAATACTAACAACAGTTTCAGTAGATGCAAACAATGGGATTTACCCACTTGCATATGCAGTGGTAGAAGCTGAGACTACCTCTAGCTGGAGTTGGTTCCTTGAGTACTTGGCTGATGATTTGGATTTGCCCCGTAATGCTAATTTCACCTTTATAAGTGATCGTCAAAAGGTATGTTATGCTTTATTCTAATATTTGAAGTTGTTATTTATATATAACTTTTGATGTATGTAAACTGTTGGAATTATAGGGTATAATACCAGCAATATCAAAGGTCTTTCCATCAGCTGAGCATAGATTTTGTTTAAGACATATTCACGAAAACATGAAACCAAGATGGACAGGTGCAGTGTACAAGAACCTATTGTGGGCAGCTTCTTCTACACAACACCACCAAAACATGAAAAGGCTATGCAAGAAATCATGAAGAAGACAGTGAACTGTATGCTTGGTTGAAACAGATTCCTGTTAAACATTGGTCAAGAGCTTATTTTCAAGGTATGTTGAATGTTAATGGCTGCATTGTATGCATTTTAATGGTCCTGTTCTAAGTTTTTACTTGTCTTGATAATATGCAGAAAGGCCTAGGTGTGATGTCTTGTTGAACAACTTATGTGAGGTGTTCAACAGACAATTGATACTTGGTAGAGACAAACCAATCATTACCTGTCTGGAGTTCATTAGGGAGTACATAATGAAAAGGATTGTGATTAATCACAAAATGATTGCCAGCTCTCCAGGGCCCTTAACACCAAGGGTACAAGAACTGTTTGATGAGATCAAGAAAGAAGCAGCCAAGTACTCAGTTATCTGGTGTGGGAATTCAAAGTATCAAGTAAGTTTTTAGATTCATTTACCTGTCTTTAGTTCTTTACTATGCAAGAATTAGATTGACAAACCAATTAATATTTCATTGTAGGTTAGTGGTCCAGAACTTGAACAAAGAGCTGTTAATCTTGCTGAAAGGAGTTGTGGATGTAGAAGGTTTCAACTGACTGGCATACCTTGTAGGCATGCAGTTGCATGTATATGGAATATGGGATTGAATGGGATGGGAGATGGTGTACCAGAACAATGGGTGGATAGAGCATATTGGCATGAAACTTGGAAGCAGGTCTATGCACACACCATAGAACCAATAAATGGACAAGACATGTGGCCACCTGCTAAATGCCCAACAACATTAACAGCTCCAAAGTTTCACAAACAAGCTGGGAGACCCAAAAAGAAAAGAAAGAAATCACAAGTGGAAATGCAAGAGGTTAACAAGATCATTGAAACTTGAAAAATGTCAAGGAAAGGGCATACTGTGACTTGTAAAATGTGTGGGGGAAAAGGTCATAACAAAAGGACCTGCAAAGGTAGACAGGCTGGTGGTGGTGCAGAGGGTGCTGGTGGTGGTGCAGAGGGTGCTGGAGGTGGTGTAGTGGATGGTGGTGGTTCAGTGGCTTGTGGTGCTCAGGCTTAGGATGTAATGGGTCAGTTAGTCTTTTGGTGTAATGGGTCAATAGGGTTTAGTTGTAATGGGTCATTTGGTCTTTTGGTTGTTTAGGTGTCCAAATGCTTGTTTAGGTGTCAAATGGGTCAACTTTGATTAACAGCTGCTGTCTTTTGTGGATTGGTAAAACTTTGATGGATATTGCTGTATTTTTGGTATGAATATAAGAATGCCTATTATGTCCTATTATATTTTTGTGTTTTGATTTCTTTGGTTTAGTTTATTATGTCCAGGTACTACTTCTGTCTTACAGCCCATATCAAATGGGTCATCAAACATACAGACTACTTTCATATCAAAATATTCATTACATAAAGCAACCAAGTTACACCTTAACATACAAAAGGAAAGTTACAACATCAGCTTCAATTACAACAAGTAGTACATGATAATAAACAACCAGGTTATCCCTAACATGATCTTCAATTTCTTGTTTTCAGACGACAATCTTTCGACAACTTCTTGAAGGTCTCGTACTGCTATTTCAGACAAAGGGCGTTTAGCCACCCAACAAACCCACAGCTTCTTCCTTCTCTGTTGCAACAATAAAAACGCCTACCTGGGTTAGGGCTGTCCTCAATATACATACCTTTGTTTCAGCTCCACACCACGACAACAAAAAACCATGTTGATTTCGTGGGGAAGATCGTATATGCAGTAATTAGGTTTGATAAAGTGAAGGGTGAAAAGTGGAGAATTAGGTTGAAATGGTGGGGAGGATGATATAAATAGGTGGTGATAGGAGATGGATGAAAATGGCAAAAGGAAAAAGTTTGGTGTGTATGGACAAAAATGCCCCTGACTTAACTGGGTTTTTGTTAACTGAGTTAGTGCTGATGACTAAAATGGCAAAGAAATGAACCACAGGGACACAGTTGCAACAAAAAAAGATTTAGATGAAAGTGGCAATTTTTGACAAACCACAGGGACTAAATTGACAATTAACTCTTTAGAGATAAATAGTAACTTTTTAAATATAGAGATTGAATTTACTCTCTAACATACGGTTTTAAAATAAAAAGTAAAATAAAGAACTTGATGTAGATGTTAAATGAATGAAACTATTTTTACTCTTTAAATTTGAGAAGGATGGTGAAATGAATAACCTACCATGAGTGCTTCCATTTTTCATTCTTAATAATTGTTCTCTATTTTAGAGAACCCGATAAAGCATGTATATACAATAATCCACTATTTTTCCCTAGATTATAGAGCTATGATGTGAATAAGGAAGGTAATGTAATGCTCAAAGAATACTAAACTACTAGTTAACCCAAGACAATATAGTTAACCCATAACTATATATTCAGCTTTGGAAGGTCAACCTAGAACAACCTAGCTTTGTGAGGTTAGCTTTGGGCGGATGGGCTAATGGGTCAAGATCAACCGTCGTAAAAAATATCAATCTGGCCATATTAATAACGATTAAATATGGACGACTTCAACTATACAATTATGGCAATCATCGCAATCTACAAACACAAATTGAGACCAAAAAGAGTAGAAAATTCATAATTCTATGAAAGTTTTAATTAGCCAATAAATATATACATACATACCCAAATGCAAGTGAACAATAGTCAAACCCTTTGTTTGCTTGTTCTTTTTCCTACCTTTAAATCCGACCCTTAAGAATACTAGTTAACCCAAAACAACCCGTAACTTTATATTTGAAATCTATCACGGCCGAACTTAAGCACGGTGGTCAAGACTGTAATGTATAATTTTACATATCCGTAAACAACATGGTTTGATTTTTTTTTTATAAATTTTTAACGATTATTAAGTTACTATGAAAACAAATATCCAAAATAGTCAAAGTGAATTATATGAGTTATATTTGTATGCCACAATATCAAGTGTTTAAAAGTCGTAGTCTAGAAGTTTAACAATGTCTTAGGTGACATTTTATTTCAATGTGTTACATAATGTTTTCTGCTGAAAAATTAGGCATGTCTTACATCATTGTATTTACATTAATTAACGTCAACGGTAATCTCATTTTCTACATCAATCCTTCTAGTCTGTTGAAGTCATCTCCTTAGGGTAGGTGTTGGTTTTATGTCACTACAAGAATTCCGAGCTTTAGGGGCGACACCTTTAGGGGCGACCCGCTTTGCACAGAATTGCACAGAATTTTGCCACGTGCAAAATAAAAAATTTAAATGAAAAAGAAATGTCACGTGGAAAAAAGGCATTAGGGGCGACACCTTTAGGGGCCACAATGGGTTTTAGGGACAAAACGAATGTGACGGAACCTTTAGGGGCGACCGTCGCCCCTAATGACCAATTATTAGGGGCGACCAGCGTCGCCCCTAAAGCTCCAGTTTGTTGTAGTGTGTCTGTAATTAAAGGCCCAAACCCCCCCCCCCCCCCCCCCCCAAAAAAAAAAAAAAAAAAAAAAAAAAAACGAACACACACACACCCCACAAACAACAAAAAGTCGTTCTTCTATGGGGTCATGTCTATCATGGCTTAAATGGGACAACATGTTGATTAGTCAAAAGGCTGTACGTAGACGGTAGACCAAGACTAGATCATTGGAAGGCTGGTTTATAGTTAGCTAAGAATTTAAAGATAGTGATGGGATTGAAATTTCATTCCGTAATTTGATTGATGGTTAGTTTTAACATATGTTTTTTTTTTCCTAATATAATATATCATCGTATGATAGACGGATATTTTTTTGATGGCCAACAAACTTTATTAAAAACATGGGCTAGCCGCACATGCCATGTAGATGTTTGCACCTTCATCTATGTTTGTTAAGATGATCCGGACATCAACTGCTCCAACATTGGGTGCCCCAGACATTAGGTGATGCCGACGGATATTTAGCGAGTTTAAATGGTCAATGAGTGATGGGGTGGATAACAAAACGATAATATGCTAACAAAATGATGTTGAACCATGCATGGATCCTTCTACTCCTTAGGGTAGGTTGTTGGTGTTACAACCTGCCTGTATTTAGAGACCCAATAAAAGAAATTAAAAAGAAAAGATTAACATAAAATAAAAGTCAATTCTTTTTTTTGAAGTCATGGTCAATCATGGTAGAGATGGGACATCTTGATTAGCAAAAAAGGCACTACGTGGAACATGAGAGGTTCGGTAATGACCAAGACTTGAATTGGAATTTGGAAGTGTGGGTTCTACCGTTCTAGTATAGTAATGATGTGACCAAAAAATTAAAGAAAGACTAGATGGTATTATTTTGTTTACGGAAAACGCACACAACCACTCGAAATCTACTCTTAAAATTCATCTACTGTACACTTTGTGAGACTAAAACCATTTTTGTGGTAATAAACATCAGGTGCCGTTAGACCAAGAGGTCGTCGGCTCGATAGTGATGACCTTGACATTTCGTTATATAAGGCGATCAGTGAATTGGTTTTCATGTATATAGTTTTCTAGGATAAAATAACTATTTTTATCATCTATATAGTTGGATCTTTCAATAGGTAGTTTTTTCTTTAAGGATTGATTAAAAATTCATTTCGTATCAAACTAGACAAAACCTTTCACTTGACCCTAGTCATATAACAAAATCAATAATATGTTACATCACATAGCCGAGTATGTTTCTACTTGGGATTTTTCGCTTTACTTGAAATTGTATTTTATCTAAAACTGAATACATGTCGATTAATATGTTACAATAATACCTAAATGAATTGGGTCAAGTGGTCAACCTAATACGTACCAAAAACTACTTGTTTTAATGCCTCAATAAGTCTAATGGTGATGACATACCTAAACCAAACTGTAGTAACTATAAATTTTGGTTCAATATATAACTCTCAATGTTAGATTGGCGCTCTATGATGCAAGGTGACCAATACGCGGAGCTGGATTTGTTTAACTGATATAACAAGAGTGACGATGCCACTATGGAGTATAGTTGTGATAGTAAAGGAGAGTGGATCATGTTCTAAGACTCATGATCAATGATATGGTTATCGCACCCAGTTTGTCAACAAGGAGGTGCGACAACTGGTATCGCTTTATCAAGGATTGTATGAGCTATGCAGCAAAATTTTAAAGATATGGTTGAACCCATTCCCCATTCTCATGTTGGAGTGAGCGATTTAGGGTTAACCGCATCGTCTACGGCTGAGATGAGAAAATCTATCTTCCCGGCGCCATTCATGAGAATAAAGACATCTTACTGAGCGACGATATCAGTTAAACGGATGGCACCAATTGTTGCTACAAAGACACGTCTCTCGAGTGGGAGCTCTCCAACATTGTCTAAGAGTAAGAGGAGTTCATTTGGAATGGAAATAAGCAAATTAACTAACAGTTTAAATGGGGGAAAATTAAGTAAACTGCAATGGGCTTAATTATTCTTTTTAATCCATTTAACTTTATTTGTTTTTTAACACCTACGAAAGAAGAAAAAGGATGCCAGATTGCCTAGGCCCATCACCCATAACCTCAAAAAGAATATAGAAAGTAGGCCTCAAATGCATTCTTGTTGGCTACTGTGGGCTTAAGTTGCGTAATCTGGGTTGTTTTTCAATTGGATTGGAATCTTGATTACTATTATTTAGTGGGCCAACAGCTTCGCCTTCAAGCCTTCAAATAGTCAAATTCCCTTCTATATTAAAGAAGGAACACATGAACAGTTACATACTGTCATTGGTTCTAAAGGGAGGCAGCATCAATTGGACCATGTACACAGACAAATATCTAATTTTTAAAGAAGGCTCACTTAACCAAAATGCTAAAGACAAATATTGATTGAATATTTAAAAGAAAATATTGCAGGGGCAAATTGATCACCAAACTTTGACCATCAAACTTTTAGTTTTTATGCTTTTAAACTTTAATCACCAAACTTTTAGCTTTTAGCCGCGATTATTTTTTGAAGCCCACGTGTCTTTCCAATTTGACCACCAAACTTTGACCACTAACTTTCTTACTAATTTGCGAACTTTAATTTCTTCCAATTTGACCATCAAACTTTGACCATCAAACTTTTAGCTTTTAGGATTTCAAACTTTGACCACCACACTTTAGCTTTTAGCCGTGAGTATCTTATTGAAGCCCACGTGAGAATAACAGTCACTTAATATTATCTTTTATGTCCACGAAACCCTCCATGCAACGGGAGCTCCCACAGCGACGCACTATTTTATTGTCCACCATAGTTATCGATAGCGAATAGCGGTAAATAGCGACGAGCTACTGATATGCTACATAACGACATAGCGGTAAATAACGACCGCTATTTAGTAAATAGCGATAAGGTATTAAAATATTTAAAAATATTTTTATGTACAAATTTACAATTATATGGACCAAATGTTTATATATACAAACTAATTTTATAGTTTCATTATAAAATTTAGAAGTTTTAGCACTATATGTAAACAAATGAAACATAGAGGGGTTAAATGTGAAAATAATTAAACTTTTTAACCCTAAAAAGCCTGAAAAGAATACAAGCAGCCGCTATTGTTTCTTTATTCTTCTTCCTCCTTTTTCCAAAGCAAGCTATTCTTCTTCCTCGTCATTTCTGGCAGCCGAATAGTCGCCGGAAGTCGCCACGTCGCCGGAATCTCGTCGGTAAGTCGCTATATTCACGCTATTGCCCGCTAAGCACCACATAGCGACGGTTAGCCGATACGCGACGCTATTCGCGATCGCGGGCGCTACCGTCGCTATTAACAACTATGTTGTCCACTAAACCCTCAACGCAACAGGACTCCCGCCGCGAAGCGCGACGTAATAGAATCCTTAATACAAAGAGACTTCAATAGTGTCTTTGTTTTAATATATATATTGGTCACTAACTTTTAGGTTAACTTTATTTCTGCCATTAACTTTTAGGTAACTTTATTTTCTGCCACTAACTTTTAGGTTAACTTTATTTTCTTCTAATTTGACCACTAAACTTAGACCAACAAACTTTTAGCTTCTAACTTTTAGCTTAACTTTATTTTCTGCCAATTTGACCACCAAACTTTTAGCTTTTGGGATTTCAAACTTTGACCACTCAACTTTTTTAAACTTGCATTGCACTTTGGCCAAAATTTTAGCTTTTAGGATTTCAAACTTTGACCACCAAACTTTTAGCTTTTAGGCGCGAGTATTTTTTTTGAAGCTCACGCGAGAATAACAGTCACTTAATATTAACTTTTATGTCCACGAAACCCTTCACGCAACAGGAGCTCCCACAGCGACACACGATCTTTAACGTCGCCAAACAGTCAACGTAACAGGAGCTTCCGCCGCGTTTCACACAACAGCTGCACCCGCGGCGAAGCGCGGGCAACTAATACCTAGTTTATAGATTATTTGGCGGAAGAAAGTTTCTTTTAACTCATCTCAATTCTCTAGCTACCACGTTAGCGTCATATCACCATCTTCATCTTCATCATTCACCTCCATCACTTAATATATCAGGGCACTCCACGATAAAACTTGTGCGGTTACCGTTGCCCCAACCAATCCCCCCCCCCCCCCCCTAATGCCTATGACTCACCATTCACCCTTTTTGAAATTGCATCTAAATAGATTTTTTTTTAACAATATTCCATTTTGAGGTCCTCTAAACTACTGCTAACCAGGTTTGAACATAAATGGTCCTCCAAGGAATTTTGACTCTTACAACTAGGCTACCAACCGAAATGGCAAGGTGTCCTATGGCATCTATTGAATGTGTTAAGTTGAGTAACGAGCTCAATGGCCGCCATCTCCACACTGCAAACTTGCATAATGAAAGAAGCGGCACGTTGAGTGGCCACATCAACACCCGTGAGTATAACCCATGGCCTCAGAGGGGTGCCCAAGTAACAAAGACAACCCTTGGTTGTCGGATACAGCCAACAGGAAGTCAATAGTGTAGTTGTCAAGTAGATTGTTATTCTTCTATAATACATCATATACAAATGATTTTCAAAGTGGGAACGTTATATAATTTATATTTCTCTTTGAGCATATTGTTTTAACAATCAGCTAAGACTCCAAGACATTTCGTTCGTTTAGTTAAACAAGTAAACATGAACAGAGGCCATGTTCGTTCATTTATGTTTATGAACATTCAGTAACATGTTATTTATGTTGAATACTTCATTAGGGTTTTTAACTGTTATTTTTAGTTTAAGTGTTTCCAAATTCTCAATAATAGACTACTTTGCTTATTTTAATTAACTATTTTAATAACTATTAATAGAATACTTATTTTAATAACTATTTGTGTATTACATAGTAATACTACTTTGCTTATTTTAATTAACTATTTTAGGTGCATTAAGTGAAGACTTTGATTTTTAGTGGATTAAATGAGGACTACAAGTTTAATATGATAATCTTGTTATTTATATCGAAATTTGAAATCTTGAAATATTATTTTAGGGTAATTATGTGGGCAGATATACGTAATGTTTGTGATGAAAGATGATATGTTTGTTGTGTTCCTTTCTGTTCATGAACGCTTGTTTGTGTTTATTTGCATTTATTTGTGTTCATGAACATTCATTTGTGTTTGCTATGGTCCATTACCTAAAAATTAGAAAAACAAACACAAACTAATAAGTTCACTTCCTTATGTACAAACACGAACATAAAATCTAATTCGGTAAGTGTTCATAAATACATTTTTTTCCTTAACAAATGTATACGAACAAGGCCATAATCGTGTTCATTCGGTTTGTTTGCAGCCCTACAATCAGGTATAGATTTGTGGCGTAAATGCATGAGTTAATTACATTATTGGTCCTAATGATTTGCAGATATTGCACAGTTGATCCTTGTGGTAATATTGAAACCACACGGATCAAATATGCAAATCATAGGTACCAAATCTGTAATTGACTCTAGCTGTATTCAAAATGAATAATATCGAATAAGTTCTTAGCTTGTTGTTTTCAAAGGGTTGTACAAATCAATGTGTCCTTAGAGAGTTCTTGATAAAGGCCAAGTAATGGGAAGTTAGCCAGTTAGGTATATTAGTTAAACTTATCAACCGCCTAAACCACTATACATCAAATGTGTTGCAGGTTTAATAGTTCTTAAATTTACTTATTCATCTGTCTTGCAATTAACAAGAAAAAACACCATTCACCCCTTTTATCTAAGCTCTTAAGATGTTTGTACCTCTGAACGTTTAGGTGATCTAAACATTGAGCGCATCAACATTGGCTGCTCCAGACATCAGGTGATGCAGACATTAAGCACCCCGATTATTGAGTTGTTATAAACGATATGAACGAGTCATGAGGGGATTACCCCTTTAATAACAAATTAGATACTAAAATGATGGGGAGCTAATGAGTTCTGTTGAGCTTGAAGACCAAATTTTCGGAAAGACTTGGGCCAAAGTCCCATGATATTGAACAAGTAAACTGTACTGAATGGAGTTTTGGGTCTTAGGGGTGGGGTGTTTGGGATTGATTATCAAAACAGATTATGCGTTTTGGAAAAGCAGGGGTGAAACTGCTTATAGATTATTGCATTTTGGTAGCCTAAAAAACTGATTATCTGCGTTTTCAAAACGCAATAATCTAAAAATCAAATTCAAAACGCAATCCCAAACACCCTCTTAGCCATGGCCCATGGTCTCACGTTTTTTAACTAAACAGCTGATGTTGTACCAAATGATTAATAAGTCTCCGAATTGACCATACAAGTCTCCAGGTCATAGTTTAGTTATATTTGTTAAAATCGGTTTATTACCCGGTTTTAAAAAAAAACAATTCTTCTTATATTATAACTGGTCTATAACCGGTTTGTTCGGGCCAGGTTTAAAACCGTTTTTTAAAAAAACCAGTTTCGGTTTTAATTTCGGTTAAAAAACGGTTTTTTGTACACCTCTAATTAGAAGTCCAAGTGTCCAACCCAAGCAGACTCACAACTTACGTAAAAACGAAGCAAACTCGATATTAATACTTGAAGCAGAAACACAAAGGGACCCAAGACACCATCGTTACGTCATAGATAACAAATCGGTCCAATTCACTAATGATATTTCAAATGTCAATATATAAACTAACTATAACATATTTAGAGTATGCAGAAACTAACAGACTTAGAGTATGCAGATTACCGGCTATTTTCACGACGCCTGACATATCGAGTCCTGTCATTGTATCTGGGTCTGTCTTGTGCTCTTTGTGGAACTGGTTCCACCCTCCTTTGCCTTTCGGGTGACCTCTGAACTATCTCTCCATTCACATACAGCTCAGCTGAAATATCAAAGCAAGAATATAACAATTACACTGGAAAGGAAAGAGAGAGTAACTTTATATAATAAAAAATGTTTCCCAATTGTTTCAGTTTCACCAAAGTGGCAAAGTCACTCGGTTTTCATCCTAATTAATTTTTTTGAAGATATAAAAGAAAAGCTTTAAAGTTAAGCGAGGCAAATAAAACACATATGAATCTTGTTACTATTTAGTGATAGAACATTTATGAAACTTAACTATTGCTTAGTAAAAAAAATCTTCTCTGCTACCTCCTTCAAGCTAATCAGGAAAATATTATCACTTATTAGTAACCAAGATTCAAATACTTTTTCATCCTCGCTTAATTTTTAAAAATTTATACAGCTTAATTTTTAAAACTTTATACATTTACAACAAAATTACATACGACTAGAACACCTAACGGACGTTGAGCGACGTTTAAAGAACCAAAAAACTTAGGATAACTTTAGTGGAACGCTTCGAACTTGGTTACACGTGTGCTAAGTTTTCCCAAACAAAATATACATATACATAATAAACCTAAAATGTGTTCAAGAGGCTCCAGCTGTCCAACTAAAATGTAAGCATACCTCCATAATCTTTGTTTTCAGCATCAACATATGAATCTGGGAGCACAAAGAGCACACCAGGCAGCCCTGTAAAAAGGATACAAGTAATGGGCTTGTGCTACTAACTTTCTAAAAAGAAATAAACAAACAAACTCATGAAAACATATATAATCACACACCTTCTAGCTTATTTGAGGTCTCTTCATCAATTTCACATCCAAATCCAAAGTACCTCTCACAGGAAACATTATAAATCTTCTTCTTTGCTTCTTCCTCACTACCACAGTTCATCAAATTAAGATAAGAAATTATACATTCCACCTAAAAACTTAAGATCCATTATCATGTGTATGTTAAATTCTATTAATAATATTCTGTGTCTTTGACCCAGTTAAATTTCATAGAGTGTTTTTGTGGTGTCGTAAGTTATATCGAGTGCCAATACCGTACCGTGCACCTAACTTATTCTGATCAAACAATGTTGGTTTTAGAAAATGAGAGGAAGACATAAGTGATAAGGTCTAAAACCGAGGCGCAAACGCAAAAGCGCACCTTTTCGTAGCCGATGTGCAAATACTTATAGATTTCCTAAGGTTTCAACTTCATTTACCCACACAAATAAGCTTTATATATGTTTTAGTATTGAAATTACACACACTTACAACTGAAAAGCATGTGTACAACAACTTGTTATACAAAAATAGAGAAAATACATCAAGTGCGCCTCAAGGTCATTTTTTTGCAAAAAAATCGCGCCAACAACTACGCTTCATATAGGCTGAGGCGATGCCAATTGCGCCTTGCACTGCGCGCTTTTTAAAACCAAGAGAACAACATCCATATCAGTAGCGATATTATCAGAACCAGTATCAGTGTCGCTTTTATCGACGTAAAACACGTGCCAATATCCTTTTCAGTATACAGTGACTTCATTTTTCAGGTTGCTAAACTAATTCAGGTACCGTAAAAATACCATAACGAACCGAACCGATACCAACATAATTTCAGGTAATTCCACTAGTCAGGGCTCTAAAAAGTAAAAACTAAACAACACATAATTAATCTTAAACTAAGAGCCTAAAAAGCTAGGGTTTATTAAGTAACTAACAGCGTACCTTCCTAAAACTTTAGCAAGGGTTTGAACATAACAATCAATCATCTGCTGTTTAGTAGCGCCTTCACCACCAGGCTTATCCATAACAATCAACCAATGCTCATAATCACATCCAGGGAACAACGGCGCCATTTCCGTCGGAGGCCGGTCGCTGAAGTTCGAACCGGAGTTAAGTGGCGAGTACGCGCTTCCGGACCGGTTCACGCGGCACCGGATGAGGTTCAGGCGAACCGCGGAGAGTGTGACCGGTCGGAGAGAGTGTGAGAGAGAGGACGGTCGGGGGAAGAAGGGTATGGTGGTGGTCTGGTTATGGAAGGTGATGATGAGGAGGAGAAGAGACGCATGGTGGTTAGAAGGTGTGATGTGGATGATCGGACGGTTAGGAGTGATCGGACGGTGGTTGTTGCCGTCATGACTGAAATGGAGTGGGATTGGGATGGTTATGGTGGATACAGAAGAGAAGGGTTGAACATTTTTGGATGATAATATAAAAGATTAAAATCGCTGCTTTTTCTATTTTCTTTTTATTTTCAGTTAAATAATACGGAGTATATATTTTTTATACTCTGTTTTTTATATATCTTCCACTCGTAATCAACTTAAAAAGTATTAAATAATTTTAAAAGGCGAAGAGTTTCATAACAAATATAAAAATGAAAGGTAAAATTTATCTGTCATCTACTCATAACCACTCACTATCACTTATCAACCGGAGATTCCATTCATGTACATATGAAAAACCAAGAAAAAGTAGTTTCATTAAAATATTTTTATAGCTTTTGAGTATGGTTGTAAACTTGAAAATTAGATTTTTTGGTATTATAAAAGCTTCTGAGGCATAAGGTGTGGGGGTGGTGACCGGGTCGTGAGAGGGTGGTGACCTCATGGGAACACCGGGCCACCACCAATCTCAGGCATGACAAACGTGAGAAATGTCATGATGCTCACAAGTCTCATTTGAACGTTTAGGATTGCATTGGGATATGTATATGGAGGGTAGTGACCACGCCCCTAGGTTGGTGATGGAGAGTAATGATGGAGGGTGGAGTGATGTGGTGATAACGTGGAGGGTAGTGATGATGACTAGGAGTGTGACCACACCTTATGGCTTGAATATCATATATATGTTGGACGTTTTAGAATAACCAACTATTTGTAACACGAAACTTTGAATAGATAAAACTTTAGTCTCCGTTCAAAAAACAAAGGAAAAAAATTTACTCTCATCAAATTGAAAGAAAATTCTTGGTGTGACCAAATTTCATGAGAATAAGTGCGTCACAAGAGATGGTGTAACTAGATATCTTTTGGAGAGACTAGTTATTCTTGTCTCCTATTTGGACCATTGTTGCCACATGACACGCTCGACAGTATGGCACTTCTAGGGCAAGCTGCATGTTTGGGAATGTCATTAGCCTAGAGATTTTGCACATGAAATGTGTGTGGTGCATCTCGTCATATCGACAGGTGCTAAAGTTGTTATAACTGGCCCACGCATGCCCCCAACGGCCAACGCTATGTGCCAACAAATTTGTCATCCCCTTGACGAAGGTTAGTTATTGCCTTATTGGAGGCAACTATTTCCGGTTCCAGAAATACTTGCGGTTTTACTCCCTTCTTGGTCTTTTGCTTTAGCAGTTTTTTATCGTATTTATTAATTATTTAATTTTTTTCTTCAAGGGTTTCAAGTCACCCAAGCCAAGGGTTAGCTAAATAGTTATTGGTTCAAATCTCATTTGAGATGGATCAGAGGTAGTGTGAGTTTGTTCTTCAAAAGATGTTTTAAGTTGTTAAAAAACAGCCTAAGGATCAATAATTAGTTCCTCTTTAACCTTGTTTCAGTAGGACCACAGTTTTCTTGAACATAGATTGTCACCTTAACAACTTGGGATCAAGATTAGATACTAACGGAAAGTTGGTTGGTTATTATAAAATAAAGCGACTAAACTAACGTTGTCTCCATTAAAAGTAACAATCTACATCAAAACTAATATCAGACCAAATTTGAGCAGTTCAATTTTTGGTCTGTTTGTCGTAATTTTCAGTTTACAAACACATGAAGGTCACAAGCTTATCAACAACTTGAAACTTGGCTTAAGGAAGTCATATAAGCTTTCAAGACCAAACTCACCTATTTATCAAGAACACTGGTCAAATATATCCAATTCAAGTGTATGGGTCACAATGAGTTAGGCAATGAAGATTCACTAAGTTGAAACTCTGGGACACAGGTTCACGAATTTTGGGAACTGCATCGTATAGGTTAGTCAGTTAGTGTCAAACACATCTAGCAACGGTGGTGCAGCCATGCAGGGTGCTTGTATGACAATCTCAAGACTACAGTTTCTTGTCACCTTTGTTGGGTATGCATAAAGATCAACAAATGACAACTTTTGTGAAACTAGGAGAATAACAGGAAATATTACACGGCTCCGAGAGCTTTGAACGAGATACATTTAGTCTGAGATAATGATACCGCCACAGAAAAAAAGTAGAATCTAGATCTACAGCATGAAGATTTAACTCTGCTTGGATTAAGGTTTAAAAACCTCTTACAAGTGACAACCCACTCTTGATTTCTTGAAGTAATCCCAGTTATATTAGCTGCTAGGGTGGTGTATAAACTTTTTATTTCTTGAACCAAGTCAACAATTAGAATTTTCAAAATTGTAGGCTTCTTTTAGCAACAACACATGCCATAGCAGCTGCTAGTGACAATTTGGTCAGGCTCCGGGCTTCTAGTTTGGAAATACTAGTTTGGTTGATATTATGATATTATCTGTAAACAAACTAATGGGTTTGTACGATATTTGATTTGCCAAAAACACCTAACTTCATACTGTAACAGGTCGGGTCAAAATTGGTAGTTCCCTTCGACATATATGATTTATAATTTATATCCTATTCAAAAAAAAAAACATATATACTACTTGATATTGGCATTATATTTCATATGTTGTTTCCTTTAACAGAAGCAGCCTCTCTTTGCCCTCATCTGAGACCTTACCAATAGCCATTGATAATAAGTGGATTTTACTACCTAAGCTTGTTTGGTAGTTAGTTTCCCTTAATGGATCAGAACATAAATCTTTTATAATTAGGAATACCGACGGGCGACGGCATTCATCAAACGTTCATAAATGCCTATAGGTAACTTTTATCACTACCGACAAATAAAATGAAAGACCCACAACAGAGGCCACATTACACCTTGTAAACAATCTATAAAGACGATAAGACCCCTTTCGATAAGCGTAACCTTTTACTCCTATTAAAACACTTCTAGTGAACTATGTACATAATCAAAAGATTAGCTTGTGCTAGTAGAACAATGCTAATCAAAAACTTCAACTTTCATTCCCAATTGCCCACCAACTTAAGGTGAATATATCAATATCAAAACAATCATGATTATTAGCAAATAA
>JAUTDX010001633.1:0-76245 GCA_030844895.1 Ambrosia x helenae | reverse complement strand
AGTATACCAACAAAACTAAATAAACATACCAAAAACGCCTAAACTCCTAAACGTTTCGTCTTCGTCTTCGTCTTCATCGGCGTGATCGTCACTATTTGCTTCCGCTTGATTTCCAAACTTTTGAGATTGGGGATTGGTAATATTGATTAAAAAATTCGGCAGCATTTCCCCCTTAGCCCCCAAGTATATAATATAAAAATATACCCGAGGAGCCAAAGAGGAAACGCCCACCGAATCTTTCAAAAACAAACAATCATGTAGTACACATTCACATCCTAAATGAGATAAAGTATCCAAAAAGTAGTCCCAAAACGGGGGACTACCCGAAATTAATTACTAAATCAATTTCAGGCGGGTATCTCTAAGCTCACTATGTTTAAAATGGAGATTCATTTTCGGGCATGTCTTACTAGTCTCAATATTTATTAACATATAAATATAAATAAACATACATAAATACACTCATATACTCATACATACACTCATACATACATATACTCACACATACATACATACATTCATACATACATATACTCATACATACACTCATACATACATATACTCACACATACATATATACACGCATACATACATACATACACATACATTATACACACATACACTTATACCACACATACATACATACATACATTCATACATACATATACTTATACATACATACAGCATACACATACACATACACATACACACACACTACATTTATACATACATACACTCATACATACATACACTCATATATAAAAAATAGAAAAAAAAAAAAAAATAGAAAAAATAAAAAAAAACTAAAAAAATAAAAAAAAACTGAAAAAAAATAAAAAAAAACAGGAAAAACGAAAAAAAATTAGAAAAAAAAGAAAAATAATAAAAAAAAAACAGAAAAAAATATAAAAACAGAAAAAAACGAAAAAAATAAATAAAAAAAAAACGAAAATAATTAACACACATACAAACCTATATATAATTTAAGGCATAAATAATAAAAAAATAAAAATTAGGGGCGAGTGTACTAACCGTATTAGAGGCGAATCTTCAGTGGGTTGGGTAGATCGGAGCTTCCTACAACTCATATTATTAAAAAAATTAAACATAGATACTTCAACAAAAAAAAAAAAAAAAAAAAAAAAAAAAAAAAAAAAAAACACTTACGGTTACCAAAGGAGGGCAGAGGAGAGAGAAGAGCAAAGGGAGAGGAGGGTGGTCCGTGTGTGGGGGTGATCGGTGGAGGGGGTTGGTTCGGTGGTGGGGGTTGGTTCGGTGGTGGGGGTGGTGCGGTGGTGTGGGGTGGTGCGGTGGTGTGGGGTGGGTAGAGAGGTGGAGAGATGAGAGGAGAGTGGAGAGTGGAGATTGAGATGAGAGGAGAGTGTAGATTGAGAGATGAGAGGGAAGAGGTCTGTGAGATAGTCCAGAGAAGAGAAGAAGAGAGAGTTAGGGAAAAGAGGGAAAGAATGTGTAGGGGCGGGAGTTTAATTATTTTCAACCTTTAGGGGCGACCGTCGCCCCTAAATGTGTCGCCCTAATGATATGAGGTACGATAAAATCTTGGCCGTTGATCTGCTCGTTGATCTGATGGCTGAGAAGCTGCTTGGTGGGGATTGACCTTTAGGGGCGACCAAAAAGCGGGTCGCCCCTAAAGGTGTCGCCCCTAATTCTCTAAATTCTTGTAGTGGCTATTATAAAGTCAGTGGCTATTCACTCTTTATAATATAAATCCTTGATCAAAGAGGGTTATACAGGGAAGAGGTTTAATATTTTGTGTTTTGTGGTTTATGTTATAGAGGTGAAAGGATTAAGTTATAAAGGAGGGGAAAATTACATAAATGTCCCTACATGTTCACATAGTTGTTAACCATGTTAGTGATTTGGACGGATCTAGCAATAATTGGGAAATGTCAGTGGCTCTGGTGAGAAAAAAAACTTTTTGGATAGATCTACCAATAATGGAAAAACCTCAGAGTGACGATTTTGGCTATTCACTCTAAAAAAATAGGAAGGTTCTTAGCCCCTCCCGTCCTCCTCGCTATGTTCTACCATGGTTTTAGACTCGATCCTAACGTGTAAATGTCATAAAAGTTGTGTCAAACTTATATATCTACTGGATCAAACACATAGAGATTTTATGTCTTAGATAGGAAGCTGTTTTTTTTTTTTTTTTACTGTTTGGCTATGCCTAAAAACTTACAAGTTCTCTTGCAACATTAAAACACATGATCATATGATTTGAATGTAACGTTCTCTTTATATATAAAACCTCCACTATAGTATGTACTAGGTTAGAGTCCCGTGGGGACCCACGGTGCAAACCAAAAGTAAATTAAAACTAATATTAAACTAAGAGTTGTATTATTCAAGTTGAGTGTTCGTAAAAACCAATCAATATATCCAACATAATATTAAAATGCAATTCAAACAAACAATCAACTACCATGAAAAAAACCCAATCAAATTGTCATACTTGCATTGGTAAGTTCACATATTAGGCAGATTAAAAAGAAAGATTACTAAAAAAAGAGGGATAAAGACAATATGACGTAAAAATCAAACATTATCAAATTTCTCTTTTGGCCTTGCATTGGTGAAATTTCATTCCATTTATCTTTCTCCCTACTCCCACCACTTCCAATCTTAGTTACGGCATTGGTGTGCTTTCATCATCAGAAATTGAGAGTCAATAAGTTTACGCTTAACCATATGATACTTCGAACTGATAGAACATTGTTCGCCTTCAACATAAACTTTCTTATCAACCAAAGTTATCAGCAAAGGAAATTGGTGTTACATTATCGCTTGTGTGTGATTTAGATTCCTAAAGAAGAAAACATTTATAAACATATATTAGGTCAATGTAGTAATGGTTGTTTAAGTAATACAAAAAATGAACGCTTTTAATACGAATGTAAATGTGTAAGAAAATTGTACTTAGCAACAGACATATCATTAGACGACATTGCTAACATAGATATGTGGATTGACTCAGATTCAGTAGGCTGTAAAAAGAACATTGAATTCTACATTCAAAGAATATATATGCTATACATAAAGTTTTCTTAATAACAAATAGGATTTGATAATGTACCTGTACTACGTACAACTTTTTCTTAAGCTCCGAGATAATGGTTGGATCATCACTTATCTTAGTTACACCATAAACATCATATTTGTTGTTCAAATTGAAGCCGGATACAAAGATTTTGAATGCAAGTTCTTTTTCCAACAAAGCCTTAATCTCTTCTTGATATTGAACTGTATGACCAACTATATAAAACAAATCAATAAATATTTATATAATAAAAAAATATAATTAAAGAACAATTAATAACAAATCTCTATCTATATAGGGAAAATAATATGAACTACCGGATTCTCATCAAGCAAGTCAGAAGCACTTTTGTTCTTTCGTCCGTAAATCAGTGAGTTTCTTTTTAAAGCAGACGATATGAAACGCCAACCAAAATCAGTAAATAGGTAGTTCATACGATGATAATGGTTGGATCATCAACTTATCTTGGTTGTCCCAAATGTACAAAAGGGACAAACCATATAGTGCCAACCAAATTCGGTAAATAGGTCTTTATTAGTACACAATAACACCAAAGGTTGCTCCTGTATGAATATTAGAATTAGTTACCGAAAAAAGAAAGAATTGGGTATGAAATGGACAATATATTACGAAAAACACAAATTCAATTATGTTAACCTAATCTCCTTAAGATATACATCGTATTTATATACAATAAATCTATACATAAATAAAAGCATGAACATTATCCTTTACCTCCTGTATCTCCCAAATACCCCCAATGTTGCTAAAAAGGAGTGGTGTGCAGAAATTCATCTTCATCAGAACAGAACATAGACGTTCCATATGGTCGATAAGATGAGGAAGGATTATCAGACATTTTCTTACCCAAATGGATAATAAAAAAATTGATTTACACATAAATGCTTTCACACAAAAATTGGTACAAGTTTACGATATTGTAAATCGTTGAAAAACATAATATTGTTTACCTTTTTTGTACTCGTTGATATCTTCAATATCTTCATTAATGAGCAGTCGACTAACATTCTCTCCAAAAGAGATAGAAACATAGGGTTTTCCTGAATATCAACAATATTAAAATTAAAATTCAAAATAAAAAGTAGTATATGTAAAGTACTAAACATGTATAAATATAATTATATGACAAATACAACATAATTACAATTACATATTACAAACAGTGAATAAATGTAACCAACCATTATAAAAACTTCAATCGGCCAAACTGCAGTATTATAATAAATTGTTTCTCCGTTTGATGAGTCGCCACATATTTAGACATCTCCATGGCATAAGTATCCCACAATGTTACATAAATGTTCAAACCCCTTCAAAAAGAAAATTTTATTTTAGTGTAAAAAACAAAGCATATATTCTGTTATTTGTAAGTTGTATGAAATTCAAAGCATAAAACCAATACATACTCGATATCCTGCAATTCCATTGTTAACCTCTTCTTACCAGCGACAGTCTTTTTATCTTTATCATCATTGTTGAAGAACTTGTAACATGTCCGATGACATCTATATATAATATAAACCAACATTAACGTAACCATTACTTATCATACCGTTATGGTTTAGAATTTACCACAAATAAGTAGTAGATAGTGACGATGCATACCTATTGTGACGTTTTCATCAACCTCCTTGTCCAGAATTTTTTGATAGGGGACAAAAGAGACCCAAAATCTGGACCTTGAAAAATCGACATCATCAGAAATATGAGTGTTCATATTCAAGCACAGTTTGTTTGGGTTTGATGCAAACTTGTACTTAGATGAATTGACTCCAATTCCGGGATTTTTTATAATAATGGAAGCATTTTCGAACAAAAACCTCTCAAATCTAAAGAACAATCGCTTAAAAACAATTGCTTGAATCCTGTCACCCTGTAAATTATTAATTAACAAAGAAATATCAATATTGTTAGTGGAATACTGTTACAAAATATTACTATCTATATATATATATAATAGTGTATAGTAAATAATGAAATACGCAAATAGAACCCTATAACAAAAAAATGGCTTTTGGAATTACATTTTCGTCAGTGAGGATCATTTCAATTGAGTAAACGTCTTTAGGATTGCGCCGGTCGGGTAGACGCCAAACCCGAATAATCTTTAGCTTTAGAAACATCATTTCTGTTGACATCAACTTGGTTAACCATGGTAAACGCTTGTGCTTCGATTGCAGCCATGGAAATCTTCGATTGTACGCAAACTAACACATTCTACTGCATCTATTTATACCTAAAATTTTGATAAGGAATGTTTATAAAGTGGACATAAATTAGCACTGAATCGATGCTGAATTGATGACCCACACGCTTAATATCGAATTGATTTAGTTAATACAGGCAATAGTATAATGCATTATTACCATTTGATTACACACTTTTAATTCGACTTGTAACTAAGCTATTAATGAATGATAATAGGTTACAATCAGTTATTAATTTCATAAATTTACCGACAGATTTTTAGGATTTGATTAAGGAATTAGCATTATTCTTTGAATGTATTGAATGTCATTAATTAGGGCATATTAAACATTAAACATAATGAATGAATTATTACCATTTGACAAAACATTGATGAAACAGAATACGAAATTAAGAATAAGCTATTAGGTATAGAAAGTTCAACAATGTCGTAATTTTGAAGTGATTAGTTAATATAGGCAATAGTATTCTGCATTATTACCATTTGATTATACACTTTTAAATTCGAGCTGTAATTTACCTATTAATGAATGATAATTGCTTACAATCAGTCATTAATTTCATAAATTAAATCACAAATTTTGAGAAGTTGATTACGGAATTGATGCTGACTTGATGACACACACATAATTTCGAAGTGATTAGTTAATATAGGCAATAGTATTCTACATTATTACCATTTGATTATACACTTTTAAATTCGAGTTGAAACTAACCTATTAATGAATGATAATTGCTTACAATCAGTCATTAATTTCATAAATTAAACCACAAATTTTGAAGAGTTGATTACGGAATTAGTGATTAAGGTTTGAATATATTGAATGTCATTAATTAGGCCATATTAAACATATTTATACACTAACATACATAATACTAACGCTCACACATCTTAAACATTCTTAATGCATTATTACCATTTGACAAAACATTGAATGCATTAATTAGGCCATATTAAACATATTGAATGAATTATGCAGCGATGAACAATCCAAATACGATTTGGAAGATCAATTTGCGCAATTTCGGAATATTGAATTGATTAGCGACTTAAATTCCAATTGATTAGCACAATGTAATATAGGAAATAGTATTATTCATTATTACTGATTACACAGTTTTAAAAGTTCGATTTGTAACTTTCAATTAAGAATTATAATGGCTTAAAATCAGTCATTAATTTCATAAATTAAATGATAGATTTTTAGGAATTGATTAAGGAATTAACATTATTCTTTGAATGTATTGAATGTCATTAATTTGGCCATATAAAACATATTTATAAATCTATATATACATAATACTAACAATGAACATAAGAGTTTTTTCATAAGGAATGTCAATAAAGTGACTATAAATTAGCGCAGATTAGGGATTTTGAATTGATTAGGGACTTAAATCCGAATTGATTAGCACAAAGTTACAACGGTTTTAGTAATAAGCATTCTTATTAGTAAATTGATTACACGCTTTTAAATTCGAATTATAACTTTCAATTAAGAATGATAATGGCTTAAAATCAGAAATTAATGTTATAAATTAAACAACCGTTTATTATTAGATGATTACAGAATCCTGATTAAGGTTTGAATGTAATGAATAACATTAATTAGGCGTATATAGCAATCACCATTTATTATGGGATTTACTTTTATTTGGACTAACAAATTCGAAAATGATGTACAACATTGAGAAGCATAAATCATGAACAACCTTAGACCAACCATTTGTAAAACAAAATACATCATCTATCAATTCTAATAAAACCAACCAAGATTGTCCTTTGTATATGACCACTGTAACGACATTGTTGTGTATGTTTTTAGAGACAATAATTTGTTCATAACTGTCAGCAATTTTGGATTAAACATTAAAAACAACATTAACACAAGTAATAATCAGTTTCTTCAAGTTAACAAAGATAATTATCAAGATGAAAATTAGAATCATACCAAAACTCTTGCGGAAGGGTCACGCATTAGTTAGTATTAGTAATTATTAGTAATTAGTAATATATTCGTAAAAATAATAATAGAAAATTTTAATTCGGTCAATAAGATATAAATGGGATTAAAATTAAAAATAGTAATATTAGTTCTAGTATTAGTAATATATTTGTAATTTAATTCGGTCAATAATAAATAAATGAGCTTAAAAATCGTAATATATAACATTAAATTCGTCAATTATTATTAATGTCATTAAAACTAATAAAAAATAACATTAAAAATGAATAAATCCTATTAATAATTGCAGGCAAGACCAATAATAATTCATAAAGATAGATTAAACATAAAATCGTAGTAATATTAAATATAAATAAATGAAAATACAAAATCGTAATAAATAACATTCAATTAGGTCAATTATTATTAATGTCAATTAGTATTAGAAATATATCGGTCAACAATACTATTTTTACGAATAGTAAAAACTAAAATCGTAATTGTTAGTAATTAGTAATATATTCGAAAAAATAGTAATAGAAAACTTTAATTCGGTCAATAAGATATAAATGGAATTAAAATTAAAAATTGTAATATTAGTTTTAGTATTGGTAATATATTCATAATTTAATTCGGTCAATACGAAATAAATGAGATTAAAATTAAAATTAAAATTAAAATTCATAATATTAGTATTAGTATTAATAATATATTCTTAAATTAATTCGGTCAATAATAAATAAATGAGCTTAAAAATCATAATATATAACATTAAATTCAGTCAATTATTATTAATGTCATTAAACTCATAATAAATATCATTAAAAATGAATAAATCCTATTAATTGCAAGCAATACCAATAATGATTCAAACGAATAGTAATATAAATAATATTAAACATAATTTCATAAAGATAGATTAAACATAATTTCGTAGTAATATTAATATAAATAAATGAGATTAAAAAATGTAATAAATAACATTTAATTCTGTCAATTATTATTAATGTCAACAAATAACATTAATTGTAACATACTAAAAATACATAAAAAATGATTAAATCTTATTAAACATAAATTCAAAAAAAGTAATATAAATAAATGAGATTAAAAATTTTAATAATAACATTGAATCCGGTCAATTATTATTAATGTCATGAAATAATATTAATTGTAACATACTAAAAATACATTAAAAATGATTAAATCTTATTAAACATAAATTCGAAAGAAGTAATATAAATAAATGAGATTAAAATTTTTAATAAATAACATTGAATGTGGTTAATTATTATTAATGTCAATAAATAATATTAAACATCTTAATAAATAACATAAAAATAATAAATCTTATTAATTGCACTCAAGACTAATCATAATTCGTAAACATAGTAATATAAATAAATGAGATTATAAACTCATAATAAATATCATTAAAAAATGAATAAATCCTATTAATTGCTGGCAAGACCAATAATAATTCGAACGAATCGTAATATAAATAATATTAAACGTAATTTAATAAAGATAGATTAAACATAATTTCATAGTAATATTAATAAAAATAAATGAGATTAAAAAATGTAATTAATAACATTTAATTCGGTCAATTATTATTAATGTCAATAAATAACATTAATTGTAACATACTAAAAATACATTAAAAATGATTAAATCTTATTAAACATAAATTAAAAAAAGTAATATAAATAAATGAGATTAAAAATTTTAATAAATAACATTGATTTCGGTCAATTATCATTAATGTCAATAAATAATATTAATTGTAAAATACTAAAAATACATTAAAAATGATCAAATCTTATTAAACATAAATTCAAAAAAAGTAATATAAATAAATGAGATTAAAATTTTTAATAAATAGCATTGAATGTGGTCAATTATTATTAATGTCAATAAATAATGTTAAACATCTTAATAAATTACATAAAAATAATAAATCTTATTAATTGCAATCAAGAATAATCATAATTCGTAAACATAGGAATATAAATAAATGAGATTATAAACTCATAATAAATATCATTAAAAAATGAATAAATCCTATTAATTGCAGGCAATACCAATAATAATTCGAACGAATAGTAATATAAATAATATTAAACATAATTTCATAAAGATAGATTAAACATAATTTCGTAGTAATATTAATATAAATAAATGAGATTAAAAAATGTAATAAATAACATTTAATTTGGTCAATTGTTATTAATGTCAATAAATAACATTAATTGTAACATACTAAAAATACATTAAAAATGATTAAATCTTATTAAACATAAATTCAAAAAAAGTAATATAAATAAATGAGATTAAAAATTTTAATAAATAACATTGAATTCGGTCAATTATTATTAATGTCAATAAATAATATTAATTGTAACATACTAAAAATACTTTAAAAATGATTAAATCTTATTAAACATAAATTCGAAAAAAGTAATATAAATAAATGAGATTAAAACTTTTAATCTATTATCTTATGAAATGTATTTGCTTCAACAGTCTGGAACCAATCTGAATCTTATTAATCTATAACCAAAAAAATGGCTTTGGGAATTACATGTTCGTCAGTGAGGATCATTTCAATTGAGTAAACGTCTTTAGGATTGCGACGGTCGGGTAGACGCCAAACACGTATAATCTTTAGCTTTAGAGAAACATCATTTCTGTTGACATGCTTGGTTAACCATGGTAAACGCTTCTGCTTCGACGTCAGCTATGGAAAACTTTTAAGGTAGACAAACTAACAAATTCTACTGCATTTATTTGTTAATATAGGCAATAGTATAATGCATTAATACCATTTGAATTCACATTTTTAAATTCGAATTCTATAAAAGCTGTTAATGAATGACAATAGGTTATAATAAGTTAGTCATTAAATATTCCAAAATCTTAACAAAAATATTATAATAAGGCTCACAAATCTTTAACATTTTGAATGCATTAAATTATTAGCTTACATTTTGCTAATCATATGTAGCGATGAAAAATCGAAAAAAGATTTGGAATATCATTTACAAAAATTCTTAAAAGTGAATTGATTAGGGACTAAAATTGAATTGATTAGCAGAAAGTAATCTTATTCATGATTGCTGAAATTATACATAAATTAGGGAATTATTATTAGTAATTGATTTATTGTAAACCGAGTTATATATAGAATGCATAATACTAATGCTCATAAATCTTTAACATTTTTAATGCATCATTAACTTTTGATAAAACATTGATTGCATTAAATATTACGAAAAAAATTTGCTAATCACATGCAGAGATGGAAAATCGAAGTACGATTTGGAAGTTTTTTTAGAAAATTTTTGTAAAAGTAAATTGATTAGGGAATTAAATTGAATTGATTAGCACAATGTAATATAGGAAATAATCTTATTCATTCATGCTGAATTTAGTACACACTTTTAAAAGTTCAATTTGTAAGTTTCAATTAACAATTATAATTGCTTAAAATAAGATTTTTAAAGTCGTACATTTAGTAGTTGATTAAGTATATTTAGGAGTTGATTAAGTAATTACCATTATTATTTCAATGTATTGATAAGGAATGTCATTAACATATTATTATGATTATGTATTAAATCTATTAAATGTCATATTAGCATCATATGAGAGTTTTTTTAATAAGAAATTTCTTTAACGTAGCAATAAATTTGTGAATTTTCAGGATGGTTAATTGAATTGGGACTTACATCCGAAATGATTTACACATTGTTAAAACGGTGATAGTAATACGCATTAATATTAGTAAATTGATTTTAAGCCATTTGAAATGTAATAATAACTTTAAATTAAGAACGATGTTATTTTAAAATCAGAAATTAATAATTATAAAGGCTTAAACTAAGTCATTAATTTCATTAATTAAACGTCCTAATTTTTAGGAGTAGATTAAGGAATTAGCATTATTATTTGAATGTATTGAATGTCATTAATTAGGCCATATCAAACATATTTATAAACTTTCTATACATAATAGAAACACTAACAATTAATAAGAGAATTTTTTCATAAGGAATGTCATTAATGTAGCCATTAATTAGCGCAAATTCGGGATCTTTGATTGATTAGTGACTTAAATCCGAATTGATTTGCAACTTTGAATAAATTAGCAAATTATTAGTAGAAATTGAATAACTGTAATGTAAAAAAGATAAATATCAAGATGAATATTAGAATCATACCAAAACTCTTGCGGAAGGGTCATGTATGACCTTGAAGAATTGCTCACCCTTGTGATAAGCCATAATCGACTCTTTATCTTCGGATGGTATTCTAGTATTCAAATAAAAAAACATCAAAACATTCAATTATACCATCCGATTCATAAACAAAAAGATGACATAAAGAAAACGAATCTGGAAAACTTTAAATATGTTCGGTTTGTGTTCAACATGTCCGACTCATAAACAAAACGATGACAATGAAGATTGTTTCTACTCTCTGAAATGGTTCCATATTATTCAAATGAAAAAACATCAAAAAATTAAATATATAACATCCGATTCATAAACAAAACGATGACATAAAGAAAACGAATCTGGAAAACTTTAAATATTTTCGGCTTGTGTTCAACATGTCCGTCACATAAACAAAACGATGACAATGAAGATTGTTTCCACTTTCTGAAATGGTTCCATATTATTCAAATGAAAAAACATCAAAAAATTCAATATATACCATCCGATACATAAACAAAACGATGACATAAAGAAAACAAATCTGGAAAACTTTAAATAATTTTGATTGTCTTCAACATGTCCGACTCATAAACAAAACGATGACCATGAAGATTTTCGATTGTCACATTTAAAAAAATAATGAGAATTGGACAAACCTAGAAGAGCAAATATTAAGGAGATCTTGAAGAAAAAATGGAAAAGAAGAATGACAAATGTAGAATTGAAGAAGAATTGTGTAGAAAGTTTTGAGAGTGATGGAAGAAAGGAGGAAAAAAAAAATAGAAAGCCTTATTTATAGGAAAGAAGTTGGAGCTCCAAATAAAATATGGATCCATGAGACTCTCTCCTAGGCCTTCATTCAACCCAAGTGACCTCAATTATTATATAGATAGATAGAAAACATATGTCATTATCACGTTACGTATTTTGACTTTTGACCTCTTATGAATTGAAAACATTATTTATTTAATATCAAATAAGTTTCTTGCAAGTAAGAAAGACTACTACTAGTTGTGGAGATTAAAGAAATGAAATGCAAACTAGATGACCTTCTTCTAGCTAAAATTGTGTAATAATATGAATACCGTGAGCTTGAGGCTTGATCTTCTACTAACAACGAACTATGGCCACAACTTGACTACAACAAATTTGTGCCGTTAACGTATTGTATTACATAAATTCGCTAAGTATATAAGAATAAAAAGAAACAACATAGAACTTCATCTCATTAAAACACCAACCAATAAAATATATACAAGTCGCTATGCTCTTAATATTAATAAAAATATTATGAACACCAGTGCCACAATAAAACTAGACAAGAATTTATTCTTCGATCAAATCAAACTTACTATACACGAACCCAGTAAATTGTTAGATAGAGTACATCTAATGACTAATCGCTTTTTATTTTTTTCCAGAGCAACTATACAAACCGACCCATAAAAAAACCATGCCAAAAGGAAGAACTACACAAAGGCAAACCAAACGAACCACAACAGAAAAAAAGAGTATATACCTAACGAAACTGATACAAAGGCCTCCTCCATGTGAACGAACCCGAGAAGTCACAATAGTATATCCATCTCCATTTCTACAATTATACTACAAATTACTACATTTTCTTTTTTCTTTTTAATTAAATAATATTTTTTTTTATATTTTTATCACTATTACATTTTTTCTCTCATCCAGCTACAACCACATTCGAAAATATTAAAAAAATGTAAAAGGGTGAAGAGTGTCTCATCTACATTTACTAATGAAAGGTAATATTTTCTTTTTCCTCGGATTATACCGAAGGAAAATCACTCGTCCTAACTATTATTTTCGTGTGTAGTATGTTAGCTAGCCATCATTGAATATCTCAGTTTTCTAAAGAAAGGTCGTTTACCTACCATAACCACTATTACCTACAAAAAGTCATCTACTAGACTACTACCAAAGAACACAAAATTTGTTTGATATCCACTTTTCACCTTCAAATCCTAGAAATTTCTTACAAGAAAAATTCCGTCGGTCAACCAAAGTGCATGGTTGTTATTCTATCATCAATCACTACTTTTTACTATCAGTATTTGAAAATTTGCAAATCAAGAAAAAATGTATATCAATCACGATGGTCAACCGGTAAACTTCTAAAATAATCAGTGTCTTGAATCTATACGTTTTAACACAATTTTCTTGTCAATTTGAAGAACGGAAAATCATGTTTCCATATTTAAATATTACTTTTAGTTGACTCCTAGTAGATATGGGTCCTGTTACGAATGAAACCAGGGATTAACCTTCTTTGTTAAATAATATAGACTGAATTACAAGTTTTGTCCTTTAGATTTATACCAGATTGCAAAGAATGTCCTTTAACTTCAAATTGAATGGTTTTGTCCTTTATCATTTAAAATATTGCACGTTATGTCCTTTATGGCTAACTCTGTTAATTTTTTTGGTTAATTTGGGTCATGTGCAAGGCACATGGGGGCATTTTAGTCATTTCCTTCTTTTTATTATTTTATATCAGAAATAAAAAATGAATAAAAAACATAAAAATCCGATAGCTTCCCCCTCTCTCTCTCTCTCTCAACTCTGTTCCTCTCCCTCTCTCGATGAAGCACCATCACTAACCACGTTGATTCCAACCCGACTCGAATCCACTGGCAAGAAGTGTAATTACTTACATTTACCACCCAATGCTCGTCAGTCGTCACAGCAATCTCCGTTGTTGAATCCAGAAGGTGATAATCCATTACATTACATTCAGATCTTGTTCACGCCTCACATTTACTTCATAAAAATCATCACGCCGGCCCTAACCATCACCGTCGCACACCTTCCACCATCTACCTCCGAAACAACACCATCCCATGAATCAACCCCCAAATATACGTGACCGAAATCAACCAAATCGTCCGGTGAGCCGGTGTTATGTGGTGGTCGGCGCTGGATTGTTGGGACTAATCCTTCATTGTCAGCTTCAAAGCATCCCATAATATCTCGAACCAACCCAACCCACCAGTTCATGCGATCAGATCTGTTTTTGTTATCTGTTGAAGGCTTTTGCTTATTATTGTCTAGAGGTTCCCTCTGAACACTCTTGATTACAGTAATGTGTTCTTGGTTTTCAATAATTTGGCTACAGTGATATTTTGTTCTTCATTCAGATCTGTGTCTGATTAGTTGTTGTTGTGGTTCTGAATTTGATTTTGTGTAGAGATATGATGTTGACCTATGAATGAAAATTGAATTGGTAATTGATGATATTATGTTCTATGGAACAGATGTGGTGGTGGTAGGTGGGGAGATGGTGGTGGTGATAGTAGATGATGGTGGCAATGGTGATGGGTGGTGGTCAGTAAATTGGGGAAGAAATGAAGGGTGGGTGAATTTACTGAAATGCCCTCATGTGCAGCTCATGTGACATGATTTAACTGAGAAAACTAACCGAGTTAGCCATTAAGGACATAACGTGCAAGATTTTAAAAGATAAAGGACAAAACCAATCAATTTTGAAGTTAAAAGACATTCTTTGCAATCAGGTATATACCTAAAGGACAAAACTTGTAATTCAGTCAATAATATAACTATCTTTTTACTCTACATCTTGAGCAATACACTTCTTTGTTCCTGTCTTAATACTGTCAAATTTCTCACAACACAAATGAGTTAGGTAAATGAAAAAACACATAGAATTAACAAAAGGGAATTGGTCATACCAGATTCCATAAATTGAGAGATTGTTGATCCTTTAGGAATAATCAATCTGTTTAAAATGAATTGGTCATACCAGATTCCATAAATCGAGTTTCATTGTGGTGTTTTATCATACACAAGGCAAGCAAGATTTTACAAGCTTCATATATGGGTCATGTGGGTCACAAAGATCCATTCCCACTTCAATTAAAAGTTTCATTTCCTACTACAACACCCAATCTAATCAATTTCACAATTAAGGTTTTTTAATCAACACCATAAGTTACACAATTGAGTTCTTAACATACAATCCCACCAAGAATCCTAGGTTTAGCATACCACCTACAAGGTTCATCATGGATCATCTCATATAGGGTTATACAAACAAGAATAACTAAAATTAACTCGTTTTCAGACTCCTTTACACTAGGGTTACCTTCTGAAATCAATAATTTTACAAAAACAAGAACCCTAGAACATCACCTACGCCATCATACACCAATTTAGTTGAAATTAAAAGTTGCCTAGAGGTGTGATCAATCTTATATGACTCAAGTTTGGAACATGCAAGCTGGGACACCTTGATTTGTGGCTGAGTTGGCTTGATTCTTGGGCTTAAGGTTAGTGTGTGAGAAGAGTGTGTGTTTGAGGTGTAAATATAGATTTCCAAGGAATGGAATTTGATATCCCTCTTTTAAGCCTTAAGCCCCTCACTAAAAGTATAGCCAATTGGCACAATTAGTCCCCTAGTTAGTTTTATGATTCAAGAGTTTAAAAATCACTAACCAAGTTATTTCTTGCAAAGGTTTTTACCATTATTTAACTCATAGAATCTAACTTTCGTTTGACTTTTGGTTTTAAACCCCGTTTTATTGTATTATTATGATTAGTCGTGTTCAATAAAATTTGGGGCATTACATTAAGATTGTGAGATCCTTAAGATGAAACAAGCAAGAATAAAGGAAAATTATAGAAACGAACACGACATATACAAGGAAAGCCCTTGATCAGTTTAGATCTTTGTCATAAAAACCTCGGGAGCAGACTATAGTCCCCTGACTTGATGTTTATATTAAAAGAAATGAAATGATACGACTTTGGAACCAAGGGACGATCAATCTAAGTGTTACAGAGAGTTTATGTAATGTGAGTGTTTGAGTGTCAGCTAATAGTAAAAAATAGAAAGATGCAAGTGACTAAAACGATCGTCCATTGTCCCATGTATAGTAAAAATGAAATAACTAACATCCTGAAATATCCAGGATTGCATATACTAAGTCCTTATAGACGTTGAAAGCCTCCTCTTCATCCCCACGACTTCAAACGGATATCAACTAACTACCGAGATTTATGCCCTTGACCGAGTCTTCTGCTAAGTAGTTGAGTTAAGCCTGCATAAATGATTTAATTCGACAATGATCATTAGTCATACTTAGGATATACATAGTATGCATTATACAATTATATTCTGAATACAATAGCATTATAGATATCCCGAGGATGTAAACCTGGAATAATTGGTAAACTCATTCCTGAAATATTCACCGCCAACATTTACCAAGCCCCGCCCACTTATCTTTGCCAGCCCGCCTGTGAAGACCTAAAACCAATCTTTGCAATTCCCGTTCAGCCTCAAAGGTCACTGGACCTGGGAAACAATGTCTCAAACCAACCTGTTCAAAGTCCAAAAGCTCCAATCTATCAGTAGCGAGGCAGTACTTTTTAGTTTTTATGTCGAAGAGATTATGCCATTTCAACAATAAAGGTGTATCCCCTAGCCAAGAGACTTGCCAAAACCTGATATCCAAATCGTCTCCCAATTCAGCCATGAGATTAAAATTCAAAGGCATGTCTTGAACTAAGATCCCATCACATGTTTGCACTATAAATCTCCAGCAGCCTCTGATTTACTTGTTAAAGGTAAGGAATAATAAGACGTCCGAGATTTATGGCATTGAATAATTACCTTCTTCCATAGGCTAGTTGACTCTTTGTGAAATTGAACACTCCATTTAAATAAAAGTGCCTCATTTACCTTCTTCAATCGTGGAACACCTAAGCCTCCCAATTTTTTACTCATAGTGACCCGCTCCCAAGACACCCAATGGATCTTTTGAACACCCGATCTTCCCGAGCAAAGGAAACGATACATGATCTTCTCCAAAGAACTAACAATTTCCAAAGGGGCTCTATATAACAAAAGATAATAAACAGGGAGACTAACAAGCACCAATTTGATTAAAGTCACCCGACCACCGATGGTGAGGGTTTTAGCTTTCCAACACGATAGTCGCAACCCGAACACCTCAATAACTAACCTCCAATTATTACATTTATGCATGTTAGCTCCCACATTCATACCTAAATAATTAAATGGGATATCACCCCTTTGACACCCTAAAGCTAATGTGTTTTGAATAACTTCATCTTCACTTTGCCCCATCCCAAAAGATTGGATTTATTCAAGTTTATCTTTAACCCCGAGCACACATAAAAGCATCTAATAATTATATCCAACACTTTCACATTAGAATCATCCCCTTTACCCAAAATCATGGCATCATCCGCATAAAAGAGGTTAGATAAGGACCACCCTTCGTCACTAACGTTAATTCCTTGGAAAATTCCTAACGCGCAAGCTTTATCTATCACGCAAGAAAGTGCTTCCATGACAACCAAAATGATAAAAGGAGATAGGGGATCTCCTTATCTAAAGTCCTTTTGAACATTAAACTCAAAGGTAGGGGCCCCGTTCACCAAAACCCTCGCTCTAGCCCATTCACGAATACCATTCACCCACAAAATCCACCTCTCCAGGAAACTCGTTTGATTCAAATTAACAACAAAAAGACCCATTAACATCGTCATAAACCTTTCAAAGTCAATTTTTAGGATGAACGCACTAATCTACTTCTTTTTTAACCAAGCAATAACCTCGTTAACTACCAACGGACCATCTAGGATAAACCTATCCTTTAAGAATGCCAATTGAATTTCCGAAATCACCAAGTGTAACACCTTCTTAAGTCTCTCCGCCAACACATTCGAAATCACTTTACTAATGATTCCAATAAGTGTAATAGGTCGATAGTCCTTGAGAAGAACAAGATTATCAACCTTAGATATCAATGTAATAAAGGAGGAACTACATTCATTGCTAAACTACCTGGTCTCAAGAAAATGATTAAGTACCCTAAAAAAAATTCCTCCAAAAGACTCGATTATTTTTGTACGAACCTGAAATTAAATCTATCAAACCTGGATATTTATCTCCTCCACAATCAAGTATAGTTTCCCTAATTTCTTCTTTCTCAAAACTTCTAACAAACTCC
Source organism: Ambrosia x helenae (assembly GCA_030844895.1). Classification (NCBI taxonomy): domain Eukaryota; kingdom Viridiplantae; phylum Streptophyta; class Magnoliopsida; order Asterales; family Asteraceae; genus Ambrosia; species Ambrosia x helenae. Next base: position 57,770 of record JAUTDX010001633.1, on the reverse strand, counting down.
TCACCCACTTTTGGTGAAATTTTTTTAGTATTCTTGAAGATTAAGTTCGGTCTCATCTTCACGAATTCTGCAAAGTGATCTCTGAAGTGGATAAAAATTTCTTTCAAGTCCAAAAAGGTATAGTAACCTAATAACCATTAATCATAAGCCCTGGGATGGAGTTCTTCGCTTTTCTACCATTTATAAAGCCTTGGAAAAAAGCTGTGTTATCATCCCCAAACATTGCCCAATTGACCCTAGATTTTTGTCTAAGGTTCTTTAACTTGGCTTGGTCTAAGGCTTCCAACTCTTTCTTGTGCTCTTCCTATCACACCACATCAGCGGCAGAAACATGTGGTGTGACGAAAAGAAAAGTCTCATAACTAAATTCAGAACAATCACATTTTTTTTCTTCGAAAAGTCATTTCATTAGAAGTCGAAATTGCCATTTTGTTATCAGAGTTACATGTCCCATAAATAATCCCGACAGAAATCTAACTTTGTAAAACTTCCCCTAGCCTAGCATGCATGAATGTCTTCCATTTCAGTTACATGAAAGATATGTTTGAAAAAACTCAATGTATAAAATATTGGTGAGTTCACAGGTTTTATATTTCACAGCAACATCATCACATCATCGCTTGCAAAAATAGTGCATGTAACAGAAATAATTATAAGTTGACATATTGGGGTAGCTACTCCCCTCAGTCTATTGGCGTCCCTTAAGCCCATAAGCAAACCAAGAAAATTTCCCCGTACGTTTTTAGGTAAACAACTAAATTCAGACGTCAAATGCATCCCTTAAGGAATCAACGTATCGTCTCAAGAAGGGTGTCACACCCCGCCAAGGCGGAAACACGGGGATGTGATTCGAAAGGTTTTCAAGCACAAGGTTCGAGCAACACACAAGATTTAGTTTAAATAGATACCGTCAAAGGATGGATGATGTCATAAATTATTGAAATAACATAACATTGTTTGGAATTAAGTAATTGTCTAAAAAACACATAACTTAAACACCGAAATGACATATGACTGACATAACCAAATCCATGACGGTACCACCCTGTGCAAGCTCAAACCTAGCCCTCAAGTCCCCGCTCCACATAATTAGTTACCTGAAAAACATGCACAAAATATTTGTCAACATAATGTCGGTGAGTTCACATGTTTTAATGTACTACGTAAAGTGCTCGGGTAATTCGTGTATGACCAATCATAGGATTGCTAAGCTAATGATTACCTGTGTAAACCATGAGTCCCATAACCAAACCTCTTGACTGTTGTGCCTCGCGCATTGTACAATAAAGACAACATATATATAGTAGAATACTAACACTCTTTTGTGTGTAACCGGTTAGAGCGACTAACCAAGAGTAGGAGTGTCAACCCAATAGATCTATTAAAGTGTTCCACGGCTTTTGATAGCTAATGGTTACAGTGTGATGGATGTACGAGGACTATTGAGATCTCATGAACCAAAAGTCTCATGTTCCACATGGCAGTCATGATAGAATAACACATCAAAATAAAATGTACTTGTATATAAGCATGTTTATCCCCCAAAATGGAAAAGCTGTAAAAATAGGGCCGTGAAACTCACCTGATGACTGGATGTGAGGTCTAGTAAAGCTGAGAGGTAGAACGGCTACTATCCTGACAATCGGTATCCTATGATTGTCATGAATATAGTAAGTTGTATGTTCTTGTCGTTTATCAGACAAGTTGTTCACCAACGTTGTGGACCCTTGTGTTTAGTGTATATGGGCCATGTTTTTGTGCACGTGACAAGTGCACGTGACAATCTTGAGTTGATTTACATGTAAAACATATGGTTCCAGTGATCCTGGCGTTTTATTGTAAAATGGTGTCTGATGTGAACAAAACGGGCCCCACATGTTTCCATGGGTCGTAACTTGTTCCCAAATCAAACACGTGTGGTTGGTTTATGGCAAAAATGAGTGTTTTAACATGTGTTTATGTCTTTTAATGTCAAAGATAGTATTAACACATGTTGGGGCTATGTTAACATATGTTAGTATGGTACAGCTGAAACTTTTCAAGGATATAGTCTTCAAATCCGATTATTTAAGGTATACGAAACGACTTACTCATTTTTATTAACGTGCAATCGAATGTTTACAAGTGTGTGCTAGTGTGATTTTGATGAAATCGTATATATTGATCCTTAAAAATGTAGCCTAGTTTCGAGAGAGAGTGTGTGTGTGTGTGTATCTTTTGATTTGAAATCGATTCCTTGACATCTTTCTAAGTCGTGTGAAGTTTATAAACATTAGTCATGATGTGGGTGCATCCTTTACATTAATTTGTGTTGTGTATGTGTGTTGTTTATACATATGCGATTGTACATAGGTGAACATGTGAGTGATTGTAACCAATTAACCATAAACAAGATAATGCCTTTGAAAACCATTAACTTATGTATAGTATAGGGCCGATTACTAGGTGATTAAGGGTCGAAAGTCGGATAGACATGAGACCGATTGATTTATAATAGAACTTGAAGTGACGTTGAGTTGATAACAAGTACCTAAGGGATTGCAAGGGTGTGACCGATTGGTGGAACCTTCGAGCCTCTAATCGCCTCCTAAGCTTGAGTCTTGATTCCTGGTAAGGAGGATAGGTTTTGGTGTTGGTGTCGTAGTGTACGACGAGAGAAACAAGAAGTGAAAGATGGTTGTGTGTGAAATGAAGTTGATCACAATGGCTCTTTATATAGAAGCCGATTAGCATGGTGACAAAACAAAAGAGGTAAACAATTTGGCCTAGAATGGTGTAGTGTTTATGGACTTTAATCACATCTTAGTGTAAGATTTTGTGTAAGATATGTACAAACAAAAGTGTCATGCATGCTCTTGGATGTGGGCCGATTTGGATGGACAAAACAAATAGGGAAAGTTGACTTGGCCTTGGAAATGAGTTCATGGTTTGGCTTCTTATCTAGTTTAGTGTAAGTTGACAACCAATTCATACAAGCCCTTATCTTTTCTTCCTTGGCCTATCGAGTATAGGCACATACACCAAATAGGAAATTGATCAAAAGTGGTTAAGTGTATGTGTAGGTGGACTAGCCGAATTAGGGAATTGGAAAGGTGGATAGCGACTTGTCATGGCACAAAGATTTGTCCTATATCTCAAACAAATTGTGTGGGTGTAGGATGGTGTCATTATCGTCCGAAAGGGATGGGAAAGAAGGGGGTGTTGGAGACTACACCTTGAGACAAAGATTTGTATCTAGCATGATGATGGTGATTGCTCTTCCTTGTTTCCTTTGATCCGATTGGTGTAAGTTATTCATAGGAAAGATCTTAGTCATGAGAAGGTAGTTAAGTCGGTTGACCTTTGCCATTTTAGTATAATAGTTTGACAACCATCTTGAAAGGGACATGTGATGGCTTGCCTTGGTAATTTCGGCCGAATAAGGAAGAGGCAAAGGGAATTCTTTCTAGTTTAAGGTATGATCATCATTCAAGTGATAATGTGATTATAGGACAAGACCCCTTTCTTGTATAAGTTGATTACCATGAAAAACAAATCATTTATAATAGATTAATGTTCCCCCATGTGTGTGCATATGTGTACTTGTGTCATGTGTATACGTATGTATATATACATTCATGTTTTGGGTTCTTGTCTTATATTGTGTGTATAATCCGGTTATATATACGAGGGTGTAAGTATGGTGTTGAATCGGAAAAATCATTAGCTAGCATGGGTTTTAAATCGACGCATGTATATATACATTCATGTTTTGGGCTCTTGTCTTATATTGTGTGTATAATCCGGTTATATATATGAGGGTGTAAGTATGGTGGTGAATGGGAAAAATCATTAGCTAGCATGGGTTTTAAATCGATCTCTCATACCAAAAAAATATGACTAGATTTTGACTAAGTTATAAGATACTCGATGACGATATTAACATGTATTAATTTCCACAAGTTGTGAACACATGTTATTAAATGTTAACACATGATAATTTTTGGTGATCTATATACATGTTTTAGGGAGGAGTTATCATATGTTATGAAATTTTAACATCTAATGATAACATATGTTTGTTCTTTAGGAGTGTTCTATGATTTGTGTGGATGATAACTTCATAAGGCACTTTGTGATTTGTTCGGGTTTGAGTGAATTGTGTAACTTTCCACTTGGGTATTGTCACGTGTATCATTATTTTGTACATGTGTTGTAATCGGGTATCCGGTTGCTTTCTGTTGAGCGTGTGATTGGCTTGACTGTTCAACGCCAATTGTTTTGTATAGTCCGGGTGTTATATGCATAAACGGGCAATCTATTGAGTTTTCCTAAATAGTTCATGTTGGTGCATTTGTGACCGTGGCTATGCAACTCGTATGGGCTTAGTTTAATAGAACTAGAGTAGGGGCAATTGTGGTAGCCCAGGCGACAGCCTGAGGCCCAGCCCAAGTTTAGTTAATTAGTTAGCCTATATATATATATATATATATATGTGTAAGGGTTTAGGGTTTCAAGGAGAGAGTTGCAACAGTCTCTAGGAGAAGACTACTGTGTGTGGTCTAGTCCAGGTTGGCCTGAGGTTGAGCTCACCTCAGGCCGGCGTCCCATTCAACAACGTATGTATGTGTGTATGTATGAAGAATCTATGCCGACTTGTTTATCATATATGAAAGTAAGATTCTTCGTTTTACACATATATTATTTATCTTTTTATATATTCGGTTTGACGTCTTGTGGAGATAATCAGGAGCGATTGGTGTTGTAGTATCGGTCCTACACGTTTTAATAGTGGTATCAGAGCATGGTTACGAATCGGAAGGTCTAACCGCCTCTCGATTCACGATTGCTCTTGATTTTTGGGTTTTATTTCCGCTAAAACTCATAGAAGACGTGATACCGAGTAGTATTGGTGGTTCGTAGCATATTGCAAGGTTTGGAATGGATATTTTGGAATTTGTTGTTGATGTCGTATGGATTGGATTGGTTAGGGATGAATATTATTGACATTCTTGGTTGATGTTCGTGAGTTTCATGAGCATGGTTGAAGTTCTTCATGGTTCATAATATGTTTCTGAGTTCTGGAGCTAAATTTCGAAAGGTGGAATTGATTTCACATTAACCAACTTTCCTAGTTATGAGGCTTCAAATGTGGTATGTAATGTGGTTAGGAAGGAATGATAAAGTTTTCAACAATGTCCACATTGCGGTTCCAAAATGCTTGAAGATATCAAGGTTGAATCGTTTTGGTGGATGATTAAAGCGAGGAAAAATGCCCGACTTGGATAAGGACAAGTGGTGGGAGTTTTCGGTTTTTGATAACGGTTAAATAGGTGGGGGTGGGTGATCGATGTTTTAGAATGATTGTAATGTTATGATTTGTAGTGTAATATTGTAATATTGGTCTTTGCCCAGGTAGTCCTCTCGCTAAATGGGCTCCGGGCGGTTTTTGTTGTGGTGGTTTGGAATGAATAAAGAGATCCGTTTGATTGTTCAAAAAAAAAAAAGATGAGGATATTTTAAGAATGAAATTATGACCGACATTTTTGAAAAATGATAGAATTGAATGCATTAATTAGTATGTGGACAAAAATCATGGCAAGATTCATATTCTTTATGTTGGTGATAAACTTAAAATGGTGGGGCCAAGTTTGTTTTATTATGATATAATTAAATGGTTGTTTAAAAGTGGCGATGGATTATAATTTTCAAGTGGGCCGGTTACTATTTAGAAAATTGGATCGCTATTGATATCTGGGCCAAGCCAAGGTGAAACTATTTTCTAGGGGCCGCTTATTTGTTTGTTTCAGCTTGGGCTTGTTGGGTTTGATCTCTTGGGATTACGATGATATGAGTTCACTATTTTGGGCCATGGATCAAACTAAAGAAATTGGAGATAACCTGCTGATTGTGAATGGGGGAAACTAAAACTATACACGTCAATGCGTTAATTTTTTGCAGAGAAAAAGGGGGAGTTATTTTTATTTCTCAATTTTTGGCAAAATTATTAGAGCATTGTTCTCTGAAAAATTAGATGTGCGAGTTGTTGAAGTATTTTTGCAATGAAACTGGATATTCGTTACTGATTAGTTGAAGATTGAACCTTATCACATGCCGGTTACTTGGGTCCTTTATTTATCAGGCGTAAATTCTTCATAGGAGGAAAGATGCAGATTATGGTGGATATAGAAGTAATTTGGATAGACTTACATTGAAGGGGATATTGGATGCGAAAGGTTTCGGGTATTTAGTGGATTTGTGAAGATATCAGACAGAGTCAGACATAGCTGATTGGGAGACGAAAATTAAGTCTTATCAGAGAAAAACTGAAATCATTAGTCAAGAGGGAGTTTGTTAGTGGATGTTTTGTGACTGATGATTATCAGTTTTTGTCAGAGTTGATAGCAACGGTCAAGGGGGAGTTTGTTGGTGCATTTCTGTGTGACAACAACTTACTAGATACAATAGCTAGTAGATAGTCGTTTTGTATAACGTGTAATCGTCTTTATTGTACCTAGCAAACGTAAGTAGTCAGAGATGTTATTAGAGAAGTTATTATGAGAAGATATCTCGAGAAGATATCCGAGAAGATAGTTATCTTCTCAAATATGTTCTTTAGTTTATCTTATCAGCCCATGCACTATAAATACATGGCATGGGGTGTAGGCTAGGATTGACAGTTTTGAGAGTTTTGAGAGCTTTGAGAGTTTGTTCATTTGTGTGTTGTTAGTGTGTCTACAACGTTATCTTGAATTGATTGTAATCTGTTTATAATCAATAGAAGACGGTTTTATAAGTATTTCATTCGTGTTTCTTCGTGTTTGTTCGATTCATCATTTTGCATAAACATCTATCAAGGGATTCCGCGCCTTGATAGATCTGATCTAGCTTGTTACCGATCCATTCAAAGGACCTACAGTTCAGTCTTTACTAGACGGGGGGGGGGGGGGGGTTTATAGTGTGTAATGTCTAACATGCACATGAGATGACAATAATAAGTAAAATGTGTACGGATGTTGACCTGGATCATTGACTGGTGTCACAATGGGTCATGTCAAGAACCGATAATACTATCCATAAACATCCTAAGGCCACGTTACACGTTTGCCCTCTTTTTCTCTCATGGAACAACTATTATAGTTCACCATGGGGTGTGCCCACCAAAAGGCTCACCGTTACCTAAGTACTCATATTACTTAATAATATTTCTTCACGTCACACTCCACGGGTTTAAAACATTTAAAAACGTTTTAAAAGGGGCCATAAAACTCATCTCAGCCTAGCAACAACACATCAACCAGTCCAACACAATCAGAGAATAGTAACCGACTCAACTCAACAACCTATAGCGTTTTATATGGATAAGACACTATTTTGTATAGCGCGTGTTTATCCGGCAAGTTGTTTTTACCCAACTCCCAAACACTACTATAATATTGAAGTCCCGTATGATTATAAAAATATGTCCTAGGCCCATTGGTGATGGGTTCCTGATGTTAAGCTATTAATTTTATAACCTTAAATATTATCCTTAAGTTACTCGGGTTTGCCAAAGCGAGCCCCGATCACGTCCAATTTCCCTCACACGTCGTGATCGTTATTTATTACCAAGAATCAATATTAAATATCGTGACCCCAAGTTCAAGTATTATTTTTATAACACATTTCTGAACTTACGACAACCTTACAAAAATATACGTTTCCTTAAAAACCCTTCGAAAAATATATTTATATACTTTTAGAATAATTACTTTAACATCATCATCTCATTTTCTCACCGTAAGCTTTATATCAATATTTTTAGTATTGTCCCGGTTATTCGTGCGTTGACCCGATTAATTAACTTTATAAATTTTACACAACTACACACTTAAAAATATAATTAACTGGAGTACTTTTGTTTTTCACAAAAATCAACCCTCAACATTTCAACTTTTACATTTTACATTTTATTTTTGTCAAAAGTGATTTTTCACCGTTAACTTTTCAAAAGTTTTGTTTCATCCTTTAAGTTTGTAAATCTTCTTAAAATACTCACAACTTTACAAAGTTTCATTTTATACCCAGAACGTTTTAAATAATATAAGTTTAAATTATTGACTTGTTATGTTAAAAATCAATAATCTTATGAAGTCTTTATTATGATAAAATCATTATCCTCTTTGTTTTTAATAAAAAAAAAAAACATCATGTTATGTTACCATCAAATTTAGTTATTAACATAAAACATGAAGATCTTAAAACTTATCAAAACAATATCTTCATAATAATTACCCCCCCCCCCTTACGGTTATACATATACACACGCATACATACTTTTGTTTCAAGAACACCTTCTTAAAAACTTATGTTTGCTTCGTACGTTTTATATTATCCATCCATGTTCATAAACATTTTTGGATCACTTTTTATAAACTTTTTTAGCAAACAATATCAATAACATTACCATCACAACCATGGCCTAAACCATACATACACATCTACCATTTTGTTTTAAGATTAACCATGAAAACCTTATGTTTATCCTTTTGTATTTCATCCTTTTTAAGAGAATAACTTGCACCCATAAACATTAGATAAACAAGATCATAAAAAAAAACACAATATTTATAAATTTATAATTGTTATCTTTATATTTATTATTACTTTACTATATAATAATTAAAAAGTGATTGATTATCTTAATTCATTCACATGTGAAATAGTATTCTTAAATAATAATTTCACGTTTATCTCTTATTTATTTAATATTTATTTTCTTAACTAATTCTTTTTATATTTCCGCTTATTAAAACTATTTAATATTTATTGATCCAATCTTATGAAATATTAAATTTTCTAACCTAGTATTAAGTAAAAAAACAAGTTTCTAATGAATTCTTTACACTAAATGAAACTGTAAATTGGAGTTCTGTTTTCATCCAAGGCAGAATAGGTAAAAACCAGTCGTTTTTTTTTAAAAAAAAAACTACACCTTCAACACTACCACCTCAATAACGCCATTCAATGGTTGTTTCTGCCTCTGCTCCTCATCCAAACGTACATTCTCTTTTTAATATACATTTTCATTCTTATTTGCATGATTAAAATTGTTGTTTTATCATTTTATAGCACATTAATTTGTATGCTACATCGTAACACACATTTTGTCATTTCATATTAGACTTATCTATTCTAGGAAGCTCTCGGAATATAATCTAGTATTAATATATATATATATATATATATATATATAGGATTACGTTCAAATGAAAACTAGCTTGAGTTGAAAGAACCGTGAGAACACCGATGTAAAATGTGAATTTAAAAGTTTTTTTTACATACCGATGTAAAAATGAGTAACTCCACCGTAAAAAAAAATGAAAAAAATAATTTTTTTACGATGGTTTAACACTGGTGTAAAAGTAACAGCACACCAATGTTGACTTTTTAAATAGAGGAATATTTTATTTAATATTTTATTATCCTTTAATTTGCAAACACACATTTTTTTTATTAAATTAAGTGTGTGGTTATAAAGTGGGATGAAAAATATCAGACCTAAAAAAGACGATAAAATGGTAACGGGCATTTACTAAATTACAAGCAAAGTCAATTAAAGGATACAAACCACAAAATGAAGCCAAACTTGGATAATATTTATGATCCCATTCACGGAACCGTCCTTATCTATACTACTATATAGTAGGTGCTGGATGGTTAAAAATAGTCATTTCATATTCATTTTTGTGGGTAAATTTGTAATTTTGTTACATTAAGAAGACACATTTAATAGTAACAATTTATGATTGATTGACCAACAAAATTAATTAAATGGATGCCAAAAAAAAAAATGAAACCCACAAAAGAATGCAAATGTGCAGAAAAGACAAAAGAAAATGAAAGGTGTCATGGATTATCTTCATCAACAACGGTTTGTATTCTTTGTTCCTACCATTCAAACCGATCGTCCGTTTCATCAAATGATTCATCTTATTAAATGTCATTCAATCAATTAATTAACGCTATTCATCACCATACGAAACTGATTTACCTCTTAACCTTAACATGATGCTTAAAACCCATATCCTCCCCTCTATTCTCTCCCTCTCCACTTCTTTTTTTCCGACCACACCTCACCCGCGACGCCCAACACCACCATTCCGGTTCCAGCGTCGACACCACCGAACAACAACCACCTCCGAACACATCCTACTCCGATCAAACCCGCGACACCGTTGGTTTACAACACCACCAGCGTCCCCCTCACGTTTTGGAATTCCGATTTGGAGTTTGTTAATATTTCCGACAACTGAGGGATGGGGTTAACCAATTGTTTTTCTTTACCGGTGGGTTAAGCGTATATGTGTACATTGTGTTGTGTGTTTGACTTATATATGTGTTGCATATGTATGTGTTTTGCGTGTTAGCCTGCATGTGTGGGTGACCAACCATATACTGAGGTGTTCATGTGTGATGTTTAATGAGTTGTGTGTGTCACTTTCATTTGATTCCTACATGCATGGCGGATTTTTACAATATCTAATACATGTTGTATTTTAGTAATAATAGTAGTACAACTATTTTTTACGGTTCTTATGAAATTTACGAGTTCTTATTTAAGATAACTGTATAACATGTGTTTACTCATTCATGATACTCATTAATATTTGTTTATACCTTCTCATTTCCATGTCTCAATTAACGGACTTCTAACTGAGTTCAAAAGAATATCAATCACAAAGGTACATCACTACAAGCTAGCATACACATTATTATGTTCAAAAGTATTTATTATTTGTATTCACATAACTTTATAGTCCAATTCTATTGTTTCACACTTTGAGTTACTACCAGGATTGCATGGTATTTGATACAAACTTAACGTCTAACTCTACTACACTTTCAACTTCTATTTCTTACTAAAATTGTACGCCCTCCAATCACATACTACATATATTATCAATATGTTCGTATAATGTACAACACCCACAACGTGAATACCCAAACACAACCGCCAAACACAGTCCAGCTCCGCCGTAACGCGCGGGTTACAAAGCGTTTTTATTTTATAGCCAAACATTAACAACTTATAGTAATTAACAATCAACCTTTGAAACAATTTGGACACACTTAACTCTAATCCTTTTAGGTTGATATTAGGATATCCTTATAATATGTACACATATTTCCTACTCAAAATGTATATCGTCCGATCATATATTACACATTTTCAACATGTTTGTATAATGTAGACACCAACGAGGCGATTGACAAACGAAACAACAAACATCGTGCAGCCCCGCTGTAACGCGCGGGTTCCTGCTAGTAACATATATGATGTTAAGACTACCGATTAATAGGGACAATATTTAGCGAGCCATCCTTGTATAATGTTGATCTCGGTATCTCTTTGAGCGACTAACCAGTCCGGGTCCGAATCCAATGGAGTGTTAATGTCCAAGCAATGGTGTCCTGGTTGAATTTATAAGCAAAAACATGTCTTTCGTTTTAACAATACTGAATAATATAAATATTAAAATATCATAATAAAGGTAGCTAGGTCAGTATCATATTATCATTCTCCTTGTTTACTCAATCGCAATCTAAATTGGTCACTCTACTCAATTACCCTTTTATTAGTGTTTTAATACGATTAATACTTATTATATTTTAAAGCGACTACTTACTAAATTAAAATAAAATAAAATATAAATATTAAATTAAACTATATTAATAGGCATCCTCATTTAAACAGTAACCGAGGGCATTCTGGGTATTACATATTTATGGAGGGCATTTTCGTATTTTTCATATTATATTAATAAGTGAACTTCGATGGTACAGACCTGCGTGGCAGGTCTTCCCCACCCTACATCTACGTGTTGTTTCTATATACTAACCATGTGTACGTACATGACAAATTGTCTTGCGTGGAGATTATCCTTTTTTGTGTATTACACGTGCAGTCTTTAAGCCAGCATTGATAAAGTGTGGCAAACTCCACAGCGTCTACTTAAGCTTCCATGGAAAACATCTTTCAACGACATTACATGGACATATGGTGGACGAAGGGCAAGTGGCTACAGCAGCCTATCTCTCCGTAACCACCGCTCTTCCATGGTACTAAGCGGACATTACATGGAGAGATGGCGACAGGCGTACAACGGACTCTGTGTGGGCCACCCGCTGCCGACACCGGTGGCCTGAAGGTAGCGGTTTTGTGGAGGAGAAGACAAACATATAGCCAACGACAATTAAGTGGTGGCGGCTGTGGTGTTGTGTAGGTGGTTTTCCATTGTTTCCACTCGCATTGGACCGAACACTCCGACGGGGTTGGGGCGAGAATCGGCTGTCAGAGATCGCACCGGTTGCAAGGAAAAAAGACACTGGTGGAGGAGTTGTTGCGGAAGCAGATGTTCATCATGAAGGCATAGCCTGGCGTGGGAGTAAAGGTCGTTGAGGCGACACCGGTGATAGACGGGTGTAACTTTTCTAGCCGCCATGGCCATCCGGCTCTCACTCATCTCTCTCTTTTAAGGATGTGATTTATTCAAAATACATATGACATATGAATGACAAAAATAGATCATTTGGAAATGTTAAATAAAGGGTGAAAGATCCGTACGTTGATACGAAGATGTATGCAGATGTATGAGGAGGAGTCGAAATAACAAAGGTTGAAGAAATGATCTGATGAAGAGACTGAGATCTTGAAATGTGTAGAAGGCACAATTACATCGTCATATTACAATTAAATGTAGGAAATACAATATATTAATATATGTTACATGGATCAATATGATTTTTTTTCGAAAGATGGATCAGTATCTATAATCTATAACTTATAATAAAAGAATTGAACTTTGATGATGTGGCATTTAATGGAGGTCTCAACCCCTCCTTGAATGTGCCACGTGGCATCATGTAGGATTTTTTAATTTTTGAGTTTTTTTAATAAATCTATATAATTGAACTTTGATAATGTGGCATTTAATGGAGACCTCAACCCCTCCTTGAATGTGCCACGTGGCATCATGTAGGATTTTTTAATTTTTGAGTTTTTTTTAATAAATCTATATATATTATAATTATTTTAGGAAAAGATAAGAATTTAAAAACAAAATTAAATTTTCTCTCTAATGTTTCCTCCCATAACTTTTAAACGTTAATATCTTTTATATACGAGATTTTTTAAAGAAAAAAATTACACCAAATTAACGAGCGTTTTATTATCTTTCCAACAAGTACCATAGTACTATATAAAAAACGGAGAAAAAAAAAACAACTATTTTTGTGGGGTTTTGTTTTCAAATATATTTTACTCTATTAATAAATCATAAACGATAAACATAATTTCATAGGCAGGGATTCCTTTTTTAAATTTGAATATGATAACTTATGGCAGAAATTTGTTTAAAATAAATAATAATAATATTATTATTATTCATTAATCATGTATTAGCAAATCATTAATTATGTTGTCATATTAGGTATTTTATTATGTTATATTAGATATTTCAACCCCGGGACACTCCCGGGATAAAAGCTAGTGATTTGATATAGAAAACATAAACTCACTATTTATATGAAAATTTAGGTGTGTTAACAAATACTCTGAGATTTTAACTTTTTTTTATCAAGTAAACATAATATAATTATAAGCTTATTACTAAAAATATTAATATTAGACTTTATAATTATATACACTAAGGGAGAGAAATGTGAGTGAATTATATATCACTGGTGTAATCAATTTCGGAAAATATAAACATAATATAAAGTGAAAAAAATACAATTAACTATTTTTGAAAACCTTTGTCGTTCGCTTTTACTTAGAAATGTCATTTAAAATTAAATACATAGGATAAAGTTAAATGTTGGTGTTAGAGGAAAAGCAAAGGATAAAAGCAAATTAATCCATTTAACGGAATTGTTGTCATTTTACTAGCGGTAAGTAAACCAAAGTTTAAACCATTCGGGTGAACTATTGCAAAACATTTGAAACTTAATTAGAATAACTAGAAGCTAATAATAGTTGCTACAACCGATAGTCCATACCGTTACGAAATGAACCCATACTGACCAAATTGAGTGTCCGTAACGTTACTAAATGAACCGATACTGATGATCGAACTGTAGTAGCGTTGCGTTAAAAATCATGGCGCAACGCGCCGGTTTTGATACACACTAGTTAGAAATAGTTTTTGTTAATTAAAACCTGTAACGAGAACAAAAAATACTTGATATATAAAAACAACTCAATTTTCTTTAGAATTTGCATTGAAATTTAAAAAAAAAAAAATCAAATGAAATATTATAGAAAAATATTAAAACAAACGGGTGGTAAGTCTTCGCATTTCATAGGCAATAGGAAAGTGGGCACTTATGCTTATGCTAGCTCGCACGTCACGATCGAGCTTCTTCACGGACTACTGGTGACTGTTACTGCGTGAGCTACTTTTTGTGACAAATTATGAACTATCATATTTGCGTGAGCTACTTTTATGACATATCATATTTTCTTGCATACAACTTTGCGATATATGATATAACAAATCAAATGTTCAGCGAACAGTTAGTAAAATGTTTAGCGGGAAGTTCGTTTGTTTAGTAAATGAACGAACACAAACAAGAAATTTTTTTCGTTTAGTTAAACAAACGAACATGAACAAAAGTCGCGTTTGTTCATTTATGTTCGTGAACGTTCAGTAACGTGTTTGTTTATGTTTGTTTGGACTTTGGGTTCTATATTCATTAGGGTGCTTAACATTTTATTTTTAATTTTAGTACTTCAAATTTCTTAGTGGTGGATTATTCAATATATATATTAGTGTATCACATATTAATATTACTTTAACTATTTTGATTAACTGTTATTTTCGGTGGATTAAACGAGGATTTCAAGTTATATGACAATTTTGGGTTTTATGAAACATTATATGATAAAGACTATGTCAAGTTGGGTAATTAGATTAGTATATTTTGGGCGGACAATGTTTGTGTTGAAACTTTCGGAATCTAACATGTTTTAGTTTGTGCTCAATTTTGTTCATTAATGTTTGTTTGTGTTCACTTTTGTCGAACACCAAAATTTAACAAATAAAGTAAAATGAACACGAACACGTTCATTTCCGTAACAAACAAACATGAACGAAAACCTCGTTTGGTACTGTTCATGAACAATTCGTGAACACGTTATTTCCTTGACAAACGAACACGAACAAAAAATCTCGTTCGATAAGTGTTCATGAACAGTTCGTGAACACGTCTTTTCTTTAACAAACGAACACGAACAAGGCCTTGTCGTGTTTGCTTGGTTCGTTTACAGCCCTAAACAGTTTAGAAAGTCTATCATGTTTCAAGATTTCGTGTTCATAATTATATTATTTTATTTAAATGTAAGGGTGGGCGGGGTGGTCCGTGATGGGTGTAACCATCACGACCACTGCCCCCACCAATTTTATCGTGGGCTGTGGTGAAATGAGATGGAGTGTGGTGAAATGAGGTGACACAATGGGATTCAGAAAAAAAATAGTGATGGGTGTGATGACTACCCAATAGTTTTAATGATGAAATGAGATGGAGTGTGGTGAAATGAGGTGGCACAATGGGATTCAAAAAAAAATTTAGTGACGGGTGTGATGACTACCCAATAGTTTTAATGATGAAATGAGATGGAGTGTGGTGAAATGAGGTGGCACAATGGGATTGGGTGTGATAGTATGATGGGTGTGATGACCACTCCATAAACCCTAATAAAGCTAGATCGATTGCGTAAAAATCAATGTTTTGTTGTATTTTAAGAAAAAAAAATAACAATATGATAGCCATAATAGAGCCTCGAGTCTGACTATAAATCGGTTTATATATGTTTGATAGTACTAAATACAGAGCCCGATTGGTATATATATATATATATGTACTCTTTTGTCTTTTGGCTATTAATGGGCGCATCACATGATACATGATTAACAATCCATCGCTTTTAACATTATTTTCACGAAATTAATAAATTAAATAACGTTAAATTAGTGGAATTTCACTTTTGTCCCCAGATGGTCCACACATACATATCCGAGATTTGATAGTACTAAATACAGGTACTGACCTTCCTGGGTGTAAACAGCTACAACCGTATCTGATATATTTTGTAGAACTCTGTCAAAAATTAAAATTAAAAGCTTAGTAATTTAAAGAATTCAGCCATGAATCATATATAGGATCTATATCTACAATTGAACTTACCCTCCAGAACTGTATGGATCGCGTAGCCCGTTGGAGAAGATAATATTGCTTGCGAATTTTTCAAGCACAGTTTTTATACCCTTGAAACATTTTATAATTGTATGTTTAGTATTATTAATAATTGAATGAGTGAGTGATATAATAAAGTACTGTATTATTATTTATTAAAAGGATTCAACATACATACATAGCCACCAAATTCAATCGGTATCCAATAAGGTCTTGGGGTGACACCAAATACTTGTTCGCATTCCTTGTTGTATTCTTCCAAATCAAAAGGACTAGCTTGAAACATCGTATCGTTTTCTCCATGTCCCATTGGCATTACCATTTCGGTACACGACTTGTTAAAAGAAATTAACTAGTTATAGACCACATAACTATATGAATTTAACTATATGTGTTTATATCACTGACGAAGCTTGAGAATTTGGACCAGGGGACGGAAGTTAGCGGTCACGAGACGGGACCTAAATTTTTTTTTTTTTTTGTAGCTATGGTTCGGGTAATATGTTTGAGTCGAGTCAAACATAAAATACAATAAATAAATATCAAAGTTCTAAGCATTTGTTTAACAAACAATTAAACAAAGACACTAAAACATTAAAAATGAGACAAAGGTTGGTACTAGGAGTGTTCAACGAATTGAATAATGAATTTCTCAAATTTTTAATATTTTTACCTGAATTCGTATTCGAATAAAATTCAAATTATTCGATTTGAATAAGAAACTCGAATTCAAATAAATTCGATATAGTTCAAATTCACCATAAATAATAAATTATTTTACTTTTAATTTTAAAACTAATACAAACTCATTATTTTTAACATGTAAAATATAAATCTGTAAAATTGATACATAACAATATGTCAAATACAGGAATAGTAAAAATAGTAGAGAATATAGTTTATTAGAGTTTTGTGATGTATAAGGTAAAAATGTAAAATATTGTTATGGCAAAAGTTGTATAGACTATGGGTTCTTAGAGTTTGACCAAAATTTAAAAGTTCTATTTTTCAATGTGTATATTTATGTACGTAACAATGTGCATGTGTGTATATATATTTAAAAAATATATATGTACAGTTTTTATTCGAGCTTCACATGCTAGGCTGAGCTCGAGCTCAATTAGTAAACGAGCTTTGTTTTAAGCTCAAGTTCGGGCTCAATAAGGCTCAACACGTTTCGAGTTTTTTACCAAGCCAAGCTCGAGTAGCTAAAAGATAACAACTCCATCGCTTGCTTATTGAATCTACTATCCCGGTCAAATAGTTGTTGAGCTTTGGACTTCAGGATTTAAGCTTTACATTTACTTTGTTTTGGATTAAAGTTTTAGTTTATATAACTATTTAAAAAAACAGGAGGTTAAAACTGTATATATCAAAAAAATTCCAAACGGAGACTCTATACTCAAAACATCTGAGCGAAAATTCGGGAGGTCGGCCGGCCTCCCCGCCCCTTGAATGTTGCGCCTCTGGTTGATACGTTTTAGCTACAGGATCTAGCGTAGCAAAAACGTGTTTATAGTGCTCTGTGCTCCTAACATAATAACATTAAGTACATGTGTTATTCATGTAATACCTGCCAATCCCATCCGTAATTTTTGTTGGTACTCAAATTAGGTATATTTAAGCACATATGTTCCCTAAATTTAGCGAATCCGGCTACGATCTTGTTGAGAATGTAAGTGCCATGTCCCAATCGATCAGTTGCATGGCAAAAATGTTGTAAAGCGTTCCATGTAGGGTCATCATACTGAGCCATAACTTTGTATTGTATCTCCAAGGTGTCCTTTAGATCTCTACTTGTGTTCAACGGCCTACAAAATATCCGAATGTTACAGAACGAACATAAACTTAATTAAAGAAGATGGTACATTTTTTGGATTATTACATGCATGTGTTGAACATCTGCGAAAGGTTCCAAAGACCATCGGGTTGGGCAGCAACCCGATCAATTTCGAACCAAGATTCTCTAATGGTGTTGTAGCAAGTTGCACTTGTATCCTGTGCGTTAGAAATTGTGTTTGTTATGTAGAGAAATGTCAATACAGAAAGTTAATGCTATATATAATAAGGAATAATGGAAATAAATAATCCCAACTGCCAATGATGTTGTAGCCTAGTGGTTGCAATGAAGGTGGGAAGGTTTACCCACTTTGCCCACTTTGTGGGGTTCCTGCCCTGGGAGGTCACACGTTCGAATCCCACTCAGGGTAGGGTTATTCTGAAATGAGGGGCTGGACCTTAGGGGGGGTCTGGGGACCGGACCTGAATGGTGCAGGGCTTCGTTATGGGTGGTACCGTTGGCCGTTCAAAAAAAAATAATCCCAACTATTGACTATTGGCCAATAACAGTCCCAACCACGAAAATTACCAATAGTGGTCCCAACTTTCGACATATTGGAAACTAACGGAGGCTAACTCCGTTAGTGTGATGCTGACGTGGCATGCCACGTAGGATGCCACGTATGATCATTTTGCCACGTATGATGCCACGTAAGATCATTTTGCCATGTAGGATGCCACGTAGGATCATCTTGCCACCTAAGCATGCCACGTCAGCACCACACTAACGGAGTTAGCCTCCATTAGTTTGGGTCCGTTGGTTTCCAATATGTCGAAAATTGGAACCGCTATTAGTAATTTTCGTAGTTGGGACTGTTATTGGCCAATAGTCAATAGTTGAGATTATTTATTTCCATTATTCCATATAATAAGTGGTCCTAATGGGTTGTATTTGTGGATTGATGAGTTGAACACAACACGAACCCGAAAATCTGGTTAGACATATAAACCCAGACACGATACAATATTAATATTTCGTGGGTTGACACAAAACCAAAAAACTTACATTTACATTTTTAATACAAAATCTTATGTTAATTGTTTGTTTTGAATTTTATATTTTGCATAAGACACATTTAAAAAAATTAAATAAATGGGTAAATTAGATCAACCTATGAACCCGTCGGATTGACATGAACACGAACATTTAGCTAGAGTGGTATGCAAGTTCGACTTGAAACTGATCCGAACATGTTAATTAATACTAAATCGTTAGTTGTGGCGTGTCAAAAATCAGACCCCTAATATGTGTGCATATTTGTCTTTACTTACGTTGAAGTCTTTTGAAACCACATAATCGTATCCGGTTTCAGGAGTTAGCCCCAAAAAATATAAGATCGGAGCCGAAGATGCATATGCTCCATATGCAATGTGTGGATATTTTAAACGAAACCACGAAGCTAGCACTGCATGAGCATCAAGAGGCACATGAATGTAAATCGCATAATTTTCTCTTAGGAATAACATAAATACGTCATATTGTCTGTTTAAAATATACAATCTCATGATTTTCTTGTTTTACAGACTTTTTATAGTTATGGTGTGATTAATTTCAAAATCAGGCCAGTAAAATTGCAAAAAGTTACATGTATCGACATATAAAACAATCGTAATTCAAACACTTCTAAGGGGTGTTTGTTAGTCTCTTAATCATTCAGCTCTTAATCATTCAACACTAAGAGTGTTTGTTTCAACTAAAAAAACATCTGAATAATGTCATTAAGCTCTTAACAATTCAGCTAATAAGGAATACTGAACCATTCAGACCCTCTTAATGATTCAGCACTTAATATTACATATCCTACCAAAACAGTTCATTAGTGTTTTCTTAACAATTTATAAAGTGAAACTTACTTCCACCATACGACGCTCCAATAACTATGACGGGACAGTACTCTGCTGACATGTTCTTTTTAACATCGACTATTATCTTAGCGTAATCTGCCAAAGCTTGCTCCGAGCTAAAGAATCCAAGAGTGCTACTATTTTTATACGCCTTCTCCCTTGATCCAAATGGCATCGAAGTCCCGTAATAGCGATGCTTCAAATGTAAAACTCATTAATTGCATGTATAAAACTTTCTTTACCAAAATAGTAATTTAGAATCTAAACATACCTCAATATACACCAAGAGAGCGTTAAATCGCGAAGCAAGCGTCCTAGGAAACCCTAGATCTTCAATATCTAACATGATATCAGTTTCTTCACCCGCGTAAAGAAAGATTGGCGAGTTATTAGTGGGCCCGCCCCAGTACTTACGTATCACAACATAACGTTGTTGAAAAGTTGTGTAACTTTCTATGTTAAAGTTGAAATGATCCAATGTTTGTGTATAATTATAAACCTCATACTCCTTAGTACTTTCAACTTTAACGTTAGATGGATTTAATCGATATTTGGCACCTAACATGTGTGTTCGGAAGCTTTTTCCTAAAACACAATAAGTTAATACTACTAGCATAAAAGACTTCAAGAAGAGAAAACGTAGTTGCACCATTGCTCATGTGACTAGACTCCAGGAATTTCAATCAACTCATTCGACGCGTTCAACTTAAATAATATGTGAATTATTAAGGCTTTGTAAATAAAAATCGTCGAAAATGAGGTCTCAACTTTTAGCAGAAGTGTTATTTGCAACAGACGATTCTTATTTGGCATCATCAATCATTTGAAGGAGTTCAAACAAAAAATTATGGAGCAGGATTTGTTTAACCAATTTTTATGCAATTAAATTAAATACTTGTATGTGATAAAATATAGGGAAATAGGATTGAAATGAATCCACGACTTTGCCGCCTTAGAAGTAACAAACATTTTAGGCATCGACAATGTTAGTTTTTTTTTGTTTTTTAAATTACATAATGAGATGATTATTTTGTAAGTTATCTTACTTCTATACTATAAATATAATTGGAAAATAAATGATGATGTAGAGTGTGACGTGAAGATTTATCAACGTAGAAAAGAAAAGAATTTTTTTTAATGAAATTTAGAATCTAATGTGATATTAAGATGGCAGTTTGTAGAAGTTAACCATTACTGGATGGATGTTGTAAGAAATTGAAATAATCATATTTGCAGAAACCACAAGGAAGTTAGCGGTGATGTGTGGTTAGAAATGCAAATAATCCAGAACGTAGTGGAAATTATGACACTTCATTGTATTTTTTGTTTAAATTTGGTTTTTTCAAATGCTAGGTAAAATAAAAAACTAGAACTTTGAATTAGGCTACACGGTGTGAGGGTGTGGAAAGTGATGTAGAGCCCTTTCATGCCACCCCACTGTATGTGGCGTGAAAGGTGGCGTAGGGCAGATTGAGGGGAGATTTCCACGAGCATGGGCAAAAGGCTGCTTAGATAAATGGTTGGGGTATCACGTTCAAGGGTTGTGGTGATCGTGTTATTATTATTGGCAGGTCAACGTCTTTAGGGGCAAAGTTTGTAGAAGTGAATTCATGGGCCTCAAGAGACTGATCGCCCCCAATGGACCATGCTTGGGTTTAAACAGTCAAGTTATTTTATTTGCAATGCAATTGTGTTGTGATGGGCTGTTGAAGTTGTTTGTTCTTCATAGGTGTGTGATACTTCATCATGGCTGTTAATTAAAGATTACATGTATACAAGCGATGTCATAATTATAATTATCTAATCATATATTGTTGTTGACTGTGGCGAAGCTTAGAGATCGAATCAGTGAGGACTGGACTCATTTTTGTTCCCGATCGGTAGGGGCCGGAAGATCAAATCGGTGAGGGCCGGACTCAACTCGTATAAAAATTACCTAAGAAAATCCCAAAATTCCACTACTGCACCAAAAAACAGCGAGGGCTGGGGCACCCTGGGCCTCCACTATGCTTCGCCCCTGATTGTTGACAAGTGGAATGGATGAACATGAACTTGTATAAGGTCAGGGAATAATATGGTTTATGTAAAGATGACTATTGTATCTTATCACAAGCAGTCTAGTGATTGACTGTGAATTTACATAATGATGAAATTGAATTGTTTTGGAAGTGATCATGAGCTGACATTTATCTTGACAGATGTATGAGACGAATTCCATCTCGACTATATATACCACTCACTATATCTCACATTGTACAATATAACTGCTTAGTCAAAAGCAGTGTTGAACCATATTGAACAACGTTCCATATATTCGAGCAAACCTCATCTCGGTTATAGACGCATCTAATGACACTTTATATTGTGCCCCACAATGTTTTATTCCTACTTAGTCAAAAAGCAGAGTTAAACCATGTGAAATAATGTTGTATATCATCCAGCGTATGCTACATTTAGGTAAGCTGAAAACGTTCAATTTGGTTCGTATCAGAATGGGACAGCAAGATTTTGGTTTTAAGAACTGGATATCCAAAATGCAAATCAAATGTTGTAGGAAACTAAATTACAGCCAATTGGTAGGAAGGAAGACAAAAAAACAAATGAACCGAGACGCAGTCTTACCAGAGAAGTTTCAGAGGTATATACGCGGCTTACAGATAGATGACTGATATAACCCGCGATGGAGACTAGTTTGAGCCAGGGCAGCTTCTCGTCATTTTCTTATGGTCAATGTAACCCGGCTCCTCCACCCTTTTTCTTAGCCGAGTATGACCCTGTTTCTATTTTTCTCTATTTAACCTTTTATCCATTTAAACAACTTCCCAATAACATTTAACCCAAAATGTTAAATAAGGGTCATGGCCATCAAAGCAAGCAAACACTGACCGTTATTCTGTTACTGCAACAAACAAGATTCAACTTTGATTCCATAAATATATTGTTGACTGCAACAAACAATATTTTTGTGTATGTTGGAAGCACCAATTACATTGTAAATGCTACCAAACCACAAAATTAATGCATAAAAGAGTTGAAAGACTGATGAATATCAATTCAAATCTATAGGCCAATAGTTAAGAGTGGGACAGCAAAAATCACATCATAGATCATACTACAAAACTTGAAATTCTGAAAGTAACAAAAACAAATAGCAGTAATATATAGAGGCCAACTGTAATAACCCTAATGATGATCTACTAGCCCAAACAGAAGTTAGCGTTGACAGAAAGCTAATCCAAGGCCAGATTTGCAGATTCAAAGAAACAAGATTACATGATAGAAGTAAATAGAGACCAACTCAAAAGCATGTCCGCATCCACATCAGCCTGACCGATCTTATACAAGTGGCCCCTCTCATAGACTCGTACCCAATGGTGGACCTACGTACAAACGAAAGGGGCGGGCACTCCCTTAATATAAAAAAAATAGTGTAATTTGTAGACAAAAATCCCGATCGCACCCCTTTTAACCCCCCGATCGCTCCCCCATAAAATGATTCCTGGGTCCGCCAATGCTCATACCATTTGCAAACACCCTTCGAGACAGATTTCAGTCTCCCCCTCAACTCGCCACATCAGACCTTCCGGTCTTCCTTCCTACCTCCCTCTTGTACATCAGCCACGTATTTCTTCCACGGGCCTGCAATGAGGATGGTCTAATAACCCTAATGACATAATTTCATATTTCAATAGGTGTTGTTAGAGATAATCTCCTAGCTCAAACAAAAATTAGAACTTTTCCTTTTTCACCGGCTAACTCACATACTTACTCCAATTCTAAACCTACACTTTTGTCCACCATAAAACCTAAACCCTCATACTCTTAGACTATAAGCCCTTTGATGAGTGAAAACTAATGACACAATTATCACATCATACTACAAATACTAAGATTCTAGAAGAGTAGAAGTAACAAAAACATATAGCATTAGCTAACTGTAACAGCCCTAAACACATGATTTCACATTACAATAAAGTGCTGTTAATAATAATCTATTAGCCCAAACAAAAGTCAATGTCTGCAGATTCAAACAAACATCTCCTGTTAGTCTGTTACTTAAAAATTAACACAAAATATATAATAAAACCATCACACATTCACAAACATATCCCCAAGCTTAAAACAGAGCCCATCAAACACCAAGAACATCAGCTTGTTAGCATATATCTCAACTTCAAAAACCATAACCAAACGTAAGAACAACTTATTTCTACACCATACTATCACTGTTTGAGAACAACATATAAAAGCAGTAACTAATAATTAGTACCCAAAACATCAAACATTCTATTAATTCATTCCAACAATATCAAATTAAACTTTACTTATACTCAAAAGTCGGCGGCATCGGCGAATCAAAACTCTCCAAAACCTCCGTCTTCGCCTTCGCCTTCGGTTCCTCCTCCTTATTTCCCCCAAACAACCCACCAAACCAACCCGAACCCGAAACAGAACCCGATGAAGCCTCAGTCTGATTCATATTAATATTATTGGCAGTTTGCTGAGACTCTTCTCCCATCATAGCAGGCTGAGCACTAAGAAACTTATTCAACATAATCCCAGCCCCTTCAATCAAAGCCAACAAAACCCCACCAAAAGCAGCAGACCGAGTAGCAGGACCAAGGCCCTGACGCATTTGTAGAAAGCCGCCAGTGGCGGCGCCGGCGATGATGGAGTTCCAAGGGTCTTCTTTTTGACGGAGGTAAACCATGGAGCAGTCAAAGGTGGAGAATAAGCCGCCCCAGACGGCGAAGCTGCCGCCGACACGTGGGGCGTTCATACGGACGGCGTCTATGCCGCCTTTGAAGCGGAGGCCGGTTGGAGAGTTGTAGGTGCCTTTAAGGTAGTGGAAGGCTGAGCCGCCTACTGCGCCCATGCCGAAGGCGCCGCCTATGTCGTCTAGGATGCGGTCTGGGCAGGGTTCTCTGGAGGTTTCTGGTGTGCCCATGATGGTGGTGGTTGTTGTTGTGGTGATCTGATCTAGAGAGAGAAAGAAAAGAGAGAGAGAGAGAGAGAGAGGGATTAGGGTTTAGGATGGGTTTATTATAAAGTTGGTTTTATATGGGTTGAGAAGAGGTGTTGTTTCTTGGGAGGGTTCTCGAGTGGTCCTTGTTTTGTGGGTTAATTGAAAAGAGATCCCTCTTAAGTCTTAACATTGTTAAAAAGAGGAACAATTATTATATCTATAATATTTAAGCGACACTTCTACTGTGTGTCGAACTAACACACGCCATCAATACGACAACCTTTTTTTGTAAAATAATTGTCTACCATTCTTGACTTCAAAAGCATATAAATTTGCTTTGACTTTCAAAGGCATACGGTGGCCGTGGTACGTTGATTTGTTTGTGATAATATGGACATCATGTTTAAAGTTTAAACAATAGATATAAAATAATAATGCGTTTTTTTTTCAATATCAATAATCAAGTCACGTCTACATATTATGTTTCTATTGGTCCACGTATTTTGACACCTTTTTGCAAACAAGTGAAATACAAACGGATTCATATTTTTTAATTTTCAAATTAAGGTTGCAAATTAAAGAATATAGTGTATACACATAATGACACTTACAATAAAAAAAATCACTTTGACCGCCCAATTAAAAGTTTGGCTTTGAAGAAAACCTCTCATCCCAACCAACAAAACCCGTGACATAGTTCTACTTAATGATAACATGTATGCACAACAGCTGCGCCTGCGGCGAAGCGCGGGCCAACTAACACCTAGTTTTAGTGAATTACGTGAGTACTGAAAAATACTAGTATCTCGATATATTTCCAATACTAATTTGGTATCCACTTTTGGTGCTTTGAAGTCGAAAATTTTGGTTTGTTATGATACGATATCGGTATTTTGGCTTGGTTTACCTTTAAATATTGTACTGAATCGATACTAGTACCATATTGTACAGAGTACTTCGGTATCGGTATTAGTATCCAGCTTTGATGATTTGCGATAGTAGTAACGGTTTGGTACGGTATGATACCGAGTTCATCCCTAATTATGTGAGTGATTGTTCGGGCGGGTAGCTTTGTGTAGACGTAATGAGAGTGTTAAAATTTGTAATGTTTAGTTGATTATCTTGTCAATGTAAATGAAAATAAGCATGTGTCGGCAGGTTGATTTTGAGTAAGGAATATATGAAACTTAGATAAAAACTAATTAAAAAAATTAAATAGTTCAAAAACTATCTATGTAGTAAAAACACTAAAAAATGAGGAAAAAAAATAGGAAAAGGGAAAATAAAAACCTAGATTAGTTTGGCATGCAAGTTGCATGAAGGCTTGAATCCACTCTAATGGACTCATTTTGGGAGAATCCTCGACCCTAAGGACCAACCATTTTTGCCTAGCTCATAATCATGGGGCATTAGTTTTTATCCTACCTTGGACTCGTCGGGAAGTGCCCCCAACGCCCCTACCAATGGGGCAACAAGAAATGCAAGCACTTACGACACATACATATCCATAAACTAGTCGCTAAGAAGTTATCTGGAACTAATCACATGTTTAAACATATTTCTGAGTAGATACGGTCTCAAATATTTGGAACGTCACACAATGTTGAACAAGATAAACCTTAGGGCATGTAAAAAAACAACATGTAAATATGCCTACACTTCTTTAACATTAGACTACGTTGGTTGCTTGGAAATTCTAGGCAAATATATCAATGGTATGCAAATTTGATTTTGCCAAGATCCATTCTTTCTTCGCAATTACACAAACGGGGTAGGTTCACGTACAAACAGCTTTTTCGTACGAACTGTACGAATTGAAGGAAAAAACACGCACGCCGTTTATAACTAGAGTAATTATATAATTACTCTAGTTATAAACGGCCCGCGTGTTTTTTCCTTCAATTCGTACAGTTCGTACGAAAAAACTGTTTGTATTTGATCTTTTGTCTTACACAAAAAGCATTATAATCAATATTTGTAATACGCGTTACGGGTTAGGATCAGATACACAGTGAAAGAAAAATAGCAAGTCGTAGGAAGGGTATCAAACAGACTCCGATTGAACTCATTCAAACAACATTGGAACCGTCTCATCGAACCCTACGATGTAGTTTTTAGGTCTTCGCTTTTTTTGGTTTTTAGCTTGTAGTTTTTAGAATATACGTTATATCATTGTGTCTTTTATATAGCATTGTGTCTTTTTCTTATTTTCATCATTGTGTCATTTTTGCAATTCGTTGTGTCTTTTTTTATTCAGCATTGTTTTATGTTTTTCGACATTGTGTTATATTTTGTTCTCTATTGTGTCATATTTCGTGATCAATTGTGTTTTTTGTATCATTCTCACCCTTCTCATTTTTGTTACATTATATAGAATAACTTGACCCTTGTAATACTTATGCATATAATGTGTGTATAATACCTCTTATAGAATTCACTCCTCGTACCCCAATCAAAACTTTGTTTGCTCTTAAATGTAAATGGTACAACTTTGATCGACCTCAATGTAACTTCAACCACACAATGTAAAGTTTGTTAATGTTAACGGTGAAAGGCTTAGCTTCATGATTTGATATTTAAATCACCAGTCTTCTCAACTTTGGGCATTCATCTATGTGACACCCGGTGAATCCAATACATAATCTCTACACGAGATTAAGCATACGTTACATTAATTTCATGCAATGGAGATTTAATTCCTCTTAATTAAGTTGTATTAAGTCCAGCAAAGCCCAAATATATATGCAATGTTTTGCATTTAGACGTCTTGTTCGTCGTTTGTTGTAGCAATAAACCCTTGTCTTAAATACGTTGGAGATTATCCGGTAATAAACCAAATTTAAGTTTTAAACGAATTTATTTTTGTATAAAATAATAAATAAAACTTACTTTTTAAAACCGAGTATTAATACCTGGTCTCATACCTGGTTGTACCTGAACCTGGTCATACCCTGCCTGAGTACATAAGGTATGGTTTTTCTCCTCAATATCCGTACCCAAACCCTACCCGGTTTCTTTCAATACCTTATTTTTCAATAGCCGATCATATCGGAACCTTTTCCATACTCGAAACCAAGTATTAAAGATTTTGTGCACCTCTAAGAACCAATGTTCTACCCGACTCTTAAAATCAATTACATATTTCCCCTTTATTGGAGAAATATGTAAATGACCCAAAAAAGTTAATTAATTTCTTATATATATAGATACATACAACGTATACCATTTAGTATCTACGCCAAAATACACTACTCAAATCCAGTTTTAACAAGTTATTCCCTTTATTTCTCAAAACAAAATGGGAAGAGGATCTTGAAGTGATAACATGAGCGAAAAGGTACCATTAGAAACCGCACCGTTTGAAAGAGCCGTTTTATTTATTTAATCATTTAAAATAAATATCCGGGGTTTGTTAGGAATTGTGTTCACAGCTAAACTACAACTTCCAAAAAATTAAAAAAAAAACAATGATTAAAAAGTGGGGAAATGGAATTAAATAATCCCAACTTGTCAATGGTTTTATTTTAATGGTCTCAAACTAACCACCGTTAAGTATTTTGGTTAAATGCCAACGTGTCAACACACATGGCGTCTGATGTGGCAAGATCTGTACATTTGGCAAAAAAACGTAGGCCTATAATAAAGATGTGTATTTTCATTTTATTTATTTTTTAATCTTTATACCAAGGGTGAATCCCCCCTCCCCCTTTCTCATCTTCTCTCTTCAACTTACCACTATCATTACAACCCACCACCATACCACCATGCCTGTCACCGCCACCACCCACCAAACCACCACCAACACCCACACCTACACCGCAACCACCCACCCCCACATGTATAACGGATCATTGTTAGTTTCTGTTTCCAATGGTACATCAGCCTAATTGGCAGATTCTGTTGTGTTATTCTCAAAGTTTAAATCATCTTCAACAATGTCTGTAGGAACTATTTGAGATTCCCGAACCTCATCTTCTACTTCGACAGGCTCCTTGTCTTCAGAATGCACCTCATTTTCTATAGATTCTGCAACTTTAAGTAGTGTTTATGGGCTTCCCTCCGTTTGCTTCTCAAGCTTCTTATCTGATTCTTCTTTCTTAACATCAAGCATCAACGGTAAACTTCAATAAGCCTCGGTTTCAGAAATCAGAGTCACTCCCATCTCCAAACTTCCATCAAACGTTTCAGCTTGCCCATTGGCCAGGGCATCAGTGTCCTCAGGCAACACAAGTCCCGAATCTTGATTCTCTTACGATGAGGGGAAGAAGCCCTAATTAGTGGAAAAAGAATCCCTAATTGAAGATAGTGGTGGAATGCGGTGGTGGATGATGGTGGTGGTGGCGATAGCTGAAGGTTGGTTCTTTGTTGCTGGGTGAATCGTGGGGGTGTATGTGTGTATAATATATATAGAGAGAGTGGTGGTGTTTGTGGTGGTGGGTGTTGTCGAAAATGGCGGTGGTTCACGGTGGTGGCAGGTGGTTGTATTTATGGTGAAGATAATGAAGATGTGATTATATATAATATATATTATTCTTTTTTATTAGTATTAAAAGATTTTTTTAATAATTAAAAGATGTGAAAGATGATGAAGTGTCATAGTGGGCCGACTTTTTTTTTTCCAAATGGGACAATTGTGCCACCTTAGATGCCACTTGACAGTCCATGTCAACAGATAACTAAGGGCATGTTTGGTAGCCTCTTAATGAGACTCTGAACCATTCAACTCTGGTTCAGCATTCAGACTGTTTGTTTCAACCTAAAAAAGGATCTGAATGGAATGATTAAAAGCTGAACCATTCAGACTTAGTGCATAGCTGAACCATTCAGCACTTAATCATTCTGAGCCTCTTAACCATTCAGATCTCTTAAAGATTCAGCACTTAATCAACCAAACAGCCCCTAACTGAGTTAAGCTCAGTTAGTTTTGTCCCAATGAAATAAAATACATGACAACCAACCACCTTATGGTGGAGTGGTATGGAAGCTTAATGATAGAAGACCCATGGCTGAAAGGTCATGGGTTCGCTTCTTGAGAGCGTCGGGTTTTACCAATTATTCCATCGCCGTGCTTTCGGGCTGGTGGATAGTCGGGTTTTCCCAAAACTGGTGGACTTGGTGAAACCAGGAGCTCTCTTACATGTCTGGCTATGCCGGGTGGAAGAGGTCCTGATTTGACCGAGTAGGGACTCTGAAGGAAGTTCTTGGTGAATTTCGTTGGCCGTTTAAAAAAAAAATACATGACAAATTAAAGACCAGTGAAATCAGGTTGAAGTAGTTTTTAAAAGTTTGGTTTTCAAGCCTAAAAAAAGGCAGTTAATCTCCTCATCTTTGGCTCACACTCTCCTCACTGCCACTGCGCTGCAACACCGCCGGCCACCTCATTTACACTACTACTAACTTCATCTGTGTAGGTTATTATTATAATTAACCCTTAATCTTATTAATTCCACTTACCTATTTATATTTTCTTTAACATGTTTATTATCTGCTAAATCCAAACCCAACATTATTTTTAATCTTATTGAACGAATCTTGAATCATTTGTATTCTCATTTTTCTGTCAATTTGCAGTGGGTATGGAGCTAATAATAATGGTGACTTTGATTATTGGCTTCTTCTTAAGTTTCTTGATTTTACTTCCAAGATTTATTAAATCTGGTAACCCTTCTTTCATTTTTTTTTATAAAGTTTTGTTCTTTATATACTTTTTGTTGTTGTTGTTTCCTTATTTTTGTCTTGGTTGTGTTGTTTTTGATTTGTAATGGTTGTATGTATGGATTGTTTTTGAGTTTTGGTCTGTTGTGTTTGTGTACTGTAGATCAAACCAAGAAGGTGCATTCAGATGCTGACAGTAAGGTATTTTCATTAGAGTTTGGTAACTATTTGTGCCGTCTGATTCTTGGTTTTATAATGCGCGATGTTTATGATGCGGTGATGAGATTGCATTGCTGCTTTTGGTGCTATGCAATTCCATGATGCGCATCTGATGCAGCGATTTATTTTGTTGACTAGTATTTGAACAATTCGATCACTGGTTGCAATGGGTCTCAGGGGTTGTTTAGTTGATTAAGTGCTGAATTATTAAGAGGTCTGGATGGTTAAGTGCTGAATCATTAAGTTGGACCTCTTGATGGTTAGTTTTCTTGTCCCACATTGGTATGAGAGCCTCATTAAGTTTCAGCCTAGTTGAGTGCTTAATGGTTTAGCAACATCCCAAGTCTTAATGGTTCAGCCTAAACCATTCCATTCAAAAGCTGAAACAAACACACTGAATGCTGAACCAGCGCTGAATGGTTCAGAGCCTTATTAAGAGGCTTACCAAACAGCCCCTGAGTTTATTAAATGATTGAGCGATGGGTTTGAGTATTTGAACAAAACAGACATTTGATTGAATAAATGTGACTAGAGATTATGGGAGTGTCTTGTATCTTAGTGTTTAACAGTTAATAAGTTAAAATTTTATATGGAAGCAACTTTTTAGAACTTTGTAATAGCGAATGCCTCACATATATGATCCACGCTATCAAAACGCATCAGAGTGCCACATGCATTTTAAAACAAAGGTCTAACTGTAGTCATTTAGGCTATCTTGTGTTAATTTACCATTCACAATTTTTGTGACACACACACCCCCCTCCAAAAAAGAGTTTTTAGCAGGGTTTTCGTTGTTTTTAAGCAACCTTTTAGCTGCAGATTCATAAAAAAAAAGGTGCTTTTGTCAAGATCTGCCAACTACATAGATCCTGCTAGAAGTCTACAGAATTTAAAACTTTTGGAGCTATAAATAGAAAATATTAATCTATGGATTTGAAAGCACAAGATTTCAACGTGTGAAATGAAAGCTGTTCAGATTCAGATTCTAGGATGTGGCTGTTGACAGCATGTTTTCTTTTCTCAGGATGTCAAAAAGTTGTGTCGTTATATCGGAATGTAGCTTACGGTTTTTATATTGTTAATAACTTAGCAAGTGTGGATGAACATTAAAGTGTTTTATATTTCTAAATACAGGTTTCAAAAGCATACAGCAAGGCTGAAGTCTCTTTGCATAACAAGAGGACAGATTGCTGGATCATCATCAAAGAGAAGGTTCTGTTAGGTTATATATAACCTAGTACTTTGTTCAATCATTTTGAATATGTATAAATGTGAAAAAAATATAAAAAGACCGATAAATATTTATATGCTTCACTATGGACCGTAGGTATATGATGTCACACCTTATGTAGAAGAACACCCTGGTGGCGATGCAATTCTCGCTCATGCTGGTGGTGATTCAACTGAAGGATTTTTTGGGTGAGCCTCTTAATATAATGAGCCTTCTCTTTTCAGTTGTGCTTTTACTAAGAAAATATTTTTAAAGTAATCTGCATGTTTGATTTTGAGAAGCTTACTTCCTTCATGCTAAAGTGTAACAAGTTTTCGTTGTCAAAATCGATACATTGTTGCAAGCAGCCTCTTCCGTCCTTTTGGCTGACCATTTAGGTTACAAAAAGGTGCACAGTTTTAAGTTGACATCTAAGCCAAAAAGCTTTGTTGGTTCTTGATATGGTATTGTAAAAGGATTATTGAAGGAAAACTTAACCTTTTAGGCATTAGGCACTGTGAAATGCTTGCCGGGAAGGTCAGAAGATTGAATCACAAGTCAAAAGTAAATCAAGAACACTAGAGGTGGCAAAATTGGTGGGTCGGGTGGGTGGGGTAAACTAATTTTTAGGTGTCAGATGGTGTTGTCACAGAACACTGTGTCCAACTTCTACATTTTTGTGTAAGTAGTTAGGACATCTAAGGCTCTAAGCTGCCAAGTGTGTAGGTTACTGCTATGGTATTGTTTTCTGTTTTGGTCCATTTACTTATAGATGGGTCGATTTGGGTTACGTTCTCTATCTAACAGATTGAGTGGTTAAATTAAAATTAATTAGTTGAAATAGTAAATAATTCGGGCTAAAAGCTACCCAAAGTGTTCTTTTAGTGTATACAACCTCCTATATCACTTTATAAAAATGGATTTACCTGTGATTTGTGCTTCACTATTCAATATGGTTGGTAGATCACTTCAAATTGCCTAAAGAGGTGAGTTTGGCTCCATTAACTTTTTGATTGAGTAATCCTTTTTAAGAGTAAGAACTCTAGAAAGGGAAACATCCTATCGTGTATTATTCAAACTTTTGTACTAACTAATAAATTTTGTAACTGTGTAAACATCTTGCCTTATACAAGGAGCTATCAAAAATCAGGCCATCAATTTAATCACCATATCCAAACACCCCCAATACACTCATTAGTCTCCAAATACTACAAGACATCACACAATTAGATTTGGCAAATGAAACCGACGGGTATTACATGATTGGTTTAAAAAACATTTGCTTTTTCGTTGTCCTTGGTTAATAGAGTAATCTACCAATCTATTGACTTTTTAGTTTTTATATTTGTGAATTTCTTTGGCTAATAAAACTATATAAAAAAAATATTAAGATATATACTTGGAAATTACAACAGTTAACAAACTAGTTGTTATACCTGATACCCAGGTGCCTGATATGTATGGAATACGGTTTTACAATCGAGTATAGGAGTGAGATTACGAATAGTCGCTTGATTGCCATTCCCTGATTCACGGCTCTCATAGTTTCGTGAGGTCTAAACACACGCTCTCACATACTAACCTCAGTTCTCAAGTCTTGTCTCAATTCCCAAGACTTGAGAGGTAAGGCATGTTTGAATTAATGTATCAAGTATTTAGGTGCAATATATGTGTGTATAAGGTGTAGTTATCACTTGGTGTGTATTTAGGTATAAATATGATATGATTGTGTATCCACTATCCGTAAATTGATAGATTTTTGAAACTTGTACATCTCTGAAACCTAAAACACAAACTGGAACCTAACTGTGACTGTGGAGTGTGTGTTAGGTACTACTGAGTTGTGTATTATTTATAGTTGAATTGTGTAATTTGCTAATTGTTATTCGACCCTACACCTTGTATATACAATCCAACCTGACCCGACCGCCCCATTTATGTTAAGAAACCTATGGTTTTAAGTTCTGAATTCACCGCTCTTGACTCGTCAACTAACTGGGTACATTTATGTGTGGCAGGCCACAGCATGCAACCCGAGTATTCGATATGATTGACGACTTCTATATTGGAGAGCTAGAGAAATGATGTGTTCATTATGCAGGATTTGCAATTTGTTTCATGATTATGACATAGATTCTACTATAATTGTCCCTCCATTTGAACATCCTAGGATTCTGTTGTTGATGAATACAAACATGTCATCATCTTATGTCTGAATACAAACAATTGCATCTCCATAAAGATATTCTCAATTTTAGAAAAAAAATTTGCAATAAAAAATTGAGCATTATCAACACTTATAACATGTTGATAATATTCAAAAGTAAATTTGTATTCCCGTCTTATATGGGTTCTGTGAAATTGTGAAAGAATATTGCTTTTCAATTTATTTTTTACGCTTTTGGAGACATAGAATTAAGATTGAAGACTGTTAGGATATGTTCATATGTGTTTGTAGATGTCGATCAGGAAATACGATTCACCCACACTTTTCTTGCACTTTACATATGATTGTCTCTTGTGCTTATAGATTGTTTTTAGTTGAATATCTTTTCCATCTCTACCGTTTACTCGTTCCACCATCTCTACGGTACTGCTTGTGTATATCCCTTGTTCTTGTCTTTATTTGTTGTGAGCTTTAGAGCTGAGGGTCTCTTTGTAAGCAAGCCTCTCTATTTTTCGGAAATAGAGGTAAGGTCTGTCTACATGTCACTCTTCTCAGACCCTACCGATAGTTACACTATTTGTGGGATTTACTAGTGGGTATGGTGGTGGTTGTTTTTATTTTTGTGTCCAATAATCCATAAATAAGAAAAAAAGAATTATCAATAAATGTGACATTTCATTTTCATATAAAGTCTAGCTCCATTAATATTTATTTGCTTTCAGATATTCATTGTAGAATATTGTGTGGTCACAGGAGATGTTCTTGTTTATAGATTTAGAGAGAATTTGCATAAGATACATCAATTACAAATGATAAGGTTTGGTCCTAGTGATACCCCTTAATGAACCAACACAATGGTTCACTAATAACTGTCTAACTACCCATACTTAGGATATACAATAATAATACATGCTAAATAATCTAACTTAGGATAATAAAATATTATGTATAACATATTGATGGTATAAAGTTCTTTATTTTGATTATAATTAATAATTAAAGTATTTAACCATTATATAAACAAATTATTGAGTGATAATTTATTTTAAATTAAGTTGTTTTAAAAAATATTAAAATAGGGAGGTCTCTGCTGACCTTGACCTTAATTAAAGATCTTGTTTTGTCTTGCCAATGAAAGTGTAACCGCAGACACTTGCAGAATCCATCTTTTTTTTTTCACTTAAATTAAAGAAAGTAAAGAAGAAGAAGTGCTCCAATGGAAGATTATAAAAAGGTTTCAAATTTGAACTCTATTGATCTCTCCTCCCCAGATATCCCTACCTCTGTTTCCTTACTCAAACAGGTCTCTCTCTCTCTCTATATATATATATGTGTGTGTGTGTGTATTTATGTGTATGTGTATTATTATTTTTTTGTTTTGCAGTTGAATATAAAAATTGATATTGTGAATTTAAATATGAAGTGATTAATTTGGATGATAGGCATGCATGGATTGTGGTTTTTTCTATGTAACCAATCATGGAATAAGTGAGGAATTTATGGATCAAGTGTTTACTCAAAGCAACAACTTTTTTCATCTTCCACTGGAGGAAAAAATGAAGCTTCTTAGGAACGAAAAACATCGAGGCTACACGCCTTTTCTTGATGAACTTCTTGATCCTGCTAATCAACTCCAAGGTTTCTTCAAATTTTTCTGTTGCATACATACGCGTATGCGTCTATACATGTTACTCCAGTATAGTAAAAGCCTCAACTTTTGTCAACTGATATTTTAATAGGTGATCACAAGGAGGGTTTTATATAGGTGTCGAATTGCCTGAAGATGACCCTGAAGCTCACAGGACATTTTACGGGCCAAATTTATGGCCCGACTCAGGTATTAACTGTTCCATTGAATAATCGGGATTAAATGATCTGTTTTAATAAAATGGGTTCTAGAAGTGAGTTTATGAATATGCGTAACACCTCGTACCTCAGACCTGCCAATATTGTCTGCTTTGGCTGTCAGGAGCTCACATATTTGATTTTGGTTACCTGAGTGGGAAAGAGCACGCGCTAAGCACAACTTTATGTGAATTCTAAAAGTTAGAGAGCTAAAATTGAAACTATGTGGTTGGCTTTTTCAAGTGGTAATGTAGAGAACATGGTTTCTTAGACCATGTGTGATGGTTTCACGAGCTCTCACTCACTTTTTCACTTCACCTTTAGTGTGTAATGGTTTCATAAATTTTACCTGCCCATCACCTAATAAAATAATAATAAATTTAAAAAAATAAAAAGAAATGGGATAATTTGATTGGTTGATTGCATTGGGCCCGCACATTTCTTCCTCGTCTTGGCGTCAACCTGCTCACGCTCCCTCCCCCTTCATCACTGGTAACGCCCACGGAGGGGTGTTTAACACTGGATCACGGCCACCGTGGTAGGGGCATGATCCGGTTACACATAGTCTTAGCATTGTTTTCTTATCTAGTTTTTTTTTTTTTTTTTTTTTTTTTCAATCTAGTTTCAATTAAATGATAGTAGAATTGTAAATCTACATCAAAATTGCCAATAGTTTATTAAGTTATTTATTACTTTACATTAACCTTTCTTTAAATTCGGTCCGACAAGTGAACCGGTAAGGCGGCCGGTTCGATATTCGTTCTGGTAAGGAAAACACTAACAATATATTTGTAAAAATTAGATGATCATTTGATTGTAAAATTTCTGCCTTTTTTGGGAAGTAGTAGATAAAGTTGGCAAAAAATAAATTTTTGATCAGATAGTAAAGCGGAATTTGATGTTACTCTTCACCTAACCAATTTTATTGTCAAACTAATCACTCGAAATTGATCACTTGACCTCTAAATGTCCAAACATCAAAGACTGATTATTTGTTAATCTGTTTCAAAGCGCAAATTCGAATATCCTTTGAAGCTCTTATTTATAGTAATATTGATATAAATATTAATATATTTATTGGTGAATCTAGTATAAATTAGTTGAATGGTGTGTGACAGATATCTTGCCTGGATGGAGGCAAACAATGGAAAAGTATCATCAACAGGCTATGTTAGTTTTCTTAACCCTATAAACTATAAACAACCAAATTTAAAAAAAAAAATAGTTTTGATATTTTGACATTTTTAGGGAAGTGGTTAAAAAAACTGCAAGGCTTATAGCTCTTGCACTTGATCTAGATGCCAACTTTTTTGAACAACCAGAAATGCTTGGAAAGCCTATTGCAGTCCTACGGTTGTTGCATTATCCAGGTGAAAGTTTGAAATCTTTTAAGAATATTTTTTCATTTTCATTGTGTTTTCAACATTTGCGCTATTACAACGATAGGAAAATTGGTTTTTATGTTTCAGGTCAAGTATCCGAGCCTGCAAAGGGAATATATGGGGCTGGTGCGCATTCAGATTACGGTTTGATTACTCTCTTGGCAACAGATGCTGTTTCTGGACTCCAAGTATGCAAATTTTTTTCCAAATAAATTAATTTTTTATTTTATTTTATTTTTTATTTTTATTTTTTATTTTTATTTTTATTTTTTAAGATATGCAAAGACAAAGACGCGAAACCTCGGGTGTGGGAAGATGTTGAACCGTTAAAAGGGTACGTCAGTAGAATCTGTATACCTTAGGTAATGATGACGGTGTTGTTCTTGACGTTTGATGGGGTTACTTATATGTATGTTTTAGAGCGTTTGTGGTGAATCTTGGTGATATGCTGGAACGATGGAGCAATGGTATTTTCAGGTATAAGTGGCATCCTGCTGTGTGTTATTGTTTTGCAAAGTTTGACTTTTCTGGATTTGACTTTTATCTGTATTAACATCTTTTGAAAGTTTTGTTGTTGATTTGGACTCCCTCATGAACAATGATTTGTTCTAAGAATTTCGTTTTCCAGGTCAACGTTGCATCGCGTGTTGGGCAATGGGCAAGAGCGATATTCTGTATGACCACTTCTAATACTAGTTGGTTTTCTTTGTACAAAATTTGAAAAGAAAATGTTACCTTAAAGCCACAACCCATTCATACTAATGTGTATTTGTCTTTGGTATGATCAGATTCCATACTTTGTGGAGCCTAGTCATGATTGTGTGGTTGAATGCTTACCTACCTGCCAATCAAGAGAAAACCCTCCCAAGTAAGTATTTAGGAACATCGCTAAGAATGATTTTTGGTATAACCTTCAAGGGGTGGCTCAGTGGTAAGTGTAATAGATATTTTAGGTTTGAACCGTTTTTGAGCAGAGTATTGGTGAGGCCCCATGAATATAACCTTCAAGGGGCTGGCGCACTGGTGTGGTGCCAAGTGTCTAGCTGCGATTTCAGGTATGAATCCAGCTTCAACTGGTATCAATCTGCCTTTAATCCCCTTGACGGTCGCTTGCCTATCACCATTGGTTATAAAACAAAAGTTCCGTGAATATATAAATACAAATATAACATACCTGACCCGTTTATTGAATGCTTAGACTCGTTTATGCATCTTGATCTTGTTAGGTTCCCTCGTGTCAAATGTGAAGCATACCTTCTTCAAAGATATCAGGACACCCATGCAGATCTTAGTACATACAACAAACATTGAATTTGAATGCTTGCCATGGAGTTTGTTGTGTTTTGAACATGCAAGTTTTAGCAAGAATTAATGTATCTGGAACAAATAATATATTTTATATGAACCAGTTGATATCCATCAAGTTTTTTACATCATAATGATTAGATTTTAATGTTTATTATTGACATATTAAATGTTTTTTAATAAAATGTAGGATTAATCTTGATTGAAGGGACTGCATGAGTCAAGAAAGTTTTTTTTTTTTTTTTTGGGGGGGGGGGGGGGGGGTACATATAATTAAACAGATGTTTATTTTATTGTTTCTTTATTAGTAGAGTTATTAATATATAGGTAATTTAGCTTATGGAATGAGTAATATTATTGAACTAAGGAGTTGTGCTATCGTGCGATCTTGGCCAACATATATACGGTCGATTAAGAAGAAAGAACAAAGATTGATGAAACAGAAAAGAACAGAACCAGATGTAATAAATAAAAAGTTAATATTATTGAACTAAGGACGAACTTCACACCATAACCACTGAAAAACAGATTTCAACACAAGGCAAAAGAACACAGAAACAAGATAACAAGACTCGCATACAACAACACTTAGAACAACATAGGATTCCTCTATATGTCTATCTGTAGCTTCGGTAGTTGGGGGTGTACATACAGCTCTCAGCATACTTCACTAGATCGGTAGGGCGGGGGAGACGTGTTGCCAAACCTGTGATACATTCGGCCAGTGTTTTTAGTTAATAGTATAACCTATAAACACGAGTTACTTAAAAATCCAAAAGAATACAAAAGATGTGTCACTGAAAATCAGTAGTGCTTTCAACCCATTTACGTTTGAATGGGTTGCTCCTGGATAATGTTTTATCTCTATAAGTTAAGTCAAACAAGTCAGTTTTGACCCGTTTACTTCCGAATGGGTTAATTCAGGGATAGTGTTTTATCTTTATAGGTCAAATGGGTAAATATGAAAAATAGCTGTGAAAAGCTTGTCTAAAGCCGTCCAAAGTTTTATTTAATGCATAAAACGTGATCATTCATTTTATTCAATTCTTTAAATTATTAGTGAACTAATCAAATTTGTGGGGAAAAAGTGTTTTGGATTGACCCAATCAGAACTGTTTCGACGCGTGCAATAAGTAGTCATTTTGACCTATACTGTTTTCAGCTGTTACTAAACCCCTCTGACCTGCACATTTACCAATCTGACCCCCCCATTTCGCAACCTGTACACAACGGTAAAACACTACTCACCAAGGTCATATGCTTTAGCAGCAACATTTGCAGCAATATGAGCTGAAATCTTCCTGATGTTAGTAAGTGGGGGATAAATCATCCCTTTATCGTAGTGTTCTTGTGTTACTTGATTAGCCAATGCTTCAGCTGTAACAAAAGAGAAAAATCATTAGTTTAGTTCTACAAATACGGACGATCCATATTATATAAATTCCACGTCGATATAGACGGAATCATAAAATATGAATATTTGTAATGCATTAGTTATGGTAAGAAATATGATTGGTACTTACATGCTGCCAAAAGCATCTCATCATGTACACGGATCGCACCAGCGATGACCAATCCAAAACCAAGTCCAGGGAAAATGTAAGCATTGTTTGCCTGGATTTAAATAAAGACAAAATAATAAGAGTCTGAATGATTGATTTCCACCAAAATTTGATAATGAATAAGTGAGAGTATAACCTGGCCAGGAATAAAGAGGTTGCCATTGTATTCATAAGGATCAAAAGGACTGCCACTGGAAAATATTGCACGGCCCTACACGATGGTTGATTAGATGTTAAGCTTGTGTTAACTTGAGAGTTCTTTTATGGAAGTTGAAAGTAGCTAATTTCAGTTACCTCGGTCCAGGTGTAAGCTTGTTCAGCAGTGCACTCAGCTTGTGAGGTCGGATTGGAGAGAGCCATAATAAGTGGTCTCTGCAAACAATAATTTATTTGTTACTTTAGTTAGTTCTCCTTGTATCCGTATTATTATCTCTCATAAATGTGTTCATTCCCGTGTGTGTTAGCTTGGTTTGAAAAGGCGTGCCTTGCTTGAGGTGGAAAACGCCTTAGGGGCTTAGGTGGCACCACATGCACTGGGTCAAAATTAGGGTCTACAGGCGGGTTATATGTATAAACAACCCAAGGGATGAAGAAACTACGAACAGTTCACTTGATGTAAAGGTTGATATGTAAGCATATGAGAGGGGCAGAACATCAGGTTGTATATAAATCTTATTTGGTTGTACATAGAGCAACACCCCTCATATGTGACGTGCAAAATCTTTTTTAACCAAAGTGTGCATGTGTGTGAGAGAGAGAGAGAGAGAGAGGGGACCTCGTTGAAGGCTGCCATGGCCTCAACTACTTCCTTTGTAAATGTCTGTCCTACCCCAGATGTTCCAATCAAGACAGATGGTTTGATGGCCTGGTGATAATTGAAGATGAAATTAAAGGTCATGCAAAACTGGTAAAAATATTTGATCATGAATAGTGAAAAGTCATTAGAAATGTCTCACCTTGACAGCATCTAAGAGAGTTGTAACAGGCTCATGTTCATGAGCCCATGGTTTCTTAAAGTGCTGAAGGGATTCTTTACGAGAACCAACAATCAACCCCTGAAGCAGTAATCATGTAAGAAGCACAGAAACACATTTTAGATAGAAAATAAAGTAGAGATCCACATCTACCCACCTTAGAGTCCACAAGCCATATCTTCTTACGAGCCTCTTCAACGGGAATATTTGTCTACAAAAAATAAAATAAAACAAAATGATAAGAAAAGCAGCAATTATTATTGCATGTGATAGAACTAAAAGGTAATCTTCAAAATTAAGTTGTTACCTTTGTTGATATTTCAAGAGCTATAAGCTCTGCTATACCAGTCCCTGCCTGAAATACAAAGATGCTTATTACATAAGATACCAGTGAAATCAATTTGATAACAAAATATATTATCACAATTGTAAATATAATTTTCTACACAAGACAATTTAGGAAGTTGTATGCACAAACAATACGCTCCAGCAGACTTTTGACCCATTTTAGCTAATTTTTGGCTTTTACTATTCTGACCTATTACACATGCTTATTCTTCCAGCTTAAAGGGATTGAAAATAAGTTTAAAAAGGGATCACAAAAAAATATAAATAAAAATGTCTTACTTCCCCAGCACCAAGAAACAAGAATGTGTGATCAGCCAAGCTACCGCCAAGTAATTTCAGTGATGCAACAAGACCAGCAAGAACCACTGATGCAGTCCCCTGCAGCAAAATAAACCAAGTTATACAGGGATTCAGAGATCAGCACAGTGGAAATCTATCAATCAACCATATATTATACCTGTATATCATCATTGAACACCAAATGACTGGTTCTATATTTGGACAACAGCTCAAATGCATTGTGGTTTGCGAAGTCTTCAAACTGCAATTTTTTACAGTACCAACATAAGAGTGCATGTAAAGATGCGCTTATGACTCTGGCTTTTAGAAAGAAATATGGATTATTACCTGCACGAGGACTTTTTCACCATAGTTCTGCTTGACTGCAGACATGAACTCTTCAAGTAAGTCATAATATTCCTGCAGAAACAATAGGTGTTAAAGCTTACCCCTATATCAAAGAAAAGACATGATGAAGGTAACAAACTAACAATAAAACTTTAATGATCCTATCTTAGTTGAATGGTCACAATGTACCTTTCCGGTGGCCCTCTTTTGTTTAAGACCAATATAGAACTCATCATCCAGAAGCTTTTGATTGTTCGTCCCCACATCAATGGTAACAGGCAAGCACTACAGAGCAAGTTAAAAGACCATACTTAAACTTACAACAGGCTGATTTTAAAACTGAAAGATGTTGATATTTACATACTCAACCAAATACAAAATTAGAAAAGCAGTTCCCTTAATAAGGCTTACCGCAGAAGGCCTAACTCCTCCAAGTGCAGTATATAAAGCAAGTTTCCCAACTGGAATTCCCATACCCTGTACAAATTAAAAATGTTCCATTATTGAACTACAATACTATTAAATCTGATATAAAACTTCTATGACATTGATAAAACATAAGCATAAAAATTAGCTTATTTTACCTGACACCCAAGATCTCCCAATCCCAAGATACGCTCACCATCGGTCACCACAATAACTTGAATGTTCCTCTCAGGCCAGTTCCTGAGCACCTCAAGAATCTTTCCCCTGTAAATCAGGTTATTGCATTGTCAAGTCATATAAATATTAGAATGATATATATCTAAGTAAACACAGTTTAATCTATCAGCCTTACTTCTCTTTCAAACTAATGTAGAGACCCTGAGGACGTTTGAATATACTCCCATATTTCTGGCAAGCCTCACCAACTGTGGGAGTGTACACAACAGGGAGAAG
Source organism: Ambrosia x helenae (assembly GCA_030844895.1). Classification (NCBI taxonomy): domain Eukaryota; kingdom Viridiplantae; phylum Streptophyta; class Magnoliopsida; order Asterales; family Asteraceae; genus Ambrosia; species Ambrosia x helenae. The sequence continues at coordinate 14,732 of JAUTDX010001633.1, read as the reverse complement.
TTCTTCTACATTATCAATAAGAAGCTTGTAGAAAAGCCTCTCGTTTCGCTCCTATAAAACATAACAGAATGTCAACGAATATGAACTACTAATAATATTTATCTCTAAAAACACCACAAATTCAACTTGTAAGATACACTGACTAATAGAAGTCAAACTTTCAAAGTAAAAAGAGAGTAAAAAATGTTCTGATCGATACCTCGAGTTCCATCATAGCCACATATTTGTGCAAGGGAACATCATAACTGCGAATATTTTGCATCAATTTCTTCTCCTGGTGATTCACAAACACAAAATGTCTTATATAAACAAAATGACATCTTTAATCCGAACCAATCTTCACTCTTCACATATATTTACAACAAATGCAAACCTGAAGCTCCTGTGTTACAACAGCCGGAGGCAACAAACCGCGCAAGTAATGAGAATCTCTTTCCCTCTCGGTGAACGCAAGGCCCTTGTTATGGTGTGGATCCTCAGCAAAGTGTATCCACTACAAACAATAATCATTCACAGTTACAACAAAATCACATTATACCACCATCAACATCACCCTCTGCATTCCCAAACCCTCACACCAAACACACACCCTAACTAACTAACTAATCTAATCAATAATCAGCACAACTTTATACAAATCAAACAAGCAAAAATCAGTAAATCGTAACAAGCTCATTAAACAATAAACATACAAAAGGATCACAAAATTAGCTCAAACAACATAACCTATATATACAGTTATAATGTTGTACAACCATACAGTTCCAGTAAAACAATATTATTTCTGTAAAAACTATGAGAACCAAAGTAATTATAACAAATAACTCAGTGCTACTTTATGTTATGCTGTAATAACAGAGCTGAGTTATTTATTATATTATGTTGTGCTAATAAATAACTGAGTTTTATTTGTTGGTACTATTATTATAACAGCAGTGAGTTATTTGTTATCGGCACTTTGGCTGTGACGGATATTTACAGAAAGGAAAGATTTGTATTTGATCTACTTTGAATATTACAATAGTGATGGTTACCTAGCGACGGAGACAGTCCAGGGAGTGATAAGCTGGTCCTCCGATGCACGATCTTCACCGTACACGTCATCAACGCCACCACCAACGGCGGACTTAGGGTCAACTACTGACTCTCCCTGCTTCTCCATTTTTTTCGTTTCTTGTCTGCTGTTGTTGAAAAAAGTTGAAATGAAATTATGTGATGAAGTGGTTACGTTACGTAGTGCACGTATATATACACATCGGTTTTTTTTTTTTTTTTTTTTTTTTTTTTTTTTTTTTTTAAGTTGACAGCCGATTTTATTGATAGTCAAATATAAAGAAAAGTCATAAACGTGTTTTCTCCATTTTACTCTTGAGGTTTGGTGGCTTTTTTTTAATCTATACTTAAAATGCAAAAAATCGATTCCTTGGTTCTTAATTGTTTGATCTCCTTGTAAAATGTGTTTGATTGAGAACTTTTTTACATATATTAGTTTTTAATATTATATATAATAATAATAAAATGGTTGAAATTTAAAGTTTAAAAAAATATAATAAAGTGGTAAATTCAATAATTTATGGTGGTAACGAATACACACGTGACTTTTTTCTTCAACAAAAATATATGTTAAAATCAATTGTATATAAACTATATATATAGCTAAAAAGTTCTAAAGTTAGATAGGCTTTAACTCTTGTACAAGTCGACTAGAACACATATGGATTTCACTAGGGTGGTGGAATGGTGGTAATGGTATACCCCTAAAATTGTTTGCGCATCTCTCTATACGCCGTGTATAGAGGGCTGCACAAACTTCCACCCGTTATTAATGCAAATCAGTCAGAGTCATGTCAGGACCTATACGCCGTGTATGACCCTTTACGCGACGTACAGGGCAACAGGATGTGCAAATAAGGGTTGAAGGTGTGCCAACACATGAAGCCTTTCGATATTTGATTTATTTATAAAAAATATGGTACTGATATATTTTACATATTGCATATGTAGCACTTAGAGGTGTACAAAAAAACCGGTTTAAAAAAAACGTTATTAAAACCGAAACCGGTTTAAAAAAATCGGATTTTTTTAAAACCGATTTAAAAAAAAAAACGCTTTGAAAAAAACCAATTTTTTTTCATTTATTCATCACCAATGAACAAACCGATTTTAAAAAAACAAATTTTAAATAAAAAACCGGTTTTTTATGATAAACTGGTTTAAAAACCGATCCTAACCAGTTTCACCGGTTTGGGTTTTTTTGCAATAAAAACCGGTTTTAAAACCGAACCGGTTTAAAAAAAACCGATTTTGAACCAAACAAAAAAACGCTTTATAAAAAAACCGGTTAACCGATTTGTACACGTGCACCACTCGCACATGTGCACACTCTTATGTTTAAAAATTTGTGAGAGAAGAAATTTAATGAAAGAGAATGGGAAGAGGAAAATAATCTGTTGTTTTTTTCAATTTCTCCTGTTCATTGAAGGTTTGTAGCAAAGTGATTATTGATTCTTGCAGTTTAGATTTTAGATATTTATGTGATTTTTTTTTTGTTTATATTGACCATTACGGATAATGGTGGGGATTCATCTAGTCATGCCACATTATATATATATATTAATTAAAACTAACCATGAATAGTATAACTTTTATATATGTTTTTTATTTTTTATAACTTTATTTCATAATTTATAGAATTAGTTTCAATTTAAAATCAAAGTTTCTTTGGTGGTGGAGTGGTTTGATATGCATTCATTTTCCATGAGATCATGGGTTCAAGTCTTTTCCAATGCATTTATTTGCAACATTTTTTTACAGCTTTGTTTGATAATATATAGAATTGGTTTCAATTTACAATCCAAGTTGCTTTGGTGGTGTAGTGGTTTGATGTGCATTCCTCTTACATGAGGTCATGTGTTCAAGTCTGTTGCAATGCATTTATTTACAACATTTTTTTTGCTTTTTCAGTTTTTGTACTGTAACAAAACGAATTATTTCCGATCGAACTCCCGCCGCGAAGCGCGGGCGAATCCCCTAGTTTATAATTATATGTAATCCGTTAAACTTTAATATTATAATAAGGGAATAATTTTTGGACTTATGGTGCATAATCGTGGAAACATGGTGGGGGCAAAATAGGTTGCAAAATGCCAATTTTCAATTAGATTTTTATTTCAATGTTGATGCTGAAATTGTATTGGAATAATATTAAAAAAAGAAATGGATCAAATGATTAATCGGTAGGGACGGAGGGACGTGTTAGTGGAGATGTTACCGGCGGCTTTTGCAATAATATAAATTCAGAAATATTTACATGTTTTGGAAAAAAAAAATTGTAAATTATCTGGGTGATATATAAACGTAACAAGATATAAAGTTGGGTGACACATGTAACAAATGTTTAAGTAACCAAGTTGGACTTCTAACGTCTAACAGGTCGTTTTCATCATTCATTATTTCATTGGTCGAGCTGATATAAGCAAATTTAATAAGAAATTTCCAATTCTGGTGGAGATTTGCAAATTTTACTTTACTAGAAAGATACCCGCGCGCTTCGCGACGCGCTATTGTATCAATGCAATATCTTGGTAAAGATAAAGCCTTTTTTCATGTTGTCAAAAAGTACGGTCTGTATTAATCGTAGTATACCCAGCCACACAATGCGTTCCCTGAAAGAACATGTTGAATTACCAACAAATTATGCGCATACTTATATGAATTAGCTTAAACTAACAAAGCGGTAAGAGATTTTACAGCATGAAAGATGACATCCTGTTCATTGTACAACTTGTACTGCGCAAGCGAAATTGACTACGACGACTTCGAAACCAACACAAAACCTGACCTGAGAACAAAGAAAGAAAAGAGAATAAAACCAGTGCTAAGCTGAGAACAAAGAAATAAAAAAGTACAGCAGCAGTGGCAGGGAGAAATAATTTAAGTAGACGTGTGCAGCAAACGAACTGGGAATATATCAGCTAATATTTGCATACCATTTAATAACCATAAAAAGTAAAAAGTCAGTTGTTCTACAATTATATATATACATAGGATTTGGTTCAAATGAGAACCTTTCCCCAAATTGAGAACTGAGAGAACCATTCTGCTTTATATGTAAGAAAAAAAATTGTTTTTATTTTTTTTGTATTTTTTTTTCAGTATACACATGTGTATAATTGCATTATACACATATGTATAATGCAATATACACATATGTATAACTGAAATATACACATATGTATAGCTGAAAAATGCTATATACACATATGTATAATTGCTATATACACATATGTATAATTGACATATACACATATGTATAAATGAAAAAAAAATTCAAAAAAAAATAAAAAATTTTTTTTTCCTTGCATAAAAATGTGCGATTAAAGAAAAAAAAATTTTTTTTTTTTTTTTTTGCCTTTATATGAAATGTGTGGCCCAGAATGGTTCTCTCAGTTCTCAAATAGGGGTTGGTTCTCTTAGGATCCCTACCCTATATACATATTATTATTATTATATATATTATTATTATTATTATAATATTAATAAATAAACTAATTATAGTATATATAATAGGCAAACGACTTTAAACAGTGATTATGCCATCATCGTAAATTGTTGAGACACCAGGGGTTTGTTAGTCCTTCAATATTTGAGCGGTGGCTGCCCTTTTATATATAGCTCTTCATTCTCACCTGCTGGTTTGCCAACTACACTGGCTTCGCCGTCACTGACCACCTATCTGCTTTCGCCGTCACCAACCACCGATCCGGTTTCGCCGTCACGATCCTTTACATGTTTCGCCGTCAACGACCAATCCTTCACCGGTTTTGCCCATCTCTGATTAGATTGTTGTTTTCTTATCTTTAACCTCATTTGCTTCATTTGCACCAAACTGGAGCAGACTATTACCGTTCGTCACTGTCTAACTATTACCGCCACCGTCTAACTATTACCACCACCGTCATACACCGCCAGCGTCGAACATCACCATCCGTCACCGTCACAATCATAAAAGAAGCGTTGCAGACAGAGAGTGGTGGTGACGATGGTTCAAGTAGCTAGGGTTCCGGTCAACTTTCGACACCTTTCTGGTAAGCCCTTTTCTATTGCATGTTCTTCATTTGGTCAGATTGGTTATCCATGAACCTTAACCTAACAATCATGTTTGTCTGATGTGTAGGTAATCTCTGGTGGTGTTGGTCATTGTGGTTTCTAAATGGTGAAGGTGAACCGCCCAATCTAATGCACCGGCAGAAAGGTAAGGCAAACCTCTGTTTTTTTTTTTTTCTGGTTAGCTTGTCACTTTTTCAACAGCTTGTGAACCTTTTTTACGGTTTAGGGTTTTGTTGACTTTGACCGACGGTCTTGCATTGAAAAAGTCTAAAACAAAGATAGCTTGAACCCATACCAAACCAAAAAGTGGATCTAAGGGCACAATGTATTATTTTACTTTTAGTAATGCTAATTAAGGTACTGTTTATAATAACGTTAGATTAAATTAAGTGGAAACTCAGATTAGATTTTGAAAGGGTCAAATGTATAATTTTATATTTACAATGTTACAAATGTCAGATGCTATGGTGATGACAGAGGTAAAAACTTGACTATTGTTACTAAACAGATCAAGAGGTTAAAAGAGAGATATTCATCATTAATTATTAAATTAGCTAACTTATGACTGAAAATGAAGTAAAGATTGTATATAATCTGGATACATTAAATTAGGTTGGATGATATAAGAGTCTAGAATTGAAATGGTGATTCAATGGGATGGAAAGCACACGCAAAAAACAACAAAAGTGATGAGTTCAAATATTGATTTTTTGGATCTCACTATAATTGGTGGCTTAGAACTATAATGGGCTGAACTAAACTAAACTTTCTTGGTAAGCATTCTCATGCTTTTATTGCTTTACGCTTTTACCATGTTCATTAAAAACTTAAAAATACGTACACATTTTTTGAGTCAATCAATTCTGGTTTTTATGCAAAAAAAATGTTGAAAGGACCATTGAGTCAAAAATTTCATGCTATGACTGTTATGTTTTGGGTATAGGGTATGTATTTTTGACATGACAGAGACTTAATATGAAATTCATGGTTTTGACTTCTGAGTTTAGTCTAAACATGTTTGGGTCAGCTATCTGTGAACGATAACATTTGATAGAATGCTAAAGTCGGTTCCTTCTTTTCTGCTTGTGCCAACATTGGCTTGATTGTTTCAGTTGTATTCATCATTTTTTAAGTTTGGATGGTTGGGTTATTGCTGCCATTTTTAACGTTTGGATCGGTTTGCTTGGTGGCAGTGATGAATCTTGAATTTATACGGACATGTGGCGAGGATGGCATGGGTGTTGGATGGTAGGCGTGTGCCTGCAACCCACCTTCCCGCCATGTTTTCCTATGAGATCTGAACCACAACACTGATTGATAAAAAACGCATCCCTTGCTTACAACGATCAGATGTTCAAGGAACCCCATTTTACTGTTTACGAGGTGGCAAAAAAGTAGCAACTGTATAAAGTGGTTTCTTGAGGCATTTTGGTATTTTGTGGATGATCTCTTCATTCATTTTGAATCAGCGATGCACGTATTTACGCTTTATACGCCTGTTAGGTGATGGTGACAGTTAAAAATGCTATGGTCATTGTTTTGGCCTAGCAATTAGATTATTTGCAGCCACAATGAACTGGCGTTTCTGATACGCCTTATACGCTGTTAGGCGATGGTGACAGTAAAAAATGCTATGCTCATTGTTTTGGCGTGGCAATTATATTAATGAACTGGCATTTCTGATACGCCTTATACGCTGTTAGGCGATGGTGACAGTAAAAAATGCTATGCTCATTGTTTTGGCGTGGCAATTATATTAATGAACTGGCGTTTCTGATACGCCTTATACGCTGTTAGGCGATGGTGACAGTAAAAAATGCTATGCTCATTGTTTTGGCGTGGCAATTATACTAATGAACTGGCGTTTCTGATACGCCTTATATGCTGTTAGGCGTTGGTGACAGTAAAAAATGTTATGCTCATTGTTTTGGCGTGGCAATTATATTATTTGCAACCACAATGAACAGGCGTTTCTGAGTCTTTGAGCTGCAGTTTCTATCCATAGGATTATTAATTATCCTATATGTTTATTTCTGAACTCCCATGAATAGTGCTTTTTGTTTTTCCCATCTCTGCTATTGATAATGGTATTTATATTGTTATGTTTGAATATATTACCAATAAATGTTCCAATACAGATGGTGTGTTGTTGTTGTGTTCAGGGAACTTGCACCGGTTCGACCCTTGCAAAACAGCAATTCGTTGGGTCATTTTTTGGTATTTAAATTTTTGCTAAAAAAATGAATCTGTTCAAGCCTTGGGGACACCTGGAGTACACGTGTTGTTAACACATCGAATATCTGCTTTCTGATGGGTACTTTCGTGTATATTTATTTATCAGCTTCCATGAACAGTGCTTTTTTCCCATCTCTGTTGTGATAACGATACTTATATTGTTTGGTTTGAATATATTACCAATAAATTCTTTGCCGGCTATGATGATGTAGGTGAAAGAAAATCAGGTTTGACGTTGCATACCAAGGATGGCGAGTGCACTATTTGCTATTCGCAACCTGTTATGCCGCCATGATAACCACTTTACCTGTTCTGAGCCGTTAAAAATACCGAAACAAGTACAAATCTGGTAGACTGAAAGCAATAGGTATATCATAATGGAATTTTTTTCACTTCTATGGTTTGTGGGTGGATTCATTATCCTTTATATTTATTTATTTTTGAACTTCCATGAATAGTACTCTTTTGGCTTTTAAAAAGTGTTTAAACAGAAACCGTTTCTGAACTTCCATGAATAGTACTCTTTTGGCTTTTAAAAAGTGCTTAAATAGAAAACGTTTTAATTATGCTAGGCAAAGATCTCATGGCACAGATGGTTTGGCTGTTGTTGTGTCTGTTGTCTTGGCCGGGTTCGAGCCATGCAATCCCCATTTTATTTTTCTTCATTTTAAGTGCTTTCCAGGTGTCGGCATATTGCCTCTCCACGTAAATTTTTTTGTGACTCATCCTTTTCAACTGTTATAAACATCTTGAATTAAAGTTTTAGGTCATTCTTTCTATTTTGGTTTCCACCAGCAGAGGGCAGGTTTAGGAGCTTTGGAGCGCAGTGAAACAGGTCAGTTCGTTTTCCACAGATAATGCACCTTGATTTTTTGATGCATGTTTGTCTGAAATGTGCTACTGTAAGGAACCTTTTTTTTTTAAATTTGTTTGTAAAGGGTGTAGCTTGAAATTAGCTTTGTTTGAAATGTGCTACTGTAAGGAGCCGTTTTTTTTTAAATTTGTTTATAAAAATGTCCAATGATGGAGTATATAAAATGTGAGTGATTAAAGTTATAATACACGGTCACTGTTATTATTAATTAGAAATATATGAGCTAAGGATACGACACTGACGTTACATATAATTAGGAATGGAGTCCACATCTATCCAATTCATCTATTTCATTTCTATTATTTGTTTAGTGTTTAATTAAGTTCACCAATGCTCAATGATTATTCAGTAAGTATAAATTAATATAGTATATGGATTAGGCTTTAGGAGTTTAACATTTCAGTTTGTTGTTGTTACCGATCTGATTCTGTTTTTTTAATTGTAATATTTGTCTTTAAAATCTGTTTATTTTGTGGTTTTAAGTTTAACAATCCTAAGCAAGCATTAAAAAAATTGTTTTCTTATTGTTTGGTTGTTTTGTGAAACGTGTTGTTGGTATGTTGTTTTGAATTTTGTTTTTTAGTTGTCTTCCAGTTGTAACACCTTTTGGCAGATTTATTGATAGCTTGTAGTATGTATTTTAATATACGGTTCCCTTAACCTTTTCGTCCTCAAATTTATTGATAGCCTGTAGTATGTATTTTTAATTGTTGTTTGTTCATGATAGTTGACGATTGATTGTTGTTTGTTCATGAGTTTTTTTTAATTTTGTATGTTAGACTGGTATGTTTTGTTGTCCTCATAGGCAAAATATATGGTTCCCTTAACCTTTTGCTCCGCAAATTAATTGTTGCTGCTTGTAGTATGTATTTTAATATATGGTTCCCTTAACCTTTTGGTCCGCAAATTAATTGTAATGTCACTTGTACTAACTTCAGTTTAAGTGACATTACAATTAATATCAGGAAGGGTGCCCCGATTCCAGAATGTCCAATTCCTGGTGAAAGGTTTGATATTGACTTTTGGCTTTTTTTTTTTTTGTTGAATTCTTGATTTTTTCCTGAAAACTACGGAACACCGATGCTTGACAGCTGGAAAGAAGTAACGCATGATAATAGTGTAACTTGGTTAGCATATTGGAATGATCCGATAAATGGAAAGGATTTCAAGTATGTTTTCTTAGCTGCCAGCAATGCTTTTAAAGGTCAAAGTAATAAAGAAAAATACGATAAGGCAAGGCCATTAAAGGTAAGTCAAATGTAATGGTTTGATTTGGGTTATGTTTTATCAGTCACCAGTCAAACTGGTTAATAAATATAGTCCTAAAGTAAAATGTGCCAGGTCAGAAGTTGTCTACATGTCTTTTAATGCACAAAACCATCAGTCACTTTAATCATGAAATATATTGTTATTAAAATAATATAACTTTATATTAGTATTTTGTTATAGAATTACATAGAAGGGATTAGACAAGCTTACACCAAGGATTTTGGAAATAAGGATGCGACTAAGAGATAAGTGGCAGAGGCTACATATCTTATTGATAAACTTGCACTCAGGGCAGGAAAGGAGAAGGTCCGTTTTCTGTGTTATTTTCTTCTATTAATTACCTCTCCAATGACACATAAATTAATCAAAAGAATAATGTCATGTATTTATGGTTTCAGGATGCCGATGAAGCTGATACAGTTGGTTGTTGCACATTGAAAGTAGAAAACGTTGAACCAAAGCCTCCAAACATCCTTAAGGCACGGTTCTTTTCATTTTATAAGCTACATTACCACTGATAGGAAAAACATAACCTGATATTTTTTCTAAAAATTAATAAGGTTATATGTTCTTATGCCAGTTTGACTTCCTTGGTAAAGATTCCATACGATACCAAAATGAGGTTGAAGTAGAGCTTCCGGTATTTAAAGCATTTCAACAGTCTCGATCCGATCAATTGGCTTTCTTCATTGGATTATTTCAAACCCTTCACTTTTTTTGCTGAATTACAAGTAAAACACTTCAGAAAGAAGGCTAATGATCTTTTTGACAAGCTGGATACAAGTACATTAAACGCTCATTTAAAAGAACTCATTCCTGGCCTTACAGCAAAAGTTTTTCGTACATATAATGCGTCCATCACATTGGATGATATGGTAACCATGCATACTAACTTCAGTAATAATAATAACAATATTTTGTAATCTGGAGTTCCGGTCTCATTGACTGAGCCAACCTGCACATATGTACTATTTCTAGCGCACTGTATTTATGTTAGCTTTTAACCCTCTAAACAATGGTCTGACGTATGACTACTTTTTTGGCAACATGTAAATCAAATGTCCGATGTATGACTGCCTTTTGAGCCATAAGACGCCTTATTTATTGTATGCTCTACTCGCTCATAAACATACTCAGAAGTTGCGCAGCGCGCAACGTAGCATCCTACTATAATATTAATAAATAAACTAAATGAATAGTAACTTATATTATTTTATTCATATATATTATTTTATTTATATTATTTAATTTAAAAACTTTTTTTAACTATATTATTATTTTATTCATATTATTTTATTTAAAAACTTTATTATATTATATACTATTAATATAAATAACGTAATTTTATTCATATTATTTTATTCAATTCATATTATTTTATTCAAAAACTTTATTATATTATATACTATTAATATAAATAACATAATATTATGTAATTCGTTACAAATTTCATGTGTTACCTTATGTGTAGATTTCTTTATTTTTTTTAACGTTTACAACCAAAATGGAATCTCGATTGTATAATTCATTGATTGATCAACACCTCATCTAAATCTCGATTGTAAAACGCGCAATGCGCGTGATTTTATACAACTAGTTAAGACAAAGATATATGAAAACAACAACATTCATATAAAGTCGCCAACATCTAGTAAACAAAGATATATCATAGTCAGAGGCAAATATTTAATTTCTATCATAGTCATGGGCAAAACTTACTCTCTAAAATTCATATTCATAAACTATATGCTTAACAGAGAAAGGAACATGAACCATAAATTTCCATCATTTCAAGTAATATAGAACTAAAAAAAAGCTCAAAAACTTGAGGAAGACACCAATAAACCACATAGAAAAAACCCATAAGAAGCCTGTTGAAAAACATAAACTAAATAAAACAAAATTCACTGAAAAACTTCAAAGATTATCTGGAATTTGGTAAAAGTATGTAACGACGTCGAGATCTCCAGTGAGGCCATGGCTAACACCAGTAATAACTTCATGTCCGAATTGTACAAACAGGTAAAGCAAGATAGTAAAGCATATGTACAACCACTACCTGCACTAAAAGCTAAATATGGAATCTTGAAATAAAGATTCAATTCAAGATTTTGACCTAACTACAAAACCCATAACAAATTTAAGATTTTGATGAAAACCCATGTTGGATTCTTTAACTCTGAACAAACCCACACCGTGAATTGAAATAACAATAATATTGGAATTGAGAATAAAAAAACATCATCTGGGTGGACGTCTTGCTGATTAATTCAAAGCAAAACAGCGGCCATATGAGTTTTATAAAGTTAAAAATCTTGTAATGGAAGCAGAGATTAATACCTAGTCATCGTTGTGAAGAACTCAAAATCTTTAACAACGAAATTGGAATCGAAACACTCATCAGACGATCCACGGGCCAGCTCCGTGGCCGTCGTGCACCGTAGGCGACGGCGGCTCCACCTCAGCCTTATGAGTAGCTCACATATTAGAGAGAGAAAGATGAGAGTGTTTTGTAGAGAAAGGAGAGAGTTGAGACTTGAGAGAGATATGTTTGAGAGAATGGCAAACCCGTAAATAACCTGATGTTCAATTTTTTTTTGAAATGCGTGCAAGCTGATGTACAGTGTTTTTTGTCTCACTGTAGCATTTTGGTAAATATAGCATTTTAAAAATAATATTTTAGTGTATGATTTTATTCTATATTTGCAATTTAAATAAAGAGTTAATTGCAGTTTTCATCCCCGTAGTTTGCACCTACTCACAGGTTTAGCATGAATATAACATCCTGAATTCCTTACTTTTTTCGGGCTAACACTTTACATCCCTCGTCCTAACGTCCGTTAGTTTTCTGTTAGTTTGTCGATGAAATGACTTTATACCCCTCCATCTTCTTCTCCACCCAACCCACCACCACCTCCATCTCCACCGCCATCCTCCCTCTCATCACCATCTCCTCTCTCCTCCACCACAATAATAATAATAATAATAATAATAATAATAATAATAATAATAATATCCGGAGGCTTCTATTGTTAAAGAAGCAGCCGTGATTATTGCAGCCATGACGGTTTGTTCTTCTTTGTTTTGATTATTATTATTAACAAATCTGAGCCTCTCTTATTATTACTATTATTATTATTATTATTTCTTTTATTGTTATTATTATTATTATTATTATTATTATTATTATTATTATTATTATGCTAAACTTGGATTTAAAGTGAATTTGGTTAGAGGAATGAAGCTCTGGCGAGAGAGAGGTAGGTCTGATGGGTGAGAGTTGTCGATCTTTTGCCATTTGATCAACCGATTGAATATGAGTCGATGATTTTTTTGTATAATATGTTTGATTAAATAACTCTATCCCTTGTGGAATGTAGATAGAAGATGATGTTTGTTGTTACTGCTGCTGTTGTTTTGTTTAAAAACGCTATGATGATGGAAATTTGTTTTGAGCATAATTGAAATTTATAGATCTGATCGGTATCTTGGCTAGGCAACTCGATCTGTGTATATTTGATGCATGCAACTGTGATTGCATCCATGGCAGAGAGGGAGGGTGGCGGTGGACATGGTGGTGGTGGTGTTGCAGGTGGTGGTGGTGATGGGTTGGTTGGAGAAGAATATGGAAGGGTATAATAGTCATTTCATCCACAAACTAACAGAAAATTAACAGACGTTAGAATGAGGGATGTAAAGTGTTAGCCCAACAAAAGTCAGGGACTCGGGGTGTTATACTCGTGCAGAACCTGTTAGTTGGTGTAAAGCACATAGACGAAAACTGTAATTAACTCTTAAATAAATAGAATATATGGAATCTAAGATAATAACTGAACCAGTATTTTGAATAAGGTAAAATAATATCAAAAAATATGTAAAAACGGTCGTCCATTACTAGTTTGGTCCCATGCCGGTTTCTAACCGTGACAACAATGCATATAAAGCTATTTTAATAGTTTAAATAGTTATGTAAACTAGAGCATTTTTAATTTTTAGTAGAATGGTAATCACGTACTAAACTTTCGTTGACCCTTTAATACTAGGTTAGAGTCCCGTGGGGACCCACGGTTCACCCGAAAGTAAAATGAAAAAAAAAAGTAGAAAATAAGAATTGTATTATGTAATTTGTTTTGGTTACTAAATGTTTGATAATGCAATATGTATGAATTTTGATGTTAAATGCAAAATGTCATCTAACAGTTTAATGTAACAAAATGATGGATATATCGAGTAAGTAAAGTTTAATTTGACAACTGCAAACTACATAGCATACTATCACAATATCACACATTACATCATTTGGGTAATATCTATATTCTAATCATAACTAGCTTAAGCATAGAACACTTATCATTTACTTGGGGCTTAACGAACTTCAACCAATATCACACATTACATCATTTGGGTAATGGTAGTATCTATATTATAATCATAACTAAGCTTAAGCATAGAACACTTATAATTTAGTTGGGGCTTAACGAACTTCAACCAATGGTCCATTTTCATTACTTCAATCAAAATCTTTCAACTCTTGCTCATTGATAGCTGATTTTTCACCTTCGAAGTTGTTATCATTGTCATCACGATCCTAGGAGTGCAGCTCATTTTCAATAATTTATGAAAACCTCCACCATTGTATTCCATATTTGTGTTCTACATAAAATATAGTTGTTGTAAAGATATGGATACGGTGATAAGTAAATCAAGAAACAGTCCTTAACCCACTTACTTGAATGGGTAGCTTAAATTTTCATGTTATCTCTCCAATGGTTCAAACCGATTACATAGCTAAAAAACAACTAATAAGAAAATGGGTCCAATGTCACATGCTGTAATATTAAATTTCCTATATTTTATTAAAAAAAATAGACACAAAAGGATCAACCCCAGACCCATTTCAACATGTAGCCAAAAGGACCCATTGTACACACACTTTAGTCAACTTTTGACATGTTACAAAAAGCCGCCCAAAAAACGTCATTATTTAAACTGTGTAAATATAGTACTTAACAATTAAAAATCTTAATAAATAACATCAAAATCATAATCAATCATTCAAATCAATGACATTAAAATAATCCGCATCTGAAATTGACTTACCCATTATATACAAATTATTATTAACATCTTAAAATTAGCACACTTAAAATTAGCACACTTATTGAAATCAAGATGATGATTATCGTTTAGTTACAATTGATGAAAGGAAAGTCGTAATATCAAAATGAAAGTCGGTCAACAATTA
>JAUTDX010001632.1:0-59651 GCA_030844895.1 Ambrosia x helenae | reverse complement strand
ATTTTGAACTTAGGGAATTGATTGGGATGATTGATGTGAAGTAGTGGTGAAGATGATCCTCAATCATGAGCCTTCAAGGTGTTTTAAAGCTGTCCAAAATGAAACCCTCGAGTTTGATCTTCATAAATGGCAATAAAATGGGGGAGTTGACTAAAAATGGCATCGCCTATGCCAATGGCGTCGGTTGTGACACCCCAAGCAAAATCTCACATCGGTCATGGCCAGGAGAAATCCTTGGTTCATATGTAATCCAATGCCTCTTAAATCACCAACGCGTTTTGGGCTTAATGTTAGTGGATGAGAGGAGAACTTAACAGTTAAGCGTGCTCAGGTGGGAGTAGTACGAGGATGGGTGACCTCCTAGGAAGTCTCCACCGGGCAACCAAAACAAATCCGTGAGATCTGGATAGGCGACCCATCGGGCAAAGCAGACAATATTGGTAGTGAGAGAGGCCAGATGTTACAAATGGTATCAGAGTCACTCATGTGCCCGTTCGGGATGGGGTACAACCTCATCAGGGAATGAGACTCTAACATGGGTGAATGTGACAACCCAGGAAAATCCCACATCGACCGTGGCTAGGAGAGATCATTGGTTCATGTGTAATCCAATGCCTCTTAAATCACCAACGCGAGAGGATAACTCCAAAATTAAGCGTGCTCAGGGGGAGCAGTACCAGGATGGGTGACCTCCTGGGAAGTCTCCACCGGGCAACCAAAAACAAATCCGTAAGCTCTGGATGGGCGACCCATCGGGCAAAGTGACAATATTGGTGGTAAGAGGGCCGGATGTTACATCGGCGATGCGGGTTTTTATGCTATCCAAACTCTGCTGTCCTATGCCATTTGATTGCCCCTTCTTATGCCACTGGCGTCGGCTATGCTAGAAATTCCTGTTTGGTCTGTTTCAGCTTCTTTTGCTTGGTTATTCCTTCCTTGTGCCTCCGAGATGTGCCAAAGCTCCAAAATTGCACTCTTTTCATGTCACAACATGTAATTCACAAAACATATCAAAGTAGTGCCATTTTTCTATCTTAGTTAAACATTTTAGCTTTGTTAACTCTCGTGTTCTCACCAACCCATCACAACCCCACACTTAATCTTTGCTTGTCCTCAAGCAAATCGTTCATTGCTAACCAACTTGTAAAATATTATCATTCCACTCTTTTTGTCGATTCTCAAATACGGTCCCTAGTCATACCCTAACTCACAAGACTTACGCCTATCAATACATTTACATTTAAGTGATTTCATGATGTTAGTTTATGAAATCTGAATTCGCCCAACCAAATCTAATCAAGATCCAAGTTTCACATTTCTACACACCCCTCACAATGGTTCACTCCTCTCGGTAACAAAATACTAGCAATGATGTGCTATTTATGAATTTCACTCAATGACCGACATACATGCTTGTGTTAATATGTTTGACAAGTAATCACACTTCACACAAGTTGACGTGTGCGGATATACATATAATTTTGCACTGATTTTAACACACGTTGGTTTTAATATTTATAAAAATGGTTTAGACCTTAACATTAAAACACACACAAAAAGGCAAGTGTACCCTGTCATATATGTAGTAAGCTGAGATAAGAACCAGATATCGATCCATGGACGCAAGCGGATGCCATAGTACTAAAACTCTATCCCCGATTTACCAGTAAGAAAAGATAGTTGAAGTTTGTTTAAACTAAATTAATTCTAAAACATTTAATTAACATATGTAAGACTCCAAATACAAAATATAACTATAAAGATAATATAATACCAATCCTAGCATGTCATCTACATATCATATGATATAAAGGCGTGTGATCAACATTCCCATTTTCAACAATTAGTATCCCTTTCAGGAATTCTAACATGACAACTATACGGAAAGCTAACACGATAGACACACGTTAATCACCTCAAGTTATTCATTAGCGAGCAGCTGATATGATCTCTCATGAGAATCTTCTAAAGATAAGTTAGTCATCCTTTAAGAGTTTTCTAACCTCACTAATCAAGGAAAGCAATACCGAATACACAATACAACCACCGAGACTAGCATAAAGTAAGCATTTCACAACCTATTCCATTTTACCAACTTTGAACACAAATCTACCAAGATCGCCATTTTAACCAAAATAACTACCAAAGATCATTAACCGTGTCAGAGATTGGTAACAACACCATTAAGCTTTTTAAACCCTTTTACGTGCCGGTAAGCATTTCTAATCATTATTTAACTGACTTTAACCAAACCAATACCCGGTTACAGTTTCATGGTGTAAACTTATTAACAAGTTAACTAGTCTACTATCGAATGATTAAACAAACGGTTTTTCAACATGTATCCGCCTAACACACACGATAATCATCAAAGTCAATCAAACACAATCACAAATCCAACAACAATGAAACAAGGTTGCACTATGATCATCAAGATTCAAACATGAAAAACACCAAATTCATACAAAACATGATTAACATACAAATGATTGTTTTTACTACTAATGATTACTAAATATTATCCGTAGACTATAATGTAATACATAAAAATCACAAACAAGCCAAAATATTCAGATTTGAATCAACTTAATAGTTTATAGATCAAACCATAAATCTTGAATGTGAAGGATTGGATGATGATAGATGATCCGGATAGATTCCTGAGCTTGTTAAATGACTTTCCAGCAGCTCCTTTGGTCCAGAAATCGCCCCAAATCGCCCAGACAATCCCCAACAATGTTAGCAGAGGGTTTTGCTAAGTTTTATACAGTCTGGGAAGAGTGAGCGGCCGCTCACTCTCTTTGAGCGGCCGCTCACAGGTTCAAAAAGTCAAAAAGCTGCCTGAGTGCTGACGTAGGCCTTCTAGAAGGTTCCCACAAAGATCTGGAAAAGTGAGTGGCCGCTCACAGGACCCAATATCCTGTTCGCGTGCCGAAATCTTCATTTTTCCTTCCGTTTTGCTTCTGGGACATCGTTTAAAACCTGAAATCGTAAAGATACCCAAATAAGTACCAATTCCTCGTGTATAAGGTCAAAAACGTATAAAACGGAGTTAAACGGGGACTTTTATATGTGTAATTTAACGTATATCACAAGTGGTTGCACATATCTAAAGGACTTGGTTTTGGGTTAAGGTTGAAGGTGGGAGAATTGTTTGGCTAGAGGTGGGTAAGACAAGAAAATGTAAAAAACAAACCGTTAGTTTATTTGAATTATTCAACAACTAAGATTCAACCCCTTTTGTGTCTTTTACACATATAATAACAATGTCGGGATAGTACTATTTCAAACTTTCTCTTTCTCTCTCTCTTTTTTTACACAATACAAACGGTTTGTCAACACAAAGGGGTGCTTTTTTAAACATGGGTATACATGGGTTAAGAAACGATAAGGCTCAAAGGTTCAACATGGTGACTAAGGTGTGGGCATAAACCAAAAATCAAATGAAAATGAGGCTATTAACAAAGAGGGGTGTCCTAATGCCTTTTTCATCTATGTGCATAAACCAATTTTTTTTGTTTTAGCATGTATCAAATTTGTCAAATTCTCAAACAAAGCAATGTATAGGACTTCTCTCAATCAATCAAATAATCAAGTGTATATATCTTTTAGGAGAAAGGCTCAAAATCTCACCATAAATGAAAGGGGTAGGTTGCCGATGTGATCAAAATGTTACACTTTTCACTCGCTATCTCTAGTTGGGCAAGTCATCTATGTTTTAAAAACTAGTCACTGAAAATACATATCAAGGAATTTAAATAGTTTATGACCATGACTAGGGATCGACATTCATGATTCAACAATCAAATGGGAACTAAATTTTTTTTGTTTGTTTCACAATGCTCAAAACAATCACACCTAAGGACATGCATTTTTCAAAGTTGTATATTTTTCTCCCCCATCCCCACACTTAGAACAATCATTGTCCTCAATGTATCAAAATTGGACGGGCGATACTTATTAAAAGATTTATGCTGAAAAAGCTTTGTTGAGGTTGTTTTCAATCGATCCCCAAATCACAATTCCCTACTATTAAAATAAACAAAGCTTAACAACATAGTAATAAAGGAAATTGGATGCACCAAATTTACAATTGATGGTGCACTTTCTTTATTTCCACTTGACCCATTACAAGTTCCTTTCTTCCTTTGCTTGTTACCTACATCAAATCTTATCTTTTCCTTTGACATCAAACCACGAAGACAAGTGAAATCACATAGAATTTACACAACCTCCCATTTTATTCACACACTAACAAAGAAAAACACACGACAATCACACATGCACACACAACTCACACACACACACACACTCATAAAACACACAAACACAAAACAAATGATCATGCCCACAAAAATAATACAAGAAAGGCGAGTATACAGGGACCTGCTCAACGGGTGCCTCCCGAAAGCGCTAAGTTTATGGGTCTTCAGCTAGACCAAATAGACCACCCTAATGGTGGTCTAATGGGATGCCTTTCCCCCTCTGCCTCCAAGAATTGAATCTTCATATACTCCAGTAGGTCCTCTAAGGTATTCCTCACCGGGTCACCCATCTTTGGCTTTCTTGGTGCATTTTCCAAATCAGGCAGTTTCTTTCACTTCACCTTTGTTCCTTTCACATGCAATTCTTAACTGCTTCAAACCTGTCAACCACACAAAAATCCTCTTTTGGATGATTCTCTTTAGAGGGTCGCCCTTATCTGTCCTTTTTGGGACATTCTTCATCAAAAACTAGGTTAGACAAATTTGGACACACATTTAAAACATAATTCACGGTCACCAAACCTCATACTTACCATTCCATTAGCACAATTTATAATAGCATACACAGTTGATAGGAGCGGCCTACCCAGTATAACGGTGGGCTGTGTGTCTTTAGCACTGCTTACATAGTCTACCACCAAAAAGTCAACTGGATACTAGAAATCCTCCACCTTTACCAACACATCTTTCACCATCCCCCTTGGATGCGTGGGAGTCTGGTAGGCTAACACCACTGTGGTGTTAATTTCATGTAGTGGACCAAAATCATATTGATCAAACAGACTCCCAGGCAATATACTCACACATGCTCCATGATCTAAAACTGCCTTTCTTATTTTAAACTCTCCAACCTGAATTGGAATTAAAGGGACTCCTGGATCTTGAAGTTTTGGGGGAAGAGCATCCGACAAAACAGCACGAACATGTGCCCCTAAGTGTTCTGGCAACTTATTGTGCTTGTTTTGGTTGCTCAATTCTTTCACACATTCGATATGAGCAGGAACTTATTCAATTGCATCAATAAGTGGTAAATTTATTTTGACTTGTTTAAAATTTTCCCACATCTCGTCCTTTGATAGTCCCATTTATAAATACTTGACACATCATTTGGGTTTTCTAAAGCTGAATGGTATGGGATGGTATTAGTTTCCATCCCCACACTTGCCTTAGTAGCTATCTCACATAAACAATTTTCACAAAAAGATTTTTTTTTTTTTGTAATTTTTGACTTCATGACTATTTTGTGAGATATTTTCATGTTCCTTCTCATCATCACTACCAACCTCCTCCACCACACCATCAATAAATTGTTGTGGTGGAATTGCTTCATTACCCACAACCTCATCATTTAAAATAAACCTTACCGCGTTTTATGTGCACGCTTCGAGTGTTCTTCAAACTCGATCATTGGTGTTGTGGGTTCACCGTGGTGTCACTTGGAAGCTTCCCCACGCTTCCTCTCCATTGAGTCATCTCTTCTGCAAGTTGCCTCACTTGTCTCTCATTTCATTCACTCTCTTCATTTCTTTGATGTCACTATTGGATTCCTTCACCATATTCATTAATGCATCCAACTTTGAACTCAAAGACTCATCTCCACCTCCACTTTGGTTTCTTGACGAACCACCTTGATTGTACCCTTTTTGATATCCACCACCTTGGTTGTAACTTCGTTGGCAACCTCCTTGGTAGTAAGAATTCCTTTGGTAGCCACTTAGTTATAATTTCCTTGGCCATGAACCATGTTGACTTGGCAATTATCCACCTTATGAACCAAATCTCCACATTCTTCACACACCGGGTATTGAACCACAGATATTTCCCGTTTCTTGATACCAGCTAACTCCCTTTCCAAAGTGGCTCAATCCTTTTCACTTGATTCGATATCGGGAAGAGATTTAGAGATCGGATGCTATGTTCTTCTATCCGCGGATTCTTCGGCTTTGGAATTCTTACACATTCTTTCCAAGAAATCCCAATCTTCTTCTTCCGGGATAGAAAGAAAAGTACCATTGCTTGTAGACTTCAAGTACTTCCTTTCTTCTTTATTCAACCTGTTCACAAAACTCTCCACCAACTCCCAAAGCTTTATTTTATGATGAGGACATTTTCGGGTCATTTCTTTGAAGCGATTAAATGCTTCATGCAAAAGCTCACCCGATAATTGTTGGAAAATTCGAATCTCCAACCTCGCATCATCCGTTTTGGCAATTGCGTAACATTCATCCAAAACACTTGTTGCATATCTTCCCATGTATAGATTCTATGAGTAGGCAAGGTTAAGAACCATTTCTTTGCCTTGTCTTTGAGCGAAAATCGAAACAACCTCAACCTTACCTCATTTTGGGAGAAATTTTGACCCCCGATAGTACTACAAATAGCCGAAAATTCGGATAAATGAGTATATGGCTCTTCGGTCACCATGGCATGAAAATGAGGAAGAATGTTGATGTATTTCGGCTTGCAATCAAATGATCTTCTTCCTTGAGCCGATGGAATAATGGGTGACTCATTTTCCGAAATAATAGGCCTAAACCGTCCGTTGACACCTAGCATTTGATCACGTTGGTGTATTCTTGGGCCATTAACTTCATGCTCCCTCAGTTGTCTTTGCCCATGAGGTTTTCTATCCGCTCTACCCACAAAATTTTCACCCTGGTTTTGATTGTTGTTGTGATTCCAGTGTCCTCTTTGGTTTTGCCTTGGATGATGGTGGTTGATCACGTGCCTATAATATCCATCATTGTCACCATAATTTTAATTCCCACCCCCATTAGAGTAATTATCACTTTGATAGACTTTTTCCTCTTCATGACTATCATCACCATTACCATAACTCCAACCTTCTTCTTCTTTATTGTTGATGCGATGTCAGATGCATCGCATTTGTATAGTTTAATTTGGTATTTTTAATGTGTGTTGTGTGTAGATTTATCCGGAGTTAGGTACATATCCGAGAATGAGGAGTGACAAGTTTTATGTGCTAAAATAGCGAAATTACAAGCTAAATCTTGAAGAATCAAGCACACCGGAGAAACTGCGAAGGATTGATTTAGTTTGAGAGAAAATACATGGATTATAAATGAAGATATTATTTGATGATGTGAAAGAGGGCGGAAATACGAAGACGTGGCCGCGAAAATGGGCGAAAACGGAGTTATAACGAAAAAGTTATGCAAGAAACAAAAAACCCGGATTTCACCCACCCGCGACCCGCGGACGGAGGAGCTTTCAGCTCCGCGACCCGCGGGAGAAAGCCTTCCCAGCACGTGCAGAACAGCCCAGAACGTGTTTTCCAGCTCAAAATCGCATATATTTTGATCCCTATCATCTCTATAACCTCTGGAACGATCTGAAAACAAGATATATCATTCCTAATCACTTCTAAACCCCAAATGAAGCAAAGAACTCCAAGGATTGAAGCTTTGGAGGTCCGAATCATGCTCGGTTAAGTGTTCTCTTCACTCTCGGGTGAAGGTTTGTAAGTTTCTAGATTCATGATGTTGTTTTGATTATGTATTTATGATTATAATCTGTAATGAACAATCGTTATATTGAGTGCTTGATATTGGGTTGGACTCACTGCAGGATTAGATATGTCTATGTGTTTAATCTCATGAGATGAATTCTGTCATTTTATGCATCAATATAGTGTAGCGGATTTAGTGAACGTAATCGATAAAGCATACTACCGTCCTAGAGATAATAGTTGATGGCTAAGTTACGGTTCTTTGTCCTCGCGTTAGTTATAGTGAAAAGTCGCAAATCTATTGATATGCTAAAAGTGGTTTAGTAAAAACTAACTAAATTAACTTAAACTAGACACTCTAAGTTTTAAATTTATAACCCAAGACTCTCTAAACCTAAACCACACAACCGGCAAGTGTACCGGTCAGTGCAGTACAGCTAAAGTAAGTCCGAGTATCGAACCCACAAGACTCTACTGGAAAACGTAAACTAGACTCGACTACTTATCCTAAATACTAACTTAATAATGTTTTGTTGTTTAAAATGGCGGTTTTCTAACAAACTAATTAAAAATAAATAAAATAAAACTAAAATAACTTAAAACACAAGCTGGGAACTGGAGTTCGGATCAGATGATGGGAAGGCACTACATAGGCTAGAATCCTACACATGAATGATAATCTTCTAATGGCTATGGAACTGGTGTGGAACCGGGATCTTAAAATACTAAACATCAAGAATAAACTAGACACCCTCGACCCTTCTCAAGGGGAAACCCTAGAATATTGTTGTGCTGTTAAACCACCGGTTGAGAGGTTACCCTCACAGGCTTACCTACTCGAATCTTAAAGTACCCGCTAGACAGTCTACCTCATAGCGCGAAAGTCACAATACACCCGAAAGTGCAAGGGGTAACTACAATATTTCTGAAAAGACTTGGCCTACAAGGAATGCTAGGGAAACTAGGAAGATCTTCTCACAAAGCCTCTAGATCTAGCAATTTAACACCCTAGACAGACAAACAATCTCGCACCTTACAGCTATTGAGAATTGGTAGAACACTTAGAATTACCTAATTAACAATTAAAACTCCTATGGATAACCTGCAGAAATTAACCATAAACTAGTTGCTAACACCCAGTCCGCAACCTAACCCGCATTCATACATGAAAGACATTCACAAAAACGCAAGTGGAGTTTATAAAAGTTAATTAAACAAAACTAAATACGCATACACATCAAACCAGAGAATAAAAAGTTCTTTACTTTAAAATTCACCCACAACCAAAAGTTCCAAAACCGAAAGAAAATAAATCAAACAAATGCAATCATCTTCACCTAGGTAGCAATAAAAGTCTAGCCTCTAAAAGTCATGATAAAATCAAAACAATAAAAGGAAGAGAAATTCATGGTGTTCACAACGGTTTTGATTAGATAAATAATAAATAATTAGATTAGAACCGACCCGTGCTCGCACCAATGCTTTAACCCTTGACCTCCACCTCTTTCTCCAATATGTTGGAGCTTTCTGTCGATCTCGTCCAAGAAGTATTCTGTGCGCCTCCCTTCAAAAATAACGTGCCGATTCCAAAAAATAATCCCTCCAATATAATAATTGCGGCACCTTAATACCTCCTCAAAGTCTTTGTTGTCTGGGCCTTTGGGCTTGACCGACCTCAAGGTCACAAATCACAATTATTATTTTCTTCTCTTTATTATTATTATTATTAAACTTATTAATATTAGTTTATTTTATTATATGTAGTATTATAACTTCGTGCTTTCGACTCGGGTGTTCTTGACTTGATCAAAGTTACTCGTTTACGTTCCAACGTCAATGAACACCTACAAAATAAAAAATAAATACATAAATACTAAAACTGACTCAAAACTAATAAAAATCTATAAAAACCTATACTAAATAAAATAGACCGGTACAAGCCTAAAACTAATAAAAGCACTATCTAAATGACTCGAAAACTATACAAACTTTACACTGGAAATAGATGTATTTTACAATACATCATCTATCATTTTAGCCTTTGAATCCTAGTTACTTGCATTTCCAAACCCGGGAGTGATTGTTACTTAGTTATAATTTTAGTTTAGTTACCATATTGTTACCGAGCCTTGATATAGTTGCTTGTGGCTATTATCGACGCTCATTCTATCTAAAAATATAAAAAGAGAATACGAGTAGATTGTTAGAACTAAAACTTCACAATTGTATTTTGTATTTATTTCAATAAAAACTAGACAAACAAATAGTCGGTGTAGTACTAACCACATGCTCTTCGTGGATTCGATACCCTTCTTACCCTAGCTACCTAGGTTTATTAAGGTTTTGTATGACCCGTAACGACCGGTTCATCAAATGGCGCCGTTGCCGGGGAGCTAGTGTGCTTAGTATTGCATTGCGTGTTTGTTTGTATTTTTATTAAAAATCTAAAAAAAAATCAGAAAATTAAAATATATATATATATATATATGTGTGAAATTTAATTTTGTTAGATTTCACTTTGGTTTTTAGTGCTTGTGCAGGATTTTCTTTCACAGGTACAAGAAACCATTTTTGATCATGTATTATAGATACGATACATGCTCATATTGTGGAGTTCCGAGCCACACAAGGAAAAATTGCCTAAAGGAGATCCAGAAAAAGGAGGCAATCCGAAGGTATTTTTTAGCGTATGAAAGATGGGAGAACACCCGCTTGCATACCCTAACGAATACATGCCAGAACCAACTTTCCAATATTACCAAACTCTAGTGGATGAAAGATATGATCAATTTGAAAATACCTGCTCATATTACTCATACTACGAACCATCTCCACCACCACGCTATCAAGACTATGAGGAAGAAAGGTATCATAATACTTATGCTCCTAACGTGTCTTATTTTTCTAATTGTCAGGAAAGATATGACAACTATGATAGTTATGATGACAATTATCACCAACCGGCCTACGAGGAGCCTCAACAAGCCAATAGTCCCGAGTTTCGAGAACTATGGCTTAAGTTCCAAGACCTAAAGAAATCTCATGAAAGGTTAGTTATCATGGGTAACGAGTTAGCCGAATTGGTAGCTCAACATGTTCGTGAGCAAGAAGAGGCGGCCAAGCATAAAGAAATGCTCGCTATAAGTGAGCAAATTGATGTGGCCACCGGTTGTGAGGTAGAAGAAAAGGTGGATGAGGCGGTCATATGTCTTCCGGATCAAGTAAATGAAGAAATTAATTTTGATGAAGACATTGCGCCGCCAAAAGAGATGGTGAGTGTGGTACCCGTGGAAAGGAAGGTTGGCTTGCACGACTTGGGCCAATTTATTTTGAAACGGATCCACAATTATTACATGCCGATGCTAATCAAGCATCTCTGGAGGAGGCATGTAAACTACCGAGCCTTCCTTGGGAACTCGGTAGGTAAATGTGCATTAAGACCACCTTGAAAGCTCTATGAGGTAAGGTCTGGCTGAAGACCCATAAACTTAGCGCTTTTGGGAGGCACCCCAAGTTTAATGTTTTAATTTTTGTGTGTTTTTGCATTTGTGGCGTTTTTGTGTGTTGTGTGTTTTTGAGTGTTTTATAGGTTCACGGACATACAAGATGGATGCCAAGGTAAGTGTTAGGTGTTTGTAATTGATTTGGATGTTTTCGGACAGGTTTGGAGCGATTTTGGTTGAATTTGGGGCTGGAAACAGCTGCTGCGAAGCTGCTGTTGCTGCAGCCTGTTTTGGCCCACCCGCGGTCCGCGGAGAGGACATGTGTTTCCCCCGCGACCCGCGGGCGTAATGAGCCCTAACTAGACCAGATTTGGGCAGCGGTCCGCGGGGAGGATCCTCTCCTCCCCCGCGACCCGCGGCCAAGCTAAAAAAAAAAATTATTTTCAATAATAACCAAACTTGTCGTTCCATTCTAATGCAATTATCTTCCATTTTATCGCCAATCTACTATTTTCATGACATTGCACTTTTGCTCGTACTCAATCTCCATTCGAGCAAACCACGGATTGAAAGTTTTAGATTGGAATGTTTAACATTTGTGCATCTTGTTTTAGTGTTTATTTTGTTAGCTCGTGTAACTTAACCACTTTGGATTGCGAAAGAAATGCTATACAACCAAGGTGAAGATTTGGACATAGCAACTCCGAGACATCGTCATATCAAAAGGGGAGTTGTTCTTGTCCTTATGTTTGTTATTGTTTGTTTTTGTGTGTGTTTAATTACCATTTCTACATTGAGGACAATGTAATGTTCAAGTGTGGGGGTGGGGAAAAATAGTCCTTGAAAAATTTTTATCAAAGAAAAACAAACATTTAAAATTTTGTCACAGTCATTTTTGAGTTGTTTTTGCTATAGATTCTTAATCATGGTTTAATTTGTGATAGGTAATATGAACCGTTTTCAACAAGTATTTTTAAGAAAATTCTTAGAATTGCATGATTAAGTTTAGCAACCTAGTGAAAACAATTATATGCACATATCGGTAACCTTATTTCCACTTTTGGTGAGATTTTGAGCCTACTTACATTTGAGCACATACATACATATATATATATATTTCATTTGTTGAGTGTAGGCAACTGTTGCTTTGTTATAAAACTTGTGTGATTTGATACATGCTACGTGAATTACACTAAATGTTAAAGGCGAATTAGGATACCATTTTCGTTTACACCAATTTATGTGCTATACCATGTTTACCCAAAATATGACCATTAGTCGCCAACTTTGGGCCTAAACCTTTCGTTGTCAAAACCATATGTTTCAACCAACCATCCAACAATTTTACCAAACTCTTATGAGATCCAAAGTGAATGTTGTATTGTATTTTTATTTATTACTTCATAAAAAGAAAAAGAAAATGAAAAATGAGAAAAGAAAAAGAAAAGAAAAGAAAAGAAAAGCAAAAGATGAAAAAGAAAATATGTGTTATTGTTAGTTGTTCAATAAAGGATCAAGAGCGAAGTTCGGTTTCACCAAATTTTTATTTTAGCCATTTTTACCCATATTTTCCTACCTTTACCCAAAGCCCAAAACCCATAAGTCCTTTGCATATATGTGTATTTTTACTAAGTTTGATTGTCATACAAGTTTATATTAACAAGTTTTCAGTTTTGGTCTTTGAGTGAATAATACTAGCACATCTTTTGCTAGTCCATAAATTATACCGAGAGGAGTGATGATTGCGAGGGGTGTGTTGCATATAAATGAGTTCAAGAGAATGTTAAACTTAATCTAGTTAACTCTATTTTTGGAAAATCTATATATTGAGCTTGTTGAATTAACACATCTAATGATTGTCACAAATGAGGTATGACTTTGAACCTTAAGCGAGAGCCGTGGAAACGACCAAATTATGTTTGTTGCTAAAATATATTTTATAGAGTTTTTCAGGGACTGAAAAAGATAAGTGTGGGGTGTGATGCGATGTCAGATGCATCGCATTTGTATAGTTTAATTTGGTATTTTTAATGTGTGTTGTGTGTAGATTTATCCGGAGTTAGGTACTTATCCGAGAATGAGGAGTGACAAGTTTTATGTGCTAAAATAGCGAAATTACAAGCTAAATCTTGAAGAATCAAGCACACCGGAGAAACTGCGAAGGATTGATTTAATTTTAGAGAAAATACATGGATTATAAATGAAGATATTATTTGATGATGTGAAAGAGGGCGGAAATACGAAGACGTGGCCGCGAAAATGGGCGAAAACGGAGTTATAACGAAAAAGTTATGCAAGAAACAAAAAACCCGGATTTCACCCACCCGCGACCCGCGGACGGAGGAGCTTTCAGCTCCGCGACCCGCGGGAGAAAGCCTTCCCAGCACGTGCAGAACAGTCCAGAACGTGTTTTCCAGCTCAAAATCGCATATATTTTGATCCCTATCATCTCTATAACATCTGGAACGATCTGAAAACAAGATATATCATTCCTAATCACTTCTAAACCCCAAATGAAGCAAAGAACTCCAAGGATTGAAGCTTTGGGGGTCCGAATCATGCTCGGTTAAGTGTTCTCTTCACTCTCGGGTGAAGGTTTGTAAGTTTCTAGATTCATGATGTTGTTTTGATTATGTATTTGTGATTATAATCTGTAATGAACAATCGTTATATTGAGTGCTTGATATTGGGTTGGACTCACTGCAGGATTAGATATGTCTATGTGTTTAATCTCATGAGATGAATTCTGTCATTTTATGCATCAATATAGTGTAGCGGATTTAGTGAACGTAATCGATAAAGCATACTACCGTCCTAGAGATAATAGTTGATGGCTAAATTACGGTTCTTTGTCCTCGCGTTAGTTATAGTGAAAAGTCGCAAATCTATCATTTTAGCCTTTGAATCCTAGTTACTTGCATTTCCAAACCCGGGAGTGATTGTTACTTTAGTTATAATTTTAGTTTAGTTACCATATTGTTACCGAGCCTTGATATAGTTGCTTGTGGCTATTATCGACGCTCATTCTATCTAAAAATATAAAAAGAGAATACGAGTAGATTGTTAGAACTAAAACTTCACAATTGTATTTTGTATTTATTTCAATAAAAACTAGACAAACAAATAGTCGGTGTAGTACTAACCACATGCTCTTCGTGGATTCGATACCCTTCTTACCCTAGCTACCTAGGTTTATTAAGGTTTTGTATGACCCGTAACGACCGGTTCATCAATTGTAATCCCTCTCGGAGTACTCATCATCCCTTGAACGATAAGTATGCACACTAACCCGGTCCGATGATTGATAACCCGGAACACTAAATGGGGCATCATCATTAATGTTTGCCCTCAATTCTTCAAGGTTACTAATATGATCATCATGGTGTCAGTTCACGGGGTCAAATGCGGGATTGCCGCTGTTGAATACGGGAGGGTTTTGATTGACATTTCGATTGTTGAGGTTTCGGTTGGTATCTGGTTGGTGAGGTGTGTGATGTGGTGGTTGTTGATTGCGGTTTTGATGTGGTGGAGTTGGTGGTCTTCGGCTTCCACCCGAACGGTTGTTTTGGTTTGGGTTTTCCTTTGGACGGTTCCAAAGGACAAGTTTTGATTTGGAATTGGTGATTGAAGTGTAGGTGAGTTAGAAGTAATTGGCTTCTCTAACCGGTATTGTCGGTTTCTTCTTGCTACTATCTCAATTTCCGGTTCAAACACTAAAGGAGAAGTCCTCCCCGAATGTCTTGTACACATGCACTACCTGTAAACTGCACAAGTAACACACCCCGCGTAACAAGGAAATATAGAGCATATACTAGAAACCAAACAAACAATTAAATAGGTTATCACAAAAATGAACTAATCACAAAACACCAAGCGCATGAACTCCCCGGCAACGACGCCAAAATTTGATCGGATGTCACAATCCGGTTAAAAATAAGATTTGTAAGTCCTAATTACCTCTAGCTATGTAGTAGTGGCAATAAGGGTTTCGAACCACAGAGAGTTTTTGGTCAGTGAATGTTGTCTAGTTGATTAGAAATTATTACTTATGAAGATGCTAGATTAATTATGAAGATGCCAATTATTCATTTAAGAAATTTCGATTGAAAGGATTTTGATTGTTTTAGTAAAACTTGAAATTGAATTGTAATAGAAATAATTAATAAAAATTGGATTGTAAACAATTGATAATAAAAGATCACACCAGGGTTTCTATAAGTGAAGTCTAAAGTTTCACAAATGGGTCAAACAATTTATATGCAATTGGTATTAACGGATTGAATGTTCAATAGGCTTAGGTATCAAGAATCATCAATATCAAAGATGGACAATAATATACTTCATTACACTAGAACCTACAATCCTAATTTCATGTCAAAGCATATAACCATGTTCATTTCACTTGCAACTGGCACAAGAACAATTAACATAAGTGAATTCAACACAAAATTTAAACATTCAACAAGATTGTTTAAACACATAATTACACAATAAGGAGTTTAGAAATACCCAAATGTTATAAACCCTAGAACTTCAAATGCCTACACCGGAGTATGATTCAAGAGAATTAGCCACTCATGGCCATGGAACTTGATTCTTCAATGTTGGGTCTTGAATCTTCAATCTTCAATCTTGAAATCTTGAAGTTTGAATGATTTGAATAATTTTGAACTTGAGGAATTGATTAGGATGAATAGTGTGAAGTAATGGTGAAGATGATCCTTAATCATAAGCCTTCAAGGTGTTTTAAAGTTGTCCAAAACGAAACCCCCGAGTTTGATCTTCATAAATGGCAATAAAATGGGGAGTTAACTGAAAATGGCGTCGCCTATGTCAATGGCGTCGGCGATGCTAGGGTTTTTGTGCTATGCCAAAATCTATTGTCTTATAACCATTTGACTGCCCCTTCCTATGCCACTGGCGTCGGCTATGCCAGAAATTCCCGTTTGGTCCGTTTGAGCTTCTCTTGCTAGGTTATCTCTTCCTTGTGCCTCCGAGATGTCGCAAAGATCCAAAATTCCACTCTTTTCATGTCATAACTTCTAATTCATAAAACATATCAAAGTAGTGCCATTCCATAATTTTTTCTATTTTATTTAAACATTTTAGCTTTGTTAACTCTCGTGTTCTCACCAACCTATCAGTTATCGTATTAACCTGGTGTAAACAGGAATTATCATGTCTTATTGTGTTAACTTGGTATAAACTGGTATTATCGTGTCTTATCATTTAAACTAGGTATTAACAGGTTCGTGTTCGGTATCGAAAAAATGACACGATAGGTTATCGTGTCATGTTCGTGTATACATGTTTCATGTTCATGTCTTAACAGGTTTGTGTCTTAACAGGTCAGGTATACATAATTTTCTAGCCCTACCAGGTAGGCATACGAGCCCCTTGAACCTGAGGAGTTTGTCCTAATAATATGGGGATAGATCAGGATTGCAGTAGGTAACTTGTAGGGACTAAGATAAGGATAGGGGTAAAGATAAAGAACCAAGTAGAGTTACAAGTAAGAGAAGCGGTTAAAGTTCTAGGGTTATAGACTAGATTATTTTTTCTAATAATCTAATTCCCTATAACCAAGGCTCTGATACCAATCTGTAACACCCCGACCGATGACGGAAACATCGAGGTTCCATGTAGTGACGGTTGTTTAGTAGCTCATGGTAAGGAATAAGGTTCAATAATCATCGTATTCCACCAATTGAATTACATACGATTGTTCTAAAAAATATTTGTGCGTCAATACAATACATGGAACATCAACAGTAAATCTCCAAGTGTAAACTCTAGTCCTCAAGTATCTTGATTCCCTTAAACATGTTAGGTTTGGAAAATGGATGGGTCAACTAAAAGTTGGTGAGAATGCATATTTTGTTTTTGTTAAGCAATCATGTAAAAATATGTTATAAAAACATGTTGTACAATTCTTGTGTCATGACAATTCTAGTTCACATGTGAAAAGAAATACTAGGCAAAGTGTTTGCATAATCAAACCTTGTGACATGTTTAATGTGGACCATCCCATACGCATATGGTTCACCTGTTTGTATATGAGTTTGTGTTTTCAATAACAATCACCCACGTTTCCCCATACCAATTATCCACGTATCCGGGTGGGGTTGTCAATCCAATAGATCTATCATTGTGTATCGTTGGCTTACATAGAGTTAATGACTATGTAAGTTTAAATGTATCTACCAAAGTAATGTTTAAGCATGTTGTACATAGAAATCACACAAAGACACGTATGTTAAATTGTATATGTTGAGTATAAATGTAAACATGTTTCACCCAGCGTAAAACAATAAAAAAAGGGCTATGTAAACTCGCATTAAGCAAGTAAATTAGCATCCATAATGCAATGCACAACTAATAAAATGATCCACAAAGAATCAACCTAGATATATAAACAAAGTCTAAGAATGTAGCAATTTTAAAATAAGTCTAGGGTTTCCTAGGATTAGGCACTTATGGTTTTCTAAACTAGATTTTTGGGTTTTAGGGTTTTTGAATTGAACCATAATTGAATTTAAATAATTTATTAGAAATTAACAAAATGTATTCAAATTCATGAATGCATAATAGTTTAACCGCAAACACTAATTGAAATAAAATTGCATCAAAGGTGTAATGATAATGTAGACAATAAGATGTGTTATTTATAGAATTACCTAACATATCTTTTATGAAACTAATTATTTATTTTTAGTATTAAATGATAGTGATAATCATCATCATAATTTAAATGAATTTATTATTATTGAGATTTAAATAAATGAATTAATGCATATGAAATAAATGTAATGAATAATGAAATAATGCATTAATATAATAGTTTAACAGCAAACACTAATTGAAATAAAATTGCATAAAATGTGTAACGATAATGTAGACAATAAGATATGTTATTTATAGAATTACCTAAAATATCTTTTATGAAACTAATTATTTATTTTTGGTATTAAATGATAGTGATAATCATCATCATAATTTAAATGAATTTATTATTATTGAGATTTAAATAAATGAATTAATGTATATGAAATAAATGTGATGAATAATGAAATAATGCATTAACAAAATAGTTTAACATTAAAGACTAATTGAAATAAAATTGCAAAAAAGGTGTAATGATAATATAGACAATAAGATATGTTATTTATAGAATTACGTAACATATCTTTTACTCCCTCCGTCCCATTAGAAGTGTCCATATTCCCTTTTTTATTTGTCCCATTTCATGTGTCCACTTTCAAAAATTAATAGCCAATTTCCAAATTTACCCTTAAAAACACAACTAAAATAAACAAAGAATATGATGGACCCACCTATGACAAGGGTATTATTGTCATATGACAAACAAAAAAGTCAATCATTTAATGTGCCTAAAACTTTGTGTTTTTAAAACTAAGACACTTCTAATGGGACGGAGGGAGTATGAAACTAATAATTATTTATTTTTGGTATTAAATGAAAGAGAAGTAGGGGCGGGCCCAAAGTGACTTAGGATGAGCAGTTTAGACGTATTTTGCTTGAGTTGCACCTCTCTGAGGACATGATCCATGATAGAAGTTTGTGGAGAAGTATGATTAAGGTTAAAGATTGTTAGTTTTGTGTGTATGTGTGTGTGTGTGGGGGGGGGGGTGGGGTTCTATTGTTTTGTTTTAGTGGCGTTTTCTCCTTCACTTTATGTGGAATTCACATGTGATTGCATACTTGTATGCAGGCCTGTTGTTCTTTTATAATGTCGAAGTGCTTAGGTATATTATTTAATTTCTCACAACTTCTTTTTGTTTGTCTATGGTATTGGTAATTGCTTGTTTTATAGTTTTGTTGTTGGCTGTTTGTCGGATATTTTGTTTTGGAGTTGGGGGTCTCTTTGGAAGCAGCCTCTCTATCCCTATGGATAGAGGTAAGGTCTGCCTACATCCCACCCTCTCCAGACCCTAACAATAGCTTACTATCTGTGGGATTTACTGGATACGGTTGTTGTTGATAATCATCATCATAATTTAAATGAATTTATTATTATTGAGATTTAAGTAAATGAATTAATGTATATATAGAATAATGAAATAATGCATTAAAAATAATACTATATATTACAATTGTGTAATTAATGTGTATAGGTGTATATAAGGACTTGTAAATTAACATGATCAATTCCAATATAACTTGTACAAAGGTTCCTTTGGACTTCTATAAATCCCCAATCACAAAAAGTGCCTTGAAACATCTTGTGAGTTGTGATCATGGCCGCTCTCTCAAAATCCTATAGAAATGACCTTTTAACCGATGACCATATCATCCCTATCGACTTTGAGTCGATAGACAAATTCCCAGAATCTCATTCATGGCCTAACTGCGATGAACCTCTTTACAAGGTTCAAACCTATGTTGTTAAAGATTCACTGATTCCGGTTATTGATCTCGGTAGTCCTAACGCAAGGACTCTTATAAGTCAAGCGTGTGAAACATGGGGCATGTTCCAAGTTATTAACCACGGGGTGCCCTCTGAGTTGGTCAAAAAGGTCGAGTTTGAGTCACGAAGGCTTTTTTCTCTAACGACTCATGAAAAGTGTAAGGTTTTAAGATCAGTTGATGGAGCCACAGGGTATGGGTCGCCTATATCTTCACCGTTCTTTGATAAGCGTATGTGGCATGAAGGGTTTACCATTATGGGTTCTTGTGTTGATGATGCTAAGCTTCTTTGGCCGCATGAATACCAAACATTTGTGTAAGTTTTAGTTCTTATATTCTTCAAATAAATATGATTTAGAATTACATTCATGAAAAAAAATTATACTTGGAGTTTGGCCAAATTTTTACACGCAAATTCATTAATGCGACGTACGGGTCTTAAGACTTGCCATATAGTCAATTGGTCCAATAAATTACAAATACATTAATTAATTATTATGTTTTTCAGTGGTTTAAACGAACTCTATTGTAATATGCAATATCAAATATTTTTTATTACTTAAATATTGTAATTTATAAATGTCACTCACTCACTCTTTAGAAAACTGCTATCTAAAGAAAACTACTATCACAGATCGAAGTTTACTACGGGAAAATTTTATTTTCAAACTTTTTTATGAAAAATATATATAGTTCATAAATATTTACTTTTCATGACATATTAATCGAATTTCTTAATATAGCCATATGGTGATTTAATTTCATAAGTGATTTTTTATTGTATATCATATGTTGACAAGTGTATCAACATTGGTCATATTTGATATTATAACAATTATTATGTAATACCGAATATTGCATTCCATATTATATTACAATTGGTTTACTTGTTTTTAATTTTTTTGATTCCTTGATAAATATTATTGTAGTGACACAATGGATGCTTACCAAAACCAAATGAAACTACTTATACACAATCTGTTGGTTATAATCCTTGAAACATTAGATGTCACCCAAGAAGAAAAGAATTGGGTTATTTCAGGTAACGACTCTCAGAGTGCACTTCAACTTAACTCGTACCCGTCTTGCCCAGACCCTAGCCAAGCTGTTGGTCTTGCACCGCACACAGACACACTTCTTCTAACCATTCTAAACCAATGTGGCATAAGTGGATTAGAGATTTTTGTTGAAGGGTTAGGGTGGAGAAGGGTTCCATACGTCGAGGGTGCATTTGTGGTGAATGTAGGTGACCTAATGCATATATTCTCTAATGCAAAGTTTCCAGTTCTAACTCATCGAGCTATGGTGAACCAATCAGAGCATCGTGTATCGATTGCTTACTTTCATGGACCTCCAGTTGAGTCCAGGGTGGCTCCTTCATCTAAGTTTGATAAGCCTTGTTTTAAACCTTTGCTTGTGAAAGAGTACTTAAGCTTAAAATATAAGCACTTTTTCGAGGCCTTGTCGTTGATTCAAGCATAAATCCGTTGTTTCGCTTGTAGGATTTCAATAAATTTTTGTATATAAACCTGAAGTTAGTTTTGTAATAATTTGCTTTGCTATGAAGTGAAATGGAAAATGTTGCAAGAGAATTAAATGTTTTATTTGAATTTAAATTTAGATATAAAAACATGAAGAATTTAAGTGTCACTAGTTAATTTTTATATCTTTTAAGGCGTGTACAATTTGTTTGTAGTTATATACGCATAAAATTTTCATATGGTAATAAATGTGGTGAAGAGCATAAAACCGCAAACCAAATTCAAGAACTTATACCGTGAACTTGATAACCTGATAAAATTTGGTATTTGGTTTTGAATTTTAAGGGATTTAGTTAGCTAGGGCCGGTAATATCAGACACGAACATGAATACCTGACACGATTTTAATAAGTACAGGTATGATCTTAACAGGTTTCGTGTCTAAACAGGTTAAATACTTGTTTACCTGTTTAGTACCCGTTAAAACATGTTACGGATTTTTTTTTAAAAAATATAGGTTATGGGGGTGGAGTATTGGAGTTAAACGTTTTTACTAGGTGGAATTCTACCTTTTTAATGGTTGATGGTACCCATTTAACGTGTCGGATTTGGAATACATTTTCGTGTAGTATCGTATTAACCTGGTGTAAACAGGTATTATCGCGACAACTTGGTATGAACTGGTATTATCGTATAAACCAGGTTTTACCTTTGTGTTCGGGTATCAGAAAAATGACACCATAAGTTATCGTGTCGTGTTCGTGTATACATGTTTCGTGTTCGTGTCTTAACAGGTCGGGTATACCCGATTTGCCAGCCCTAGTTGAATTATATATGTTGAGTATAAATGTAAACATGTTTCACCCCCCAAAGCATAAAACAGTAAAAATATGCAATGTGAACTCACCTTAAGCAAGCAAATAAGCATCCAACATGCAATGCACAACAAGCAAAATGATTCACGAAGAATCAACCTAGATAATTTAAACAAAATCTATGAATGTAGGAATTTTAAAATAAGTCTAGGGTTTCCTAAGATTAGGCACTTAGGGTTTTGCAGACTAGATTTGGGGGGTTTTTAAGGTTTTTGAATTGAACCGTAATTGAATTTAAATAATTTATTAGAAATTATCAAAATGTATAATCACAAATAATTTGAAATAATTAGTTCAAATTCATGAATGCATAATAGTTTAAGTTAATAATGGTAATTCCGTCTTAATAACGGTAATAGACATACGGATATATTCGTTACCTTTTACGCAATCACGTTTGACGACTTTTTTAGGAACACTCGACGGTGTTGTCATGTCTTCCACTTCGGCTTGCTCAATGATATCTTTAAAAAAGTTTATGCTGTTAATATTTGAAAAAAAAAATCTCATTATCGGAATCGCCGGACGGTGAGAATATCCGGTGATCATCATTCGAAAAAATTATAAAAACCATAAGGTAAGGTAAGGTTTGAGTGAATAAAAATGATGAGAAATGGTTTGATTTAGTGAGTGTAAATTGGAGGAGATGAGAAATGGTTTGATTCGGTTAATATAAAAGATTAAAATTATTTTAAAAACTGTTCTTTAATAAAGTGACCGTTGCCAACAATCAAAAGACATGAAATTTGGTGCTTTCTTCTAGACAAATTACACGGATGGTGCCTGTGGTTTTCATGTAATAACGCCTTAAGGTACTAAGCAACTTTTTTAACTTCTTTAGGGCCCATGGTTTAGTTTTTGTAACGTAAATGGGTATTAAGGTTTGTTTTTGTAACAATGTTGGGTACTGGTACTAACTATCGTTAAATTTTCTGTTAACTTTAGTTAAAGCGATTAAAATGCTTTTTTTATAAACTAGAGGGGCCATTATGTAATAAACTTTATTTACAAAACCCTTAGTACCCAAACATGAAACTTTTGAGAAACCACATGGACTAACCATGTAATTAACTCATTATTTTATTAAATGTATTTATTTTTAAGATTTATAATTAGATAAGGAATATTTAATTAAAACATATTGTTTTATTAAATATATTTATCCAATTACTTATAAAAATAAATACACTTCTAAGATAGATAAAACGTTCTAAATGTTATTAATTTACTTATGGATTTTAATGAAATTCAAAAATGATTTTAACCTTGTAGGTCCAAACCTACCAAGCCCACCAGTTCTTGAAGAAGAAAAAAAAATCTTTCTTTTTTTCATTTATAAAAATTCAACTTCTATTTGTTTCTATCTTTTTTAATTTTCTTGAATTGAGTTTGCATCTTTTTGGCCAAAAATAACACTTAATTCAATCACATACAGAAAACATTTTTATAAGTTAAATCCAAGTTATTAGATGAATAGTTGTAATTAACCATAACACAAGTCCATCCAACATTAAGTTAAATGTTTTCTTTATGGTTACAACCAATGTTTTAAAAACCGGTAAATACCGGCCGGTTATACCGATATTACCGTTTTCGGATGAAAATCCGGTACGAAACACTCCGGTAAATATGTAACACCCTGGACCTAGGGCCCAAAAATTTTCGCGTCTAAAAATACTATAATAAATAAATCAATAGTAAAATAATTATGTATAACCAAATATGAAGCCAAACCGATGAGTTACATAATTATTTTGACGTGGAGAGTAATATTATACGCGTTGTAAGATCGAACCGACACCTGTTAACAAACCCAAACCCGGACTCGAACCGATATGGTGAGTCACCAAGGGAGGACACTTGTCCTCCCCTTGTGGTGACAACACCCATATTAAAACCGGTGGCCCTCAAATGGTTTTAGAGTAAACCATTTACAAACCCATACTATATAAAGCCCCACCCACCTACTAGTTTTCCCTGATGAAAACTTTACAACACAAACACATAACACATATATTCATATTGAGAGAGAGAGAGAGAGAGAGACAGATGGGCGGAGCAGCGGCGGAGCTCCGACAACTCAACCCCAAAAACCCCTCAAACCTCCACCCTTTTCTCCCTGGTGAACAATATACACGCACACATACAGATATTAGAGAGAACAGAGTTAGAGAAAGAGAGAGAAAACGAGCAGAGGAGGAGGAAGAAGACAGCGGCGGTAGTGACTCTGGCGGCGGCGGTGGTTAAGGACGATGGTGGTGGATCACTGAAGCAACAGTGGCGGCGATTAGGGTTGTTGTGGTGGAGTCAGAGGTCCGGCAAACAAGGTAAGTCTAATAATCTTATTGTTTCGCTTCCGGTGGTTGGTTTTTATGGGGGTTTCAGTCTAGGTTTCGTTGGTGGTCTCGTCGGTTGCTGTGGTAACATATGATGCTGGTGTCTATTATTCAGGTTAAGGTTTTGATTAAGGTATCGATTAAAGTCACAGTTAGAGTTGGAGATGATAGGTGAAGGTGTGGATTAATAACGATGATGGTTGGGTTGGTCTGTTGTTAAATAACTATTCGGTGGGATTTCGGATGAGGGAGGAATACGGTGGTGGTTGCTGAGGTGGTCACGGGTGGCGGTTCTATAGGATTGTGATGATTATTGAAGGTGGTTATGGTGTGGAAGATGAACGGTCTAGACCCGAGTCACTCAATTGACTCGGTCAAAACAGGTCAAAGGAAGTCAATACTGGTCAACGGACCAGTCAACTGAAGAAGGGACTCGAGAGGTATAAAAGCGAGAACCCGAACCTTCATAATATTAATATTATCATGCACAACGTGTGGGACATCGGTGAACTTACTAGACCGGATCGTTAGACAATGAACTTATATATATACATAAAAGATATGAAATTAATAACAACTACAAGGTATAATAATATGATTGGTATTTGTATTTGGTTACTTAATCATTTAAAGGATAATATATAGTTTTGATGGATGATAGGAACAAATGAATGATATATAAAGAATAGTAGCGAGACGTGAGACATTAGATATAAGAGAAGCCATTCGGCACATTGGATATTAGTATGTATTTATGGACATATAGTGTTGTAACTAAGATATTAGTATAACAAGACTTGGACAACCGAGATTGTTAAGACATAAGACGGATATGATATCTCTAGTAATACCCGAAACCATGATATGGAATACACTAAATGACTTGGACGTTGTGTACGGATTTATGGACTTGAAATATATGAGTGGATAGTTATAACCTTTGATATTTATATTATTATGACCAATACATGAGATCACCATTTCCATAAACTAAGAACATAAACAGTGGGTTAGCAATGAACAAATGGCTTCCCACTAGGCAACCCAAGTCCACCAAGCGACCAATTCGGGGAAAACTCCGCCGCTCAAAGGCCCACTGTGGTAAACGCCTCTAGATCGGATTCGAACTTGAGTTCAAACGGCCTCAAGCTCTTATCTTCATTTCGTCATACCACTCCACTAAATGGTGAGTCGTCCGTCGCGTATAATAATAATGCAACTAAAAATTATATATATTACAACCATAATTATGTAATTAAAGTGTATAGGTGTATATGTTTTTTTTTTTTTTGAACGGCAAAATCGCTTTGTATATATATAAAGAGCCAGCAAGAAACTGGGGATACACACCAAAACACCAAAACGAAACAACACAAATTACAACACCGAAGAAATGTCAAACGAAGCCCAATCGGCCCAAGACAAGTGACCCAACTTCAACCTTTGCGTTATCCATAGGAAGGAGTCTTCTTTGATACGATCAACCGTCTCCCGAGTCGAAACAAACTTACCTTCGAACGTCTTCATGTTTCTCACCAACCATAGATGCCAAAAAGTCGCTTGGATAATCAGCCCAACAATCTTCTTCCAAGTCTTCGAACCTGGCTGGTTAAACAGGTGGTTCAGCCACTCGTCAATGGAATTCAACCCCGTCGGCCACGAGATCTTCACCCAAACCAAAATGCTCCACCACACCGCTCTCGCCCAAAGGCAATTCACGAACGTATGGTAGGAATCCTCCAGCTCAATGCCACAACGCGAGCACGTGCAATCAGATAAGACGACCCGCGGCTAGCCAGATCAGATTTCGTGGGGATTCTCCCGATGATAACTCTCCACAAAAAGAAGTTAGCTTTCGGAACCGCCCAACTATTCCAGGCAAGACAAGCGATCGGGTTTAGGCTGCCCGGATCAGCTTCAAGTTCCAGCCTCAAATCCTTCGCCGAAAACAAGACTCCGCTATTATTGCTCCAAACCCAGTCATCCGCTGACCCATCCACAGTCACCGCATCCAGCAGACGGATGAGGTTCTGCAGCTGAGTCTGCAGGTTACGCGGCAGCACCCCGGCTCTCCAATCCCACTTCCAAACAATGGCTTCATTCGTCTTAACGTAACAGTCCAGAACCCGCGCCGATTTATTATTAGCAGCAGCGAACAGACCTGGAAACATCGTTTTAAAACAGAAATCCCCAGCCCACCTATCCTTCCAGAAGAGAATCTTTGACCCGTCGCCAACTTTCGGGTTCAACTTATCGAAGACAGAAATGCCACGATTAAGCAGCACCTTGTCAACATTCCCAATATCCTTCCAAATACCTGGAACAGCGTTCAACACCGGAACCAGCGAAAGACCCCTCCCGGACGAATGGATAGACTTGATCACCTTCACCCATAGACGATCCGGCTCCTGTTTTAAATCTCCACCACCATTTCGATAACATAGCGACATTAAAGTCTTCTAAACTTCCCACCCCCGCCCCACCACGGTTCTTGCGCGCTATCATCCTATCCCATTTAACCCATCTCAACTTAGAGCTCGACCCATTCTTACCCCATAGAAAATCCCTCCGAATGGCTTCAAGCTTCTTCAAAACAAACTTCGGAGCTGGGAAAAGTGAAAAATAATAAGACGGAATGCTTCTAAGAACAGCTTTAATTAGCGTTAGCTTCCCCGCAAAAGAGAGCGTTTTCGCTTTCCAAGCCGACAAACGCTTGTTAAACTTATCAATCACGGGTTGCCACCACCAGACCCTCTTCATATTGACACCCAAGGGCACCCCTAAGTAGGAAAACGGAAGGGCTCCTTTAGCGCATCTTAGGATCGAAGCATACTCATCAACCTCATGACTCTCCGCATTAAACCCATATAAATGACATTTCTCACGGTTCACTTTCAGCCCAGAAACAAGAAAGAGACACCGAAGAACCTATTAAGGGTAATAACATTTTCCAAACACCACTCCCCAAGAAAGATGACATCGTCCGCGAAACATAGAGTCGAGATGGTAGGACCACCATTAGGGAGAGTAACACCTTTAAAAAGCCCGAGATCTATAGCTCTATCCATAAACTTCTTGATCGCCTCCATAGCAATGATGAATAAGAACGGGGAAATCGGGTCGCCTTGTCTCAACCCTCTTTTGTACGCGAACTCGGACGTCGGGGATCCATTTATCAACACCAAACCTCTCCCCGAATGTAGGCAAGCCTTTATCCACCCGATCCATCTAGCCGGAAAACCATAAACTCCATGACTTTGAATAAGAACTTCCAATTAAGCGAATCGTAGGCTTTATGGAAGTCAATTTTAAACACTAGGAGCTTATACTTCGTCTTCTTCGCCCAAGATATAATCTCGCTAACCATTAGCGGCCCATCGAGGATATTCCTACCCCCCCACAAAGGCCGATTGAGAAGGCCCAATAAAATCATCCAGCATACTTTTCAAACGAAGCGAAAGGACCTTAGACAACACTTTATACATCGAAGACACCAAGGAAATAGGCCGGAAATCCGAGAGATTTTGTGGGTCGGTACTCTTGGGAATAAGGGTAATAAACGATGCATTACACCCGACCGAAATCTCACCCGAAACAAAGAACTCCTGGAACACTTTTACGAACAAAGGCTTCAACTCCTCCCAGAAGTGTTTTAAAAACTTGAACGTAAATCCGTCCGGCCCCGGCGACTTACCTCCATTACACCCCTTGATAGCCTTCCATATCTCATCTTCAGTAAAAGGGCTGCATAGCAAGTCGGCTTTATTAACAGGAATAAGAGGCAGCCCCATATTAGCAAAATTGGGTCTCCTCCTCATCGGTTCGGAGAAAAGACTACGGAACCAGCCAACCGCAGCCTCCTTCATGGCATCCGGGTCGGTACACCACACCCCATTAATCCACAAACCATCCATCTTGTTTTTCGCGATATTAGCTTTAATGATACCATGAAAAAACGCCGAATTCTCGTCTCCATTCTTGACCCAGTTGACTCGCGCTTTTTGTTGCAGGTCTTTTAATTTCTCGAGCTCCATCTCTCTAATTTGCAATTTCAGCTTGACCCTTAAGTTTTTCTCCTCAACTGATAGCAACCGGGACTCGGCTTCACGTTCAATATCCTGCACCCATTGGCTAAAAAAGATCGAAGCATTATTCACAATCTCCTTATCAGTGGCACGCTTCAATTTAATGTCCTCCTTAACTTTAATCAATGTCCTCAACAAATTAACATCGGCCTTATTCTCCACAGGGGGATTCGACAACCGTTTCCTGATAATCTCCACCAAATCACCTTTGGCCAACCACGAATTAAAGAATTTAAACGGTATGGCACCGAAATTACGACTGGCACAGCACAATGAGATCGGGCGGTGATCGGACCACCGTTTCTCAAGAGCCCGAACCTGAGCCGACGGCCACTTGGACATAAACCCATCAGAAACAAGGAACCGATCAAGCTTACTCAACTTAATCTCGACATGATCCGAAATGAAAGTAAATCTCCCACCCGTCATATTATACTCCTCCCATCCAACCCTCCGAATGAAATCATTAAAGGCCGCCGATTCACTCGGATTGAATACCGAATTAACCCTCTCCTCCGGACTTCTAACCTCATTGAAATCGCCCAAAGCGATCCATAACCCGGACCGATTAGACACAATTCCCCACAGCTCCTCCCAAAGGGCTCTACGACGCAAAGCGTCGTTGGGAGCATAAATATTAAGAATATTTATGATCTCCCCATGGCCGAGTAAAACCCCAGAAACTAAAAGAAAGTACCTACTTTTGACGGTGTCGTCCCTTCTGAATTTTGTGGGATCCCACAACGAGGTAATGCCACCGGAGCGACCCACCGCATCAACAGAATCATACTCCAGGGGAGAACGGTCCCAGAGTTTAGACACCAGCAATGAACTCAAACTGGTCTGATGTGTCTCCTGAATTCCCACGAAATCCACCTTCTGCTCGCGCTTCAAATCACGAACCCAACTTTGTTTTCCATTCCCAATTATCCCCCTAATGTTCAGACTGAGGAAATTCATTGATTACCCATTTCGCTCCTTTCCCCAGCAACCAATTTTCTCATTTGGTTGTCAAACCCTTCAAGTTCCATGCCTAATTTAGTTCCAAAGGCAAGAGATTCCTGCACCTCAACTTCAAACCCGTTATCATCAATCTCCTCATCAATGACCACCTCCTCATGTCTTCTATCAAGATTGATTGGTCGCCTCCTGCTTTCACCCTCCTCTTCAATAATACCTTTTAATGAAAATGGATCGGAGTCAACAGAGAAATTGAGATCCGGTGTAATAAAATTGTTCTCCTCATCATGACAATCACCCACTGGGCCATCCTTAGGGGATCTACATTCCACACCAACCGAGCCCACATTCCCGGGCCCAATAACCACAGAAGCGAGCCGGGTACCAAAATTAGGCCCACCAACAAAAGCAGGATCCGGATAAGACTCCAAACCACTTTCATTCCCTAGGGGACCACCAGTGGGACCCTCCTGAGAACCAACATCATCATTAGAAAAGTTTGCATGGGGAGTAGTTGCACTATCCATGCAGACATTTCGGCTACCAGCAGACGAATCAGTGTCCCCCTCAGCAACCCTTCCATCCACAACAATGGATTTCAAAACAGGACCTTTCGGCTGACCCACCGGAATACTCGGAGACCAACCGGAGTTAATTTCCACAACTGAGATCAAGGCCTCCCCATCCTTCGTCTTCAAACAAACTTCGGACCCGACCCTCTTCCCGGCTGGAACAAGTATCACCATACAACAAGAATCCAGCAGATTATCCTCCGACGTAACGTTAGACGGAACCACAATTCTACCACACCTCTCCGCCACCTTATTAAACACATTTCGATCCCACATCGAAGTTGGAACACCCATTATTTTAATCCAAGCAAGCCTAAGATTATCATAGAATCCACCATCCC
Organism: Ambrosia x helenae; assembly: GCA_030844895.1. NCBI lineage: Eukaryota > Viridiplantae > Streptophyta > Magnoliopsida > Asterales > Asteraceae > Ambrosia > Ambrosia x helenae. Next base: position 29,398 of record JAUTDX010001632.1, on the reverse strand, counting down.
ATAACACTAGGTCCGAGAACCAACGATTCCATTTCTCAACTTCCGACTCGCGGAACATCTCAGCAAATTCCACTCTATCAAAGACCAGAGCAACCTTCAAGCCCCCCAAATACTTCAAAGAAAACGACCAATCTGAAAACTCTTGAGCAAAGTAATGAAGTCTGTTCAACATTTCAAACTCCTTCACGTCCCCCATTAACGCTTTGAACTCCCATTTCCTCTTTACATCGGAACGGATGGGAGGAAGGTCAATAGTAAGAGTAGGGGTAGTGACCGACTGCTTCCCAACGAACGCATCTCTGTAGGACTCAAATCGACCAGGCCCATTCAACTCCCTCGTACCCACCCCTTCTTCATTCCCAATGGAATAGCCCCCCACTGGATTGTTATTTCCTCCATTCAATCTGTTGAAGACAGAGAGTCTCCCTGGAATTGTGGCATCATCCGCCTTTGGCCGCCCCTGTTAAACTTCGCAACATTCACTCCGAGGATCGCCCCACTTAAAGCAACCCCATTGATTTCAGCCGCCCAAGCCTCCGCATTGACAACTTTCGAAAACTTAAGGAAGCCAAAACGGCATCCTCTCTTATCTCTTTTGGCAGGAATGTAAACATCCTCGAGGTACCCAAAATGGACAAACGCATTCCATAAGTCTTCAGCATTGCACTCATCCGGTAGATTCGAAACATAAAAAGCTGTCGTATTTGCAAGTCTGTCTTCTCTCCTCAAAAAGCGCTTATCCTTCATCTTCTCCTTCTTGCTCCGCACAGTCTCCCAGCCCTCTTCCACACTCCTCTTATTGCTCCTTTGGTGAATGGCTGCTTGTTCTTCCTTCTTCCTTCTGAAAAGATCCTGTTGCTGAACCTCATTGAGCCTTACTTGCCCCCGTCCGTTGGACTTCCTATCGCCTCTCATGGGGAGAGTTTTAACACCACAAAGATAACTCTTGGTGTAATTTTTTTCTTTAAAAAATCTCGTGTATAAAAGATATTAACGTTTAAAAGTTATAGGAGGAAACATGGGAGTAAAAATAATAAAGTATTAATATTTAGATTTAGTAGATTATAATGATTTGTCAATAAATGATTAATGAATAATAATATTATTATTTATTTATTTTAAACAAATTTCTGCCATAAGTTATCATATTCAAATATAAAAAAAAAAAGAATCTCTGCCTATGAAGTTATGTTTATCGTTTGTGATTTATTAGTAGAGTAAAATATATTTGAAAACAAAAACCCACAAAAATAGTTGTTTTTTTTTCTCCGTTTTTTATATAGCACTATGGTATTCGTTGGAAAGATAATAAAATGCTCGTTAATTTGGTGTAATTTTTTTCTTTAAAAAATCTCGTATATAAAAGATATTAACGTTTAAAAGTTATGGGAGGAAACATTAGAGAGAAAATTTAATTTTGTTTTTAAATTCTTATCTTTTCCTAAAATAATTATAATATATATAGATTTATAGAAAAAACTCAAAAATTAAAAAAATCCTACATGATGCCACGTGGCACATTCAATGAGGGGTTGAGGCCTTCATTGAATGCCACATCATCAAAGTCCAATTCTTTTATTATAAGTTATAGATATTTGTAAGAATTATTATTTTCCTTGAAATTCTTCATTGAGAATACATCATAATATATAGATATGTTACAACAAGATCTCCACTATTTTTGGGGAGATAATCAATCTATATCATTACTATATTTACGAATCTGCTATTACATCCCCGCAGTCGAAGCGAAGGGTGGACGAATGCTGAGACTGGTCCGAAAATCATCAAAGAGAACACGCGGGAGTCCTTTAGTGAAGATATCTGCAATCTGGTGACGCGATGGTACGTGTAGAACCCGAACACTTCCTTTCTGGACCTGTTCACGAACAAAATGGATATCGAGCTCTATGTGTTTGGTACGCTGATGCTGCACCGGGTTGCCAGAGAGATAGATTGCGCTGATGTTGTCACAATATACTAAGGAGGCCCGTGAGATGGGATGATGAAGCTCGAGTAAGAGATTACGAATCCAGCATAATTCAGCAACAACATTAGCAACGCCGCGATATTCAGCTTCAGCACTGGACCTGGAAATGGTGGATTGACGCTTGGAAGACCTGGAGATTAAGCTGTCACCGAGGTACACGCAGTAACCAGACGTAGAGCGTCTAGTATAAGGGCATCCTGCCCAGTCAGCATCAGTGTAAGCAACGAGAGACAAAGACTGAGCAGGTGTAAGATGAAGTCCGAAGTCGGAAGTGCCCTGTATGTAGCGAATAATGCGTTTGAGTGCATTCCAGTGTGTAACTCGTGGCGCATGCATATGCATGCAAATCTGCTGAACCGCATAAGAAATGTCTGGTCTGGTGAAAGTCAAGTACTGAAGCGCACCAGCCAAACTGCGGTATGAGGAGGGGTCTTCGTAGAGAGGTCCTGTATCTGCTGAGAGCTTAGACTGAGTATCCACAGGGGTGGCAGCAGGCTTGCACGAATCCATTGATGCCCGATGGATGATATCACGCGCATAAGCCTGTTGAGACAAAAACATCGTGTCTCCAGTACGAGTGACATGTATGCCCAGAAAGTAAGACAGAGAGCCCAGATCCTTCATAGCGAATTCGCCTGCCAGAGCACGAAGGAGTTGATGACGAAGACTATCAGTAGAGGTGGTGAGGATGATGTCATCAACGTATATAAGAAGATACGCAATGTCATGCCCATGCTGATAGATAAAGAGTGAGTTGTCCGACTTGCTCTGACGAAAACCCTGAGAAGTCACAAAGTCGGTGAACCGCTGGTACCAGGCACGAGGAGCCTGTTTGAGGCCATAGAGAGACTTCTTCATAAGACAAACATGATCAGGATAGTCACGATCTCGAAAACCAATGGGCTGATGCATGTATACTGTTTCCTGTAAGTTACCGTGTAGAAAAGCATTCGTGACATCCAGCTGGTGAATTTTCCAAGACTTTGCCAGAGCCAGTGAAAGAACGAGTCGGATAGTGGCCGGTTTCACAACCGGACTAAAAGTTTCTCCACAATCAATCCCCTGTTCCTGTTTGCGACCATCACACACCAAACGAGCTTTATAGCGCTCGAGACTGCCGTCAGACCTGTACTTATGTTTAAAGAACCACATGCAATGTATTATATTCATATCAGATGTGCGAGGTACAAGTTCCCAGGTCTTATTTTTAATAAGGGCACTAAACTCATTAGTCATGGCATTGTACCACTCGGGAGTAGCTAAGGCAACCTGAGGGTTTTTGGGAATTGGCACAACAGTGGCAGTGTGAAGACTGAAAGGCTGTTTGGGTTTGGAGATACCGCTCATGGAGCGGGTGTGTATGGTTCGTGTGGGTAGAGGAGGTGGTGGCGGTGGGTTTGGGGAATGGTTGTGGGTGGTGGCAGGGGGTGGGACGATGGGGTCGGATGGAGTAGGAGAGCCGGATGAGATGGGCTGGTTCAGAGGTGGGCTAGAAGTGGTAGAGTGGGGATGGTTGGTTGGGCCCGAAGTAGTGGAGGGAGCGGGCTGGTCTGGTAATGGGCTGGGGGCGGTAGAGGGTTGAAGGGTGTTTGGGCCTGAAGTGGTATGGGATGGGCCAGCAGGAGTGGTGTGGGATGGGTTATGTGGACCGATGGTGTTGGGTGTGGTGGGAGTAGAGTGGGGTATAGATGGAGCCGTGGCAGTAGTTGGCTCAGGAGAAGTGGGGATATGCTTTTGTTTTGAAAGGTGATCCCACACAAGTGGGTGTATTGTGGGGTTGAGAAAATCATAGGATGGTGTTGAGGTGGGCGATTGGATGGCATAAGGAAAGATTGTTTCCTCAAAGTGTACGTGCCGGGATATGATAAGTTGGTGGGTAGTGAGGTCTAGACATTTGTATCCCCGATGGTTAAATGGGTAACCAAGGAAGACACATGGGTTGGACCGGTAGTTTAGTTTGTGGATGGTGGTAGACGGGGTAAGGGGATAACAGAGGCATCCAAATACGCGAAGATGTTCATATTCGGGAATGACTCCGTATAGGATGGAGGTAGGTGATCGGAAGTTGTAGGTTTTTTTGGGAAGGATGTTAAGAAGATAGGTGGCGGTTTCAAGAGCATGATGCCAAAATGAAGGCGGGAGGGATGCTTGGGCTAAAAGGATGCGGATCATGTTATTTATGGTACGGATTTTACGTTCGGCTTTCCCGTTTTGTGACGAGGTGTAAGGGCACGAAAAACGGAATTGCATACCATTTGAGTGACAAAAATTATAGAAATTATTATTGGCATATTCTCTACCATTGTCACATTGTAATTGTTTGATCGTCCGCTCAAATTGTGTGCGAACGAGTTGGTGAAGTTGGGTGAAGGTTGTGAAAACTTGGGATTTATTTGCTAGGGGGAAGGTCCATAGGAAATTAGTAAAGTCATCTAAGAACAATATATAATATTTGTGACCCCCCGTACTAAGTATGGGGGAGGTCCAAAGATCACTATGTAAGATATCAAATGGCAAATGAGTAACATTAACGGAATCATAAAACGGTAATTGAACACTTTTACCAAAAATGCAAGATTGACATAAAGTTTTATTACATTTGCCATAATCAATAAAAGACGACAATTTTAAAGATTGCAATAAATTGTTCCCAGGATGCCCTAGTCTTTGATGCCAGCGATCTTGAGTAATGGTGGTGAGGGCCGTTGGTTGGTGTTGAGTGAGCGGAAGTGGTTGCGTGAGGGGGTAAAGATCGCCAGTGCTATTGCATCTAAGGATAGGAGCCCGAGTTTTGAGATCCTTCACAAGAAAACCAAAAGGGTCAAACTCAATAGAAACCAAATTGTCAGTCGTGAGGCGTCTAACTGAGATTAGGTTTTTAATAATATTAGGTGCATATAAAACGTTATTGAGTTTTAAAGGTGGAAACGGGGGTGGGAGGGTCTGATTGCCTTGAGCCAAAACCGGGATGGACATACCATTTCCAACAATTATATTTTTATTAGTGCACGAATTAAAATTAGACGGGGAATATATACCTTGCTGGTTTGCCAAATGAGAAGAGGCTCCCGAGTCCATTACCCCATGATCCGGTGGGTTCAGCGACAACACGTACAAGGCCTGTTCAATATCGGTGGGTGAGTATCCAGCGAAGTGGGCCTGATCAGGCCGAGCACCCAAAATACCCGGGCTGTTGCTGCTGCTGGGCCGTGAAGGGTAGGGGCAGGGTGGGTGGGCCTGTTGGGAGCTGGGCTGATTTGGGCTTCGGAGGTTTGGGTGATTGGGCCACTGTTGAGGGCTGTTGACATTAGCCCACTGCTGAGAAGTCCAATTCGAAGGAAAAATTATGTAGGGGTGATTGGGCTGGGAGGTTTGGGTGTAGGTAGTTTGGTTGCTGCGGTTGTTTGGTGGTGGTCCCCGGCGTCGCCCGCGACCGCCACGAGGGCGGTTTTGAGTTCTGTACGAGGAGGGGGTGGTGGTCGGGTTGGTGGTGGCAGCAAGTGCGGTGGCGGCGGTAGTGGCAGAACGGGAAGTTTGCCGTTTTTTCTTGGTTTCTTCCTGATTGAGTCTGGAACGAACCTCAGTAAAACTCGGCAAAGTTTCACGGTTTTGTAGGACGGTGGAAATCCCGTCATACTGCTCGGTGAGGCCCGTAAGGACCTTGATGACGAGCATACGATCGTCGACAGGGCTGCCGAGACTCTGTAATTGATCAACGAGATATTTAGCATGTTGACAATATTCTTCCATGGATGCGAAATTTTCTAGGGAAAGATTAGCAAAGTCTTGTCCCAAGAACACAGCCCGGGTGTTGTTGTTGTCAGTGAACTCGGCAGCGACAACGGTCCAGGCATCATATGCGGATTGACCGGGGTCGATGATGATATTAAGAAGGGTGGGGGATATGGTGGCATAAATCCACTGACGCACAAGGGCGTCGAGGCGCTGCCAGAGAGCCTCAGCGGCGGCGGCAGCAGCGTCCCCAGAGGCGGCAGCAGGTGCAGCCCGAGGAGAAAGGTGGGAGAGAACCTCATACACTTGAGAATGGACTTTAAAGAGGGTTGTCCAAGTGGCGTAATGGGTAGAATCCTTCTCCAGGATGATAGGAACATGGGTCTTGATGTTAGAAACAGTGAGGGCTGGGTGGAGTTTGGTTTCCATGAGGAGAGTGAGGGGTAAAGGAGAGGTGAAAGGAGGTAGAGGATGGCAGCGGTGGCTGCTGTAAATGCAGCAGCGGTGGGGAGCAGAGGGGCGGCAGAAAAGAAAGAGGAGGTAGGGTTGGATCAATGACTTGATACCATGTAAGAATTATTATTTTCCTTGAAATTCTTCATTGAGAATACATCATAATATATAGATATGTTAATCAAGCATCTCTGGAGGAGGCATGTAAACTACCGAGCCTTCCTTGGGAACTCGGTAGGTAAATGTGCATTAAGACCACCTTGAAAGCTCTATGAGGTAAGGTATGGCTGAAGACCCATAAACTTAGCGCTTTTGGGAGGCACCCCAAGTTTAATGTTTTAATTTTTGTGTGTTTTTGCATTTGTGGCGTTTTTGTGTGTTGTGTGTTTTTGAGTGTTTTATAGGTTCACGGACATACAAGATGGATGCCAAGGTAAGTGTTAGGTGTTTGTAATTGATTTGGATGTTTTTGGACAGGTTTGGAGCGATTTTGGTTGAATTTGGGGCTGGAAACAGCTGCTGCGAAGCTGCTGTTGTTGCAGCCTGTTTTGGCCCACCCGCGGTCCGCGGAGAGGACATGTGTTTCCCCCGCGACCCGCGGGCGTAATGAGCCCTAACTAGACCAGATTTGGGCAGCGGTCCGCGGGGAGGATCCTCTCCTCCCCCGCGACCCGCGGCCAAGCTAAAAAAAATTATTTTCAATAATAACCAAACTTGTCGTTCCATTCTAATGCAATTATCTTCCATTTTATCGCCAATCTACTATTTTCATGACATTGCACTTTTGCTCGTACTCAATCTCCATTCGAGCAAACCACGGATTGAAAGTTTTAGATTGGAATGTTTAACATTTGTGCATCTTGTTTTAGTGTTTATTTTGTTAGCTCGTGTAACTTAACCACTTTGGATTGCGAAAGAAATGCTATACAACCAAGGTGAAGATTTGGACATAGCAACTCCGAGACATCGTCATATCAAAAGGGGAGTTGTTCTTGTCCTTATGTTTGTTATTGTTTGTTTTTGTGTGTGTTTAATTACCATTTCTACATTGAGGACAATGTAATGTTCAAGTGTGGGGGTGGGGAAAAATAGTCCTTGAAAAATTTTTATCAAAGAAAAACAAACATTTAAAATTTTGTCACAGTCATTTTTGAGTTGTTTTTGCTATAGATTCTTAATCATGGTTTAATTTGTGATAGGTAATATGAACCGTTTTCAACAAGTATTTTTAAGAAAATTCTTAGAATTGCATGATTAAGTTTAGCAACCTAGTGAAAACAATTATATGCACATATCGGTAACCTTATTTCCACTTTTGGTGAGATTTTGAGCCTACTTACATTTGAGCACATACATACATATATATATATATTTCATTTGTTGAGTGTAGGCAACTGTTGCTTTGTTATAAAACTTGTGTGATTTGATACATGCTACGTGAATTACACTAAATGTTAAAGGCGAATTAGGATACCATTTTCGTTTACACCAATTTATGTGCTATACCATGTTTACCCAAAATATGACCATTAGTCGCCAACTTTGGGCCTAAACCTTTCGTTGTCAAAACCATATGTTTCAACCAACCATCCAACAATTTTACCAAACTCTTATGAGATCCAAAGTGAATGTTGTATTGTATTTTTATTTATTACTTCATAAAAAGAAAAAGAAAATGAAAAATGAGAAAAGAAAAAGAAAAGAAAAGAAAAGAAAAGCAAAAGAAAAAGAAAAAGAAAATATGTGTTATTGTTAGTTGTTCAATAAAGGATCAAGAGCGAAGTTCGGTTTCACCACATTTTTATTTTAGCCATTTTTACCCATATTTTCCTACCTTTACCCAAAGCCCAAAACCCATAAGTCCTTTGCATATATGTGTATTTTTACTAAGTTTGATTGTCATACAAGTTTATATTAACAAGTTTTCAGTTTTGGTCTTTGAGTGAATAATACTAGCACATCTTTTGCTAGTCCATAAATTATACCGAGAGGAGTGATGATTGCGAGGGGTGTGTTGCATATAAATGAGTTCAAGAGAATGTTAAACTTAATCTAGTTAACTCTATTTTTGGAAAATCTATATATTGAGCTTGTTGAATTAACACATCTAATGATTGTCACAAATGAGGTATGACTTTGAACCTTAAGCGAGAGCCGTGGAAACGACCAAATTATGTTTGTTGCTAAAATATATTTTATAGAGTTTTTCAGGGACTGAAAAAGATAAGTGTGGGGGTGTGATGCGATGTCAGATGCATCGCATTTGTATAGTTTAATTTGGTATTTTTAATGTGTGTTGTGTGTAGATTTATCCGGATTTAGGTACTTATCCGAGAATGAGGAGTGACAAGTTTTATGTGCTAAAATAGCGAAATTACAAGCTAAATCTTGAAGAATCAAGCACACCGGAGAAACTGCGAAGGATTGATTTAATTTTAGAGAAAATACATGGATTATAAATGAAGATATTATTTGATTATGTGAAATAGGGCGGAAATACGAAGACGTGGCCGCGAAAATGGGCGAAAACGAAGTTATAACGAAAAAGTTATGCAAGAAACAAAAAACCCGGATTTCACCCACCCGCGACCCGCGGACGGAGGAGCTTTCAGCTCCGCGACCCGCGGGAGAAAGCCTTCCCAGCACGTGCAGAACAGCCCAGAACGTGTTTTCCAGCTCAAAATCGCATATATTTTGATCCCTATCATCTCTATAACCTCTGGAACGATCTGAAAACAAGATATATCATTCCTAATCACTTCTAAACCCCAAATGAAGCAAAGAACTCCAAGGATTGAAGCTTTGGAGGTCCGAATCATGCTCGGTTAAGTGTTCTCTTCACTCTCGGGTGAAGGTTTGTAAGTTTCTAGATTCATGATGTTGTTTTGATTATGTATTTGTGATTATAATCTGTAATGAACAATCGTTATATTGAGTGCTTGATATTGGGTTGGACTCACTGCAGGATTAGATATGTCTATGTGTTTAATCTCATGAGATGAATTCTGTCATTTTATGCATCAATATAGTGTAGCGGATTTAGTGAACGTAATCGATAAAGCATACTACCGTCCTAGAGATAATAGTTGATGGCTAAGTTACGGTTCTTTGTCCTCGCGTTAGTTATAGTGAAAAGTCGCAAATCTATCATTTTAGCCTTTGAATCCTAGTTACTTGCATTTCCAAACCCGGGAGTGATTGTTACTTTAGTTATAATTTTAGTTTAGTTACCATATTGTTACCGAGCCTTGATATAGTTGCTTGTGGCTATTATCGACGCTCATTCTATCTAAAAATATAAAAAGAGAATACGAGTAGATTGTTAGAACTAAAACTTCACAATTGTATTTTGTATTTATTTCAATAAAAACTAGACAAACAAATAGTCGGTGTAGTACTAACCACATGCTCTTCGTGGATTCGATACCCTTCTTACCCTAGCTACCTAGGTTTATTAAGGTTTTGTATGACCCGTAACGACCGGTTCATCAATTGTAATCCCTCTCGGAGTACTCATCATCCCTTGAACGATAAGTATGCACACTAACCCGGTCCGATGATTGATAACCCGGAACACTAAATGGGGCATCATCATTAATGTTTGCCCTCAATTCTTCAAGGTTACTAATATGATCATCATGGTGTCAGTTCACGGGGTCAAATGCGGGATTGCCGCTGTTGAATACGGGAGGGTTTTGATTGACATTTCGATTGTTGAGGTTTCGGTTGGTATCTGGTTGGTGAGGTGTGTGATGTGGTGGTTGTTGATTGCGGTTTTGATGTGGTGGAGTTGGTGGTCTTCGGCTTCCACCCGAACGGTTGTTTTGGTTTGGGTTTTCCTTTGGACGGTTCCAAAGGACAAGTTTTGATTTGGAATTGGTGATTGAAGTGTAGGTGAGTTAGAAGGAATTGGCTCCTCTAACCGGTATTGTCGGTTTCTTCTTGCTACTATCTCAATTTCCGGTTCAAACACTAAAGGAGAAGTCCTCCCCGAATGTCTTGTACACATGCACTACCTGTAAACTGCACAAGTAACACACCCCGCGTAACAAGGAAATATAGAGCATATACTAGAAACCAAACAAACAATTAAACAGGTTATCACAAAAATTAACTAATCACAAAACACCAAGCGCATGAACTCCCCGGCAACGACGCCAAAATTTGATCGGATGTCACAATCCGGTTAAAAATAAGATTTATAAGTCCTAATTACCTCTAGCTATGTAGTAGTGGCAATAAGGGTTTCGAACCACAGAGAGTTTTTGGTCAGTGAATGTTGTCTAGTTGATTAGAAATTATTACTTATGAAGATGCTAGATTAATTATGAAGATGCCAATTATTCATTTAAGAAATTTCGATTGAAAGGATTTTGATTGTTTTAGTAAAACTTGAAATTGAATTGTAATAGAAATAATAGATAAAAATTGGATTGTAAACAATTGATAATAAACGATCACACCAGGGTTTCTATAAGTGAAGTCTAAAGTTTCACAAATGGGTCAAACAATTTATATGCAATTGGTATTAACGGATTGAATGTTCAATAGGCTTAGGTATCAAGAATCATCAATATCAAAGATGGACAATAATATACTTCATTACACTAGAACCTACAATCCTAATTTCATGTCAAAGCATATAACCATGTTCATTTCACTTGCAACTGGCACAAGAACAATTAACATAAGTGAATTCAACACAAAATTTAAACATTCAACAAGATTGTTTAAACACATAATTACACAATAAGGAGTTTAGAAATACCCAAATGTTATAAACCCTAGAACTTCAAATGCCTACACCGGAGTATGATTCAAGAGAATTAGCCACTCATGGCCATGGAACTTGATTCTTCAATGTTGGGTCTTGAATCTTCAATTTTCAATCTTGAAATCTTGAAGTTTGAATGATTTGAATAATTTTGAACTTGAGGAATTGATTAGGATGAATAGTGTGAAGTAATGGTGAAGATGATCCTTATTCATAAGCCTTCAAGGTGTTTTAAAGTTGTCCAAAACGAAACCCCCGAGTTTGATCTTCATAAATGGCAATAAAATGGGGAGTTAACTGAAAATGGCGTCGCCTATGTCAATGGCGTCGGTGATGCTAGGGTTTTTGTGCTATGCCAAAATCTATTGTCTTATAACCATTTGACTGCCCCTTCCTATGCCACTGGCGTCGGCTATGCCAGAAATTCCCGTTTGGTCTGTTTGAGCTTCTCTTGCTAGGTTATTCCTTCCTTGTGCCTCCGAGATGTCGCAAAGATCCAAAATTCCACTCTTTTCATGTCATAACTTCTAATTCATAAAACATATCAAAGTAGTGCTATTCCATAATTTTTTCTATTTTATTTAAACATTTTAGCTTTGTTAACTCTCGTGTTCTCACCAACCTATCAGTTATCGTATTAACCTGGTGTAAACAGGAATTATCATGTCTTATTGTGTTAACTTGGTATAAACTGGTATTATCGTGTCTTATCATTTAAACTAGGTATTAACAGGTTCGTGTTCGGTATCGAAAAAATGACACGATAGGTTATCGTGTCATGTTCGTGTATACATGTTTCATGTTCATGTCTTAACAGGTTTGTGTCTTAACAGGTCAGGTATACATAATTTTCTAGCCCTACCAGGTAGGCATAGGAGCCCCTTGAACCTGAGGAGTTTGTCCTAATAATATGGGGATAGATCAGGATTGCAGTAGGTAACTTGTAGGGACTAAGATAAGGATAGGGGTAAAGATAAAGAACCAAGTAGAGTTACAAGTAAGAGAAGCGGTTAAAGTTCTAGGGTTATAGACTAGATTATTTTTTCTAATAATCTAATTCCCTATAACCAAGGCTCTGATACCAATCTGTAACACCCCGACCGATGACGGAAACATCGAGGTTCCATGTAGTGACGATTGTTTAGTAGCTCATGGTAAGGAATAGGGTTCAATAATCATCGTATTCCACCAATTGAATTACATACGATTGTTCTAAAAAATATTTGTGCGTCAATACAATACATGAAACATCAACAGTAAATCTCCAAGTGTAAACTCTAGTCCTCAAGTATCTTGATTCCCTTAAACATGTTAGGTTTGGAAAATGGATGGGTCAACTAAAAGTTGGTGAGAATGCATATTTTGTTTTTGTTAAGCAATCATGTAAAAATATGTTATAAAAACATGTTGTACAATTCTTGTGTCATGACAATTCTAGTTCACATGTGAAAAGAAATACTAGGCAAAGTGTTTGCATAATCAAACCTTGTGACATGTTTAATGTGGACCATCCCATACGCATATGGTTCACATGTTTGTGTATGAGTTTGTGTTTTCGATAACAATCACCTACGTTTCCCCATACCAATTATCCACGTATCCGGGTGGGGTTGTCAATCCAATAGATCTATCATTGTGTATCGTTGGCTTACATAGAGTTAATGACTATGTAAGTTTATATGTATCTACCAAAGTAATGTTTAAGCATGTTGTACATAGAAATCACACAAAGACACGTATGTTAAATTGTATATGTTGAGTATAAATGTAAACATGTTTCACCCAGCGTAAAACAATAAAAAAGGGCTATGTAAACTCACATTAAGCAAGTAAATTAGCATCCATAATGCAATGCACAACTAATAAAATGATCCACAAAGAATCAACCTAGATATATAAACAAAGTCTAAGAATGTAGCAATTTTAAAATAAGTCTAGGGTAGGATTAGGCACTTATGGTTTTCTAAACTAGATTTTGGGGTTTTAGGGTTTTTGAATTGAACCATAATTGAATTTAAATAATTTATTAGAAATTAACAAAATGTATTCAAATTCATGAATGCATAATAGTTTAACCGCAAACACTAATTGAAATAAAATTGCATCAAAGGTGTAATGATAATGTAGACAATAAGATGTGTTATTTATAGAATTACCTAACATATCTTTTATGAAACTAATTATTTATTTTTAGTATTAAATGATAGTGATAATCATCATCATAATTTAAATGAATTTATTATTATTGAGATTTAAATAAATGAATTAATGCATATGAAATAAATGTAATGAATAATGAAATAATGCATTAATATAATAGTTTAACAGCAAACACTAATTGAAATAAAATTGCATAAAATGTGTAACGATAATGTAGACAATAAGATATGTTATTTATAGAATTACCTAAAATATCTTTTATGAAACTAATTATTTATTTTTGGTATTAAATGATAGTGATAATCATCATCATAATTTAAATGAATTTATTATTATTGAGATTTAAATAAATGAATTAATGTATATGAAATAAATGTGATGAATAATGAAATAATGCATTAACATAATAGTTTAACATTAAAGACTAATTGAAATAAAATTGCAAAAAAAGGTGTAATGATAATATAGACAATAAGATATGTTATTTATAGAATTACGTAACATATCTTTTATGAAACTAATAATTATTTATTTTTGGTATTAAATGAAAGAGAAGTAGGGGCGGGCCCAAAGTGACTTAGGATGAGCAGTTTAGACGTGATTTGCTTGAGTTGCACCTCTCTGAGGACATGATCCATGATAGAAGTTTGTGGAGAAGTATGATTAAGGTTAAAGATTGTTAGTTTTGTGTGTATGTGTGTGTGGGGGGGTGGGGTTCTATTGTTTTGTTTTAGTGGCGTTTTCTCCTTCACTTTATGTGGAATTCACATGTGATTGCATACTTGTACGCAGGCCTGTTGTTCTTTTATAATGTCGAAGTGCTTAGGTATATTATTTAATTTCTCACAACTTCTTTTTGTTTGTCTATGGTATTGGTAATTGCTTGTTTTACAGTTTTGTTGTTGGCTGTTTGTCGGATATTTTGTTTTGGAGTTGGGGGTCTCTTTGGAAGCAGCCTCTCTATCCCTATGGATAGAGGTAAGGTCTGCCTACATCCCATCCTTCTCAGACCCTAACAATAGCTTGCTATCTGTGGGATTTACTGGATACGGTTGTTGTTGATAATCATCATCATAATTTAAATGAATTTATTATTATTGAGATTTAAGTAAATGAATTAATGTATATATCATAAATGTAATGAACTAGTGTTCGAGCCCGCGCTTCGCGGCGGGATTGTAAGAGAATGCTAGCAATGATTTTTTATCTGGTGTATCGATGGGTTAATATCAGACTATTTATGTTTTAATTTAAACGACAATAAAAATAAGCATCCAACACGATGTCTCGAGCTAAAAGTTAGCTTTAACTATAATAGGGTGAATAAGAAAAAAGATAATTAAATTGGTTACATGGTGTATTGAATGGTTACTATAGACCATGCATGTTTTAATCTAAATGAACTTGCGGTGGGGACGCAGTGAGTGGATGGATATCGCACTCTATGACAAAGGATAAAAAAAGTCGTAACATTAACCAAAATAATATCTACATGTGTTTGTTTCGTTGTAGATGCGCTTTGAACATGGAAACCTAATGACACATTTTTCGTAATTTCAACAAATCGTATTTGTACGCCAATATCAACCATGCGAAAAAATTCACATCAATTGTTAATAAAAATAAACATGTTATTAATTACGTGTCGTAGCGCATGGGTTTAACATTAAAAATAATATAAAATTCATATATATGTATAATTATTATTACTAATATAGGATAATATGGGTTTAACACCAAAATAATGTAAAGTTAATATATATCTATAATAAAATTCTAATATAAAATAATATACAACTAACCAATCAGGAATAAGTACTATTAACATTATGAATTGTTAGTTATAGGAATAATGAAATAATGCATTAAAAATAATACTATATATTACAATTGTGTAATTAATGTGTATAGGTGTATATAAGGACTTGTAAATTAACATGATCAATTCCAATATAACTTGTACAAAGGTTCCTTTGGACTTCTATAAATCCCCAATCACAAAAAGTGCCTTGAAACATCTTGTGAGTTGTGATCATGGCCGCTCTCTCAAAATCCTATAGAAATGACCTTTTAACCGATGACCATATCATCCCTATCGACTTTGAGTCGATAGACAAATTCCCAGAATCTCATTCATGGCCTAACTGCGATGAACCTCTTTACAAGGTTCAAACCTATGTTGTTAAAGATTCACTGATTCCGGTTATTGATCTCGGTAGTCCTAACGCAAGGACTCTTATAAGTCAAGCGTGTGAAACATGGGGCATGTTCCAAGTTATTAACCACGGGGTGCCCTCTGAGTTGGTCAAAAAGGTCGAGTTTGAGTCACGAAGGCTTTTTTCTCTAACGACTCATGAAAAGTGTAAGGTTTTAAGATCAGTTGATGGAGCCACAGGGTATGGGTCGCCTATATCTTCACCGTTCTTTGATAAGCGTATGTGGCATGAAGGGTTTACCATTATGGGTTCTTGTGTTGATGATGCTAAGCTTCTTTGGCCGCATGAATACCAAACATTTGTGTAAGTTTTAGTTCTTATATTCTTCAAATAAATATGATTTAGAATTACATTCATGAAAAAAAATTATATTTGGAGTTTGGCCAAATTTTTACACGCAAATTCATTAATGCGACGTACGGGTCTTAAGACTTGCCATATAGTCAATTGGTCCAATAAATTACAAATACATTAATTAATTATTATGTTTTTCAGTGGTTTAAACGAACTCTATTGTAATATGCAATATCAAATATTTTTTATTACTTAAATATTGTAATTTATAAATGTCACTCACTCACTCTTTAGAAAACTGCTATCTAAAGAAAACTACTATCACAGATCGAAGTTTACTACGGGAAAATTTTATTTTCAAACTTTTTTATGAAAAATATATATAGTTCATAAATATTTACTTTTCATGACATATTAATCGAATTTCTTAATATAGCCATATGGTGATTTAATTTCATAAGTGGATTTTTTATTGTATATCATATGTTGACAAGTGTATCAACATTGGTCATATTTGATATTATAACAATTATTATGTAATACCGAATATTGCATTCCATATTATATTACAATTGGTTTACTTGTTTTTAATTTTTTTGATTCCTTGATAAATATTATTGTAGTGACACAATGGATGCTTACCAAAACCAAATGAAACTACTTATACACAATCTGTTGGTTATAATCCTTGAAACATTAGATGTCACCCAAGAAGAAAAGAATTGGGTTATTTCAGGTAACGACTCTCAGAGTGCACTTCAACTTAACTCGTACCCGTCTTGCCCAGACCCTAGCCAAGCTGTTGGTCTTGCACCGCACACAGACACACTTCTTCTAACCATTCTAAACCAATGTGGCATAAGTGGATTAGAGATTTTTGTTGAAGGGTTAGGGTGGAGAAGGGTTCCATACGTCGAGGGTGCATTTGTGGTGAATGTAGGTGACCTAATGCATATATTCTCTAATGCAAAGTTTCCAGTTCTAACTCATCGAGCTATGGTGAACCAATCAGAGCATCGTGTATCGATTGCTTACTTTCATGGACCTCCAGTTGAGTCCAGGGTGGCTCCTTCATCTAAGTTTGATAAGCCTTGTTTTAAACCTTTGCTTGTGAAAGAGTACTTAAGCTTAAAATATAAGCACTTTTTCGAGGCCTTGTCGTTGATTCAAGCATAAATCCGTTGTTTCGCTTGTAGGATTTCAATAAATTTTTGTATATAAACCTGAAGTTAGTTTTGTAATAATTTGCTTTGCTATGAAGTGAAATGGAAAATGTTGCAAGAGAATTAAATGTTTTATTTGAATTTAAATTTAGATATAAAAACATGAAGAATTTAAGTGTCACTAGTTAATTTTTATATCTTTTAAGGCGTGTACAATTTGTTTGTAGTTATATACGCATAAAATTTTCATCTATCTATATAATAATTGAGGTCACTTGGGTTGAATCAAGGCCTTAGAGAGGGTTTGAGGTATCCATATTGAATATGGAGCTCCATCTTACATCCAATAGGTATCCTATAAAAACCATTTTTTTTCTTTTATTTCCCTTAAAATTGCCGCCCTAGAGCCTTCCTCTTCCAGCTTTCTCATCGAAAAACTTCCTCATCCTGATTCTGATCGCCGCTAAGAAGGTCTTCTTCCTCATATGCAATCTTCCCTTCAAACACGCCGCTCCTCTCTATCTCTTCAACCCTAATCGCCTCCTCATTCACATCTGTGTCTCTTGGTCAAATCCGAATAATACCCGTCTCAAACCCTAATCGATTCACTCTCCTCTTTTTTCTGCTATCACAGATTCAAATCTGTCAAACATGGATATCGATCTCTTGAATTCCATCCCCATTCCAGGTACAATTATTTGGTTTGATAGGGATTCTTTATTATCTTAATCGGTTTTGGGGTTTTTCTGATTTGTGTGTATTTTACAGATTGGGAAAGGATTTTGCTCTTGATTTGATTTATAGTTGCAGCAGTAATAACGACGTCTATGACGAGAAAACCAGTAAGGATTATTCCGATCATCATCAATATTTGAATATTTGCTAGGTTTTGTTAATTTATTTGATTTTTAACAAACTTATTACACGTGTTATCATAATAATCAAGTAAAAGGATTTTTCTCTGTTACTGATTTTATATTAGGGTTTTGAGATTTGTTGGTTTCTTTGAACGACAGTTCGAAGGATGTTAATATAGTATGTGGATTAATTAATGTTGTTTTTATTATCATACTCAACTTTTTTATTGGTGAATGCATTAATCATATAGCATTTCTAGGTTTCTTCTTAAATCTTTTTTCATTTTAAAGAATAACTATATATTTTCCAAATCTATTTTTAAACTGTGGATGATGGGCTTTCTGTAATTTACTATATATTAAACCATTTTTGAATCGATTTGTGTTTTTATTTATTTTTGGATCTAGGTATCTGTGTTCGTTGTCAGGTGTTCAACTGACAGTTTGTTTGAGAGAGATATGGAGAAGCCAGAGCCAATATTATAAAGAGCCAATATTATGAACACTGCTGAAAATTTTATTCAATGTGATGACTTTGGTGGATTCTTTATCAAGGTTAGTTTCACTTTCTTTGTTAGATGAAATTCTGAATCCCTCTTTTTGGGCTCACACTTCAATGTCTAACATAGCAGTATCTATGCTCAAACTGAGAATGAAGATATGAAGATGTAGCACCTTCAAACTAAAGCTATTGTTGAAACAACTACCATCCTTTGTGGCCAGAGGAAGAGAAGGTGATGTTATTCTCCTATTTTTCACAAAGATTTTTTGAATGCTTTTCGTGAAGTTATTCCGGCATTTGGTGCTTCAACAGACGACCTAGAACGTGCAGGTAAATATTTTCTCAAGCTGTCTTTCTTTTAATTAATAGTTTTGTATTACTTTGTGAATTTTTATAAGTTGATGCAGAGTGAATAGAATAGTTGATTGTGGTCAACGACATGATCACATCTTTAAGTGAACTAGGCTATTAGCAGAGCACGTTAAGGTTAGCAGAGGTAGTCCACTTCTCACAGCTCTTTTAGAAGGTCTAAGTGGCAGGTAAATTGTGGTTTTGATTAATAGTTTAATTACTGTTAATATAGCTATTTCTCCCGGCTCGCAACTTTTTTTAATCATCTTTGGAAGTGGTAAAACTGCAATGGCAGCTACTGTTGGTATCGGTAGCGATTTCCCGTATGTGAAGATTGTAAGTTCTTTTGTATTTAAACTATTGGACAATTCAAAAGCTTAATAAAGCCTTAATTGAATTGGTGAGTTCTAAATACTCTGTTTTGAACATGATAAAATGATCAATGGTTTATTTGTGTATAACATGTCAGTTACTTTAATGTGTTCTTTTAATCAGACTCTAGGGCTGGTATTGCTGTTGCGGCTCGAAGAGGCGAAGCAGAGCAACTTGTGAAGGGAGTGAAATTGTTAGTGGCGACGCCTGGTCGGCTTCTTGATCATTTGCAAAACACCAAAGGCTGATGAATTAAGAACCTCAAGGTTGGTATACTGTACACTCTCCTTCCTTTGATCTACAAGTAGTCAATTTTATTAACATGTAAATAGTTTATGAGTTATGACAATGCATTCTGATCAAGAACACATGTTGATTAATTTTAATCCGTCTCAGGGTCTCTTCTCATAATAACTTTTATGCCAGATGCCGATAATTTCTTTGATGCAGTTGACAAAGGAAGCATCAAGCTGAAGAAATCCCTAAATTTTGAGTTTTATGAGAAAGGGATTTTCATCGGTAACAACAACACACACATAGAAGTGGACATAGTTATGTTCACTACCGGATTCAATGGTGTAGACAAACTCGCGCATATGTTTGAATCAAAAACATTTCGTCACTACATTGCTGACTCGCCCCGTGTCCCTCTTGATAGGTTTGCAGCACATGTTTTCACTAATTTGAATTCTATAAAAATTCTATAACTTTTGACATTCAATCAACAGGTCAGAAACATTGTTTGCCTTTATTTGATTATTTTAGTTGAAGATGTTGTTTTAATTTTGTTGTTTTAGGCTTTGCAAATCAACAAACACATCAACGATGATGGTGACGTTGACGATGCTTATGGGTTGTAAATTGTAATTAACTAATTATTATGATATGTGTTTTCTTGTGTAGTGGGCATGTAAGCTTCTCAAATAATGCCAAACTTAATAGTGTAGTTGGTCATCTACTTCATTCTTCAATTCATGTACCTTACCATGGTAGGTATGCTTTGCTTTTTACTAATTTTGTTTTATTAATTTGTAGGGTTTGATTTGTTTTTAAATAATTGGGTTTTGCGATACAGGAGAATTAGCCATAGGACTCACCACCAGAACCATAGGCATCTCAAAATGATGAATCTTGGCTTCCGGTGAGGCTCTCACTACTAATCTTGATTTTGTGCTATATATTGTTACAGATAAGCAAACAGATTGGGGTTAATACTAATTTTCTACCTAGGGTGATTAATCACAATAGCACGTTTAAACAATCTGTTGTGTAGTTAGGTAGTTTGGTTGAATAGTGGCATTTGAATGGTGTTGATATTTTTTTCATAGTTGGAGCTCAATGGTTCATTACTTTGTTTATATGCATAGAGGGGATCCTCAAAATCAGTTTTGAACTTTTGCTATTTTCTTAGAGTGATTAAGCATGCTATTTGAGTGTTTGTGTGTGTAGTAGGTTATAGGTATAACTCATTAACGATGGCAGGTGCATAAACACTACCAGATGTTAAGAACTTGAGCCTTGGAATCTTGAAACTTAGTTACTTTTTCTTGACAGATGCTTATAATTCATTAATGATCAATAGTGACAAAAAATGACATTCTTATATACTGTTACATTACTTAGAAATGTTATATCACATGACAATTTGTTAGTTCAACTATATTAATTGGAAGTTTTGGAAGAATTGAAGCAGGTGGTGAAGTGGTAGCAGGCGGAGACGACGACGTTTTGGGTGGCGCCAAGGAGGGGCGCAGGTTAGCGAAGGAAGATTCTGATGCCCGAACCACATTAAACATTGCTCGGTGCAATCCCGTCATTAGTCGTCTGTCTTTACACTCTTCTTAATCTTGGAATCGGCAATGACACGTAAGCAATGTTTTTTTAGCTTAGATATGTTGTTTGCTTCATGGGTTTGAGTCTTTTTATGTAAAAAGTTTTCTCATGATTCTTGATTCATGAATATGTTGGAGGAACAAAGCTGCCATTGTGAAAGCAGGGGCAGTACACAAGATGATCGATCTGATCAAATCTGCTGATGATAGTTCACCGAACTTTGATTTGTGTGCAACGATCATAGAAAGCTTTCTTGGGCTAACTTCTAGGCCTCATGTGATGATTATCCCTTTTCTTTTGTAACAATGTTATTAATACACTTTTCATTTTGTAAATAAGTTCCTTTTCTTTCTTTTGATTGTGTTCCCACTGCCCAGGGAACTCAGAGTCTTAGACCATTAGGTAGAATTTATATAATTTTCTTTTTTATACATTATGGAAAAACAAATGTAGTAAATCTGTGGACTTTTTTCTAAACCTTTTTTGTTTTCATTTCATATTGAAATTAAATAATTTCATATTGAAGTTCAAGATGTTAATCCTCTTATCATCACTCAAGTTCATTGCCAAGTGCCTTTCGTTACTTTTTAATATACGTATTATATCCATTAATATCTTTAAAGTGTAATAATTTGTTGATATAAACATAAATAAGCATATCATTCAAGCGTTCTTCGATCACAATCTTAAATCTATATTCAAGCGTTCTTCATTCGCGATTTGGTTAGAATTTAGATTTTAGTTGGGGTTTCGAACCTATTGATTGAAATAGGATGAAATTGGGTAAAATTGCTCATGGTTGCTATGATTTCTTCGAAGTCGGTAGGATAATTGACTATGTTCGGCCACGTTTCAGTAACTTTTTCTTTCGCTTTTCTTTAAATGTCTTTTTGGCGATTAACGTAACTTGATCAAACACTAATATTTTAACAATTGTTCAAGCATGAATTTTGTGATCGATTTTGCCTACCAGGTGTTCGATTAATTGTCTACTAACTTTTAGTGCTTGACTATGTGAGTCCATGAGTTGGTTATTACATATATTTGTTACACAAGTGGTCTCATGTCATGTGTTTATGCTGGCAAATGTGGAAGAGTGGAATTGCAGCCAATCCCCAAGGATAGAGATGATTTTATCCAAGTAATTGATGTTTACTGTAATTAAGTTTTTTATTGTCTTTTAATATTTCAGGTGAGAAGGATGGTCTAAAGGGCTTAACATTCATGAAGCAACTACAAATATGTGATCTTTCTTATGCTATTGTTGCTATCATGTGACCTCAAGGTACCCACCCATGTGGTGGAGTGGTGTGGGGGTTGTATAGTAAAGAGAAGATCAAGGGTTCGATCCTCCCCCACTAGGTGAAAAAAAAAAGAGGTGAATAAATAGGAGAGGGTACTTAGCGATAAAAAAAAATGTGACCTCAAGGTACTGGTGTGTGCTAAAGGGTACCTTTTTCTTATTTGCTACTAAATTGGCACATGTCATCATGTCTGTTGACAAGGTGAGAGTTGCTTTTGATGTTGAAATCATCACGAACCATGTTGCTTTTCAAAAGAAATTCAAACAATTTTGATTTATGCACTTTTAGCCTTAATTCTTTTCAAGTTCTGTCATTTGTATAGGTGTATGTATATTATACCTTGAAATGTAATACATGTTAGATGGTTTGTCATTTTAGTTGTAGATGCCTCCGGTGTAAACATTTTGTTGATATTGGTCATTACAAACTCATATGTGTAGTTTCTATTGAATGATATTGGTTAAAATGATTTGCCATTAAATTGTTTAACCGATTTAGCCATTACAAACTGATATGTGTGGTTGCTTAACTAATATGGGTCAAACCGATTTGCCATTAAATTGCTTAACTATTTTGATCATTACTGATTTGTGTAGTTGGTTAATTGATATGGGTCAAACTGATTTCCCATTAAATTGCTTAACTGAGGTGCCCATTACAAACTAATAAAAGTTGTTGACTTTTTAATGTAAAAAATGCATAAGTCAATTTGACAAATTAAAATGGTTGGCCATATGACCATTTAACTAATCTTTAAAGTAATACATCCAGCCCTTATCTTTCAAACATTTAACTTGGAAGTCAACCACATTCTTGGAATTCATTAGTCCTTTAATGATTGGTTGCACCGATTACTCAATGGGTTCATATACATATTTTTCAAGTTACAAATAAATAATTTTATACTGTTCGTTGTCATCTAACATATTAAGTACTACTATCGAACATATAGGTGTATATATGTTATAACCTGGCATGTAATGACATGTTATATGGTTTTTCATTTTACTTGTGTATCTTCCGGGTGTACACCCGGGACTCTAACCTAGTATGGTAATAAATGTGGTGAAGAGCATAAAACCGCAAACCAAATTCAAGAACTTATACCGTGAACTTGATAACCTGATAAAATTTGGTATTTGGTTTTGAATTTTAAGGGATTTAGTTAGCTAGGGCCGGTAATATCAGACACGAACATGAATACTGACACGATTTTAATAAGTACAGGTATGACCTTAACAGGTTTCGTGTTTAAACAGGTTAAATACTTGTTTACCTGTTTAGTACCGTTAAAACATGTTACGGATTTTTTTTTTAAAAAAAATATAGGTTATGGGGGTGGAGTATTGGAGTTAAACGTTTTTACTAGGTGGAATTCTACCTTTTTAATGGTTGATGGTACCCATTTAACGTGTCGGATTTGGAATACATTTTCGTGTAGTATCGTATTAACCTGGTGTAAACAGGTATTATCGCGATAACTTGGTATGAACTGGTATTATCGTGTAAACCAGGTTTTACCTTTGTGTTCGGGTATCAGAAAAATGACACCATAAGTTATCGTGTCGTGTTCGTGTATACATGTTTCGTGTTCGTGTCTTAACAGGTCGGGTATACCCGATTGCCAGCCCTAGTTGAATTATATATGTTGAGTATAAATGTAAACATGTTTCACCCCCCAAAGCATAAAACAGTAAAAATATGCAATGTGAACTCACCTTAAGCAAACAAATAAGCATCCAACATGCAATGCACAACAAGCAAAATGATTCACGAAGAATCAACCTAGATAATTTAAACAAAATCTATGAATGTAGGAATTTTAAAATAAGTCTAGGGTTTCCTAAGATTAGGCACTTAGGGTTTTGCAGACTAGATTTGGGGGGTTTTTAAGGTTTTTGAATTGAACCGTAATTGAATTTAAATAATTTATTAGAAATTATCAAAATGTATAATCACAAATAATTTGAAATAATTAGTTCAAATTGATGAATGCATAATAGTTTAAGTTAATAATGGTAATTCCGTCTTAATAACGGTAATAGACATACGGATATATTCGTTACCTTTTACGCAATCACGTTTGACGACTTTTTTAGGAACACTCGACGGTGTTGTCATGTCTTCCACTTCGGCTTGCTCAATGATATCTTTAAAAAAGTTTATGCTGTTAATATTTGAAAAAAAAAATCTCATTATCGGAATCGCCGGACGGTGAGAATATCCGGTGATCATCATTCGAAAAAATTATAAAAACCATAAGGTAAGGTAAGGTTTGAGTGAATAAAAATGATGAGAAATGGTTTGATTTAGTGAGTGTAAATTGGAGGAGATGAGAAATGGTTTGATTCGGTTAATATAAAAGATTAAAATTATTTTAAAAACTGTTCTTTAATAAAGTGACCGTTGCCAACAATCAAAAGACATGAAATTTGGTGCTTTCTTCTAGACAAAATTACACGGATGGTGCCTGTGGTTTTCATGTAATAACGCCTTAAGGTACTAAGCAACTTTTTTAACTTCTTTAGGGCCCATGGTTTAGTTTTTGTAACGTAAATGGGTATTAAGGTTTGTTTTTTGTAACAATGTTGGGTACTGGTACTAACTATCGTTAAATTTTCTGTTAACTTTAGTTAAAGCGATTAAAATGCTTTTTTTATAAACTAGAGGGGCCATTATGTAATAAACTTTATTTACAAAACCCTTAGTACCCAAACAGGAAACTTTAGAGAAACCACACGGACTAACCATGTAATTAACTCATTATTTTATTAAATGTATTTATTTTTAAGATTTATAATTAGATAAGGAATATTTAATTAAAACATATTGTTTTATTAAATATATTTATCCAATTACTTATAAAAATAAATACACTTCTAAGATAGATAAAACGTTCTAAATGTTATTAATTTACTTATGGATTTTAATGAAATTCAAAAATGATTTTAACCTTGTAGGTCCAAACCTACCAAGCCCACCAGTTCTTGAAGAAGAAAAAAAAATCTTTCTTTTTTTCATTTATAAAAATTCAACTTCTATTTGTTTCTATCTTTTTTAATTTTCTTGAATTGGGTTTGCATCTTTTTGGCCAAAAATAACACTTAATTCAATCACATACAGAAAACATTTTTATAAGTTAAATCCAAGTTATTAGATGAATAGTTGTAATTAACCATAACACAAGTCCATCCAACATTAAGTTAAATGTTTTCTTTATGGTTACAACCAATGTTTTAAAAACCGGTAAATACCGGCCGGTTATACCGATATTACCGTTTTCGGATGAAAATCCGGTACGAAACACTCCGGTAAATATGTAACACCCTAGACCTAGGGCCCAAAAATTTTCGCGTCTAAAAATACTATAATAAATAAATCAATAGTAATATAATTATGTATAACCAAATATGAAGCCAAACCGATGAGTTACATAATTATTTTGACGTGGAGAGTAATATTATACGCGTTGTAAGATCGAACCGACACCTGTTAACAAACCCAAACCGGACTCGAACCGATATGGTGAGTCACCAAGGGAGGACACTTGTCCTCCCTTGTGGTGACAACACCCATATTAAAACCGGTGGCCCTCAAATGGTTTTAGAGTAAACCATTTACAAACCCATACTATATAAAGCCCCACCCACCTACTAGTTTTCCCTGATGAAAACTTCACAACACAAATACATAACACATATATTCATATTGAGAGAGAGAGAGAGAGAGAGAGAGACAGATGGGCGGTAGCAGCGGCGGAGCTCCGACAACTCAACCCCAAAAACCCCTCAAACCTCCACCCTTTTCTCCCTGGTGAACAATATACACGCACACATACAGATATTAGAGAGAACAGAGTTAGAGAAAGAGAGAGAAAACGAGCAGAGGAGGAGGAAGAAGACAGCGGCGGTAGTGACTCTGGCTGGCGGCGGTGGTTAAGGACGATGGTGGTGGATCACTGAAGCAACAGTGGCGGCGATTAGGGTTGTTGTGGTGGAGTCAGAGGTCCGGCAAACAAGGTAAGTCTAATAATCTTATTGTTTCGCTTCCGGTGGTTGGTTTTTATGGGGGTTTCAGTCTAGGTTTCGTTGGTGGTCTCGTCGGTTGCTGTGGTAACATATGATGCTGGTGTCTATTATTCAGGTTAAGGTTTTGATTAAGGTATCGATTAAAGTCACAGTTAGAGTTGGAGATGATAGGTGAAGGTGTGGATTAATAACGATGATGGTTGGGTTGGTCTGTTGTTAAATAACTATTCGGTGGGATTTCGGATGAGGGAGAAATACGGTGGTGGTTGCTGAGGTGGTCACGGGTGGCGGTTCTATAGGATTGTGATGATTATTGAAGGTGGTTATGGTGTGGAAGATGAACGGTCTAGACCCGAGTCACTCAATTGACTCGGTCAAAACAGGTCAAAGGAAGTCAATACTGGTCAACGGACCAGTCAACTGAAGAAGGGACTCGAGAGGTATAAAAGCGAGAACCCGAACCTTCATAATATTAATATTATCATGCACAACGTGTGGGACATCGGGTGAACTTACTAGACCGGATCGTTAGACAATGAACTTATATATATACATAAAAGATATGAAATTAATAACAACTACAAGGTATAATAATATGATTGGTATTTGTATTTGGTTACTTAATCATTTAAAGGATAATATATAGTTTTGATGGATGATAGGAACAAATGAATGATATATAAAGAATAGTAGCGAGACGTAAGACATTAGATATAAGAGAAGCCATTCGGCACATTGGATATTAGTATGTATTTATGGACATATAGTGTTGTAACTAAGATATTAGTATAACAAGACTTGGACAACCGAGATTGTTAAGACATAAGACGGATATGATATCTCTAGTAATACCCGAAACCATGATATGGAATACACTAAATGACTTGGACGTTGTGTACGGATTTATGGACTTGAAATATATGAGTGGATAGTTATAACCTTTGATATTTATATTATTATGACCAATACATGAGATCACCATTTCCATAAACTAAGAACATAAACAATAACGAATGAATTGAACTACAAACTAGGAATTAGGATAAGATTACATTATCAACCAAAAGGTCCTAGTTGCCCACACGTGTAACAGCGATATTGATTACACGCGCTAATACTCCGTGATCATGTTAGGATCGGCATATGATGAATAGACAGGCTCAAGACACCGGATATCATTATTATGCAACCAAAGGTGAGTTCGTGTACTTCCCATTTTTCGTGTGTTTTAACTGTTTTGGGGTGAATGCATGCTTCCTTTTTATAAACTGTTGTGATGTGACAAGATACTGGCTACCGGATTATACTGACACTCATTAACTCAGAGGTGAGCCGCTTAATTTATGGGTAGTACTACTTGGGGAAAACCCCCACGCACAGTGGACCCAGGACGTTGGGCTCGGGAAACCCTCCACTGAGGCCTGTGGACCGTTGCGGCATATATTATGCCTTGTAGATCTATAATGGCAGTAGATAGATCTAGTGTTAGGGTTGAGGGGCCGCTTTGTACATCACGTGTGTTAAACTGTGTAAACTTGCTTTTGAAATGATAAATTGTTTTGGATCCACTTAACTATTACACGGACTCACCAGCGTAATTGCTGACCCAAACTCTTTAAGCATGTGTTCAGGTACTGCAGATGATTGGATGGCAATGCGAGGTATATGCTTGTTAGATGCAGACTAGAGGTTATCATGATAGAAGACTCGGACTATAAGTGTTGCAGACTAGAGCTTCTAGAGTTATGGACATGTAGAGATCGGATTGACTAGTGGATAACAACCCGCCAGCTGCTTCGACGACGCCGCGTCTCGTCCCTGCAATAGATATTAGTTTATTTTATATCTTGTATTTATAATATTTGGAACTAATAGTTGTACAATAATTAATATTAGTCTATCGTTGCTTCCGTTGTGCAAGTCTGTTACCAAACTATCGTAACGTCCAGGCCCCACCTGGTCGGGCTGTTACAAAATATGAGAAATGGTTATCGATTTTATACCGCCGGTAAAATCCAGTATCCTGGTTTGAACCGCTATACCGGTACCCACATAGGTTAGTTTTTGTGTTATTTTTAGATTATTTTTTTTAAGGAATAACTTTTAAAAAATTAAAACTTTAGATTATCGTTTGGATTATTTTTTTATTATTGATTAAATTTTTTATAGTATTTTAGTATGTAATCATGTATTTTAGATTATTTTTTATGTTAATGTTATAATTTATGAAATTATATAGCTAACTAATCAAGCCGGTTGAACCGCCAATACAACGCGGTTCAACCGGTTTGAACCATTTTTTTTAGCTAAATCCGGTATAATTAAAAATTTCGATTTTAAAACATTGGTTACAACTATTAATCTAATAACTGGATTTATTTTTATAAATAATGGGATAAATATATTTAATAAAACAGTGTTTTAATTAAATATTCCTTATTTTAATTATAAATCTTAAAAATAAATACATTTAATAAAATAATGAGTTAGTTACATGGTTAGTCCCTGTGGTTATCTAAAGTTTCATGTTTGAATACTAAAGGTTTTGTAAATGAAGTTTAATACATAATGGCCCTTCTAGTTTATAAAAGGCATTTTAATCACTTTACTAAAGTTAACAGAAAATTTATGATAGTTAGTATTAGTACCCAACATTGTTACAAAAACAAACCTTAATACTCATTTTCGTTACAAAAACTAAACCATGGGCCCTAAAGAAGTTAAAAAAGTTGCTTAGTACCTTAAGGCGTTATACATGAAAAACCACAGGCACCATTGTGTAATTTTGTCTTTCTTCTAAGTTACATGTTTCCAAGCTATAACATTTTTACCATTGCCAAAAAGTTGGCGACAGTGTTATCGTTTGCAACAACCTAACCTCAACATTCCTTGTCGTGGAGTGCCCGTTGCTTATAATCTTTTTTTTTTGAACGGCCAACTAAATATCACCTGAACTGCCAGTGGGTTAGCAATGAACAAATGGCTTCCCACTAGGCAACCCAAGTCCACCAAGCGACCAATTCGGGGAAAACTCCGCCGCTCAAAGGCCCACTGTGGTAAAGCCTCTAGATCGGATTCGAACTTGAGTTCAAACGGCCTCAAGCTCTTATCTTCATTTCGTCATACCACTCCACTAAATGGTGAGTCGTCCGTCGCGTATAATAATAATGCAACTAAAAATAATATATATTACAACCATAATTATGTAATTAATGTGTATAGGTGTATATGTATATAAGTACTTGTAAATTAACATGCAAATTCATGCATGTGTCCTACGGGTGTTAAGACTTGCCATATAGTCAATCGGTCCAATAAATTGCGAATACATTCATTAATTATCATGTTTTTTAGTGGTTTAAATGAACT